>OZ022590.1:7178813-7216313 GCA_963669155.1 Arbacia lixula | reverse complement strand
CATCTTTCATCGTTACACAATCAGTCGACCTCTCATAATTTTCGCGGTTTAGACCCTGGCATCTCCCCTTTCCTTCCTTTCGTTTTGCATGGCGTTCTGAAAGACAAGGTGGTATTATATTTCACAAGCTGACATCATTTGGTTGACCTAAGGTTCATGCAATATTTTTGCAGAATGTTATTTTCATACATACGCGAGATAATGGACAATGGCGGTCGGCTCTTCTTGCAGACTATGACGTAAGAGAGAAGGAATGAGCGAAGAAAATAGAAGGGGGAGCGAAGCGATGACGACAATCACACATTACAGAATCATGGATGATCCTTCTTGGCATATTTACACTTGGTACAATTTTATTTATATAATATTGCGTTGTATATGCCAAGGCCCGTGACTGGAGACAATCAAGGGTCTCGCTCGTCAACACCAGGCCGGAGATTGGCCGAGCATGAGGCGTGGAGGAGCGGAGGCACACCGCTTCCGAGGCTAATTCCAACACTTCGCAATGTCGACCGTTTCAAAAATAGATTCAACTGGTGGCGATCGCTCTAGTCCATTGCAATGTACTAATCAATGTTAACTCTCTATGCGCTATCGATTCATATTTGCCCTGGCGGGTGTTTCACCAAGCCTTTCGTAAGTTACGAACGACTTTACGAACGACAGGTGATCCTTTCTTTTGCTAAAGACGATACCACACTTTGTTCATTGAGAATCTGATTTAGCACAAGAAGGGATCACCAGTCGTTCGTAAAGTCGTTCGTAACTTACGAACAATTTGGTGAAACACCTCCTGGTCACACTTTCCCCATTGGCAGATGAAAGGGCAGCATATGGAGTCTGGCAGAGAAGGAGTTAATTATCTCTTTAAACTTCAAGGTCACGTCTTTCTACCATAATAGAATCACACATCAGGGGCGTCTTCATTAGCTCGAGCTGGGCAAAATAGCGAGCTTGTTCTGATCGGGTTAGCTAGCCAGATCACGAACTAGCTAGCTATTTGCGTCTTCATTAGCCAGATCAGGCAAAATAGCGAGCTATTTGGTCGAGAAAATTTCCCAAGAAATCTTGGGCTAGATTGATCTAGCTCGAGCTAGTTCGCGAAATAGGTCGAGCTAGCTCGGAGCGTCTTCATTAGCCTGAAAATTTCTCGATCCCGGCATGCATCAGCGCCCACGAGGCATTGTTTACGTAATAGGTTTTTTACACGTGCGTGAATGCAAGCTCACAACCGAAGCCATGTGGTCATGGCCTATTCCCGTCGCACACTGCTGGTATGTGCGAAACTCGGGATAATTTATGCATCCCGAGTTTCGAGCTTTACGTATCCCGAGCTCGACTTCAGGCTAGTTCCCCGGATCAGCAAAATAGCTCGCTATTTTGTCTGATCGGGCTAATGAAGACGCACCTATCTTTCAACGCTGCATTTTATCTATCTCAGAAAGAATCATGTGTTGAATGTACGAGAGAAGAACTGTAACTGTTTTAATAATATCCGTTGCCTGTTTGTTTTTATGGACATTGCAACACCTAATGTCTATATCAGCTTTGATGATATGCTATGTTGCCATGTCAAAAGAGATTTGGCTAATCTAATTTTGAGTGATGGTTTTGTTTCCAGTCCCGGAGCGCCGAGTTCAACGATCTATCGAGGCTGTCTTTATGACGTTTATTGATAAACTGACAAGGATTGACGAAAGAAAACAAATGTGTATTTGGAGGAAGAAAACCTGTTGACCTCATCAAAACGGTGAGAGGAAGGGATTGTGTCAAAAAAGGAATATGAATATTGACTAATTTCCTCCGCGACCTCCTCGTCCTCTTTGTCCGCATTGTTTTCTTCTCCTACAGACAGTTTTTGCCTCCTCCTCCTCATCCTCCTCCTCCTCCTCCATCTTCATTCCTCTTACCCTTCCCGTCAAGTGATTACGTAAGTCGCGGCGGTGTTGGTAAGATTGGAAACTTTCATCCTTGTACGACACAAACCTGTTGCCCTTGTCAATGCATGGAGGAGGGGATATAAATAGATACCTCGCAAACAGATTACGTAAAGTCTACCCCCTCTCCTAGCTCCTCATTCTTTCCACCTCCCCCCTCTTTCTCTCTCTCTCTCTCTCTCTCTCTCTCTCTTTCTCTCTCTCTCTCTCTCTCTCTCTCTCCCCCCTCTTTCTCTCTCTCTCTCTCTCTCTCTCTCTCTCTCTTTCTCTCTCTCTCTCTCTCTCTCTCTCCCCCCTCTTTCTCTCTTTCTCTCTCTCTCTCTCTCTCTCTCTTTCTCACTCTCTCTCTCTCTCTCTCTCTCTCTCTCTCTCTCTATCTCTCTATCCCCCCTCTCTCTCTAACCCCTCCCCCCATATCTCTCTCTCTTCTCTCTCTCTCTCTTCTCTCACCTACATAACATGTAGACAATCAAACATACTGCTTCCAGCTTGTTCGATTAGCATTGACAGGTTAAACCACTTCATTTTGAGATGATTTTTTTTCCTATTAAGAATGTACTGGCGTTAGATGATAAATTATGATAGGAATATCTGGAGCAAGGGAAGAACGGTGCGTGCGTACGCGTGTGTGAGTTTGGGTATTTGTGTGTGCATGTGCTTGACTAATGATAGATATGACAGATAAATTCAGGGTTCTACCTGATCAAGTTGGAGTGAGGATTCCCACCTCCCCTTTACCATTTGCTGTCCCAAAGCAAATGCTATACCTAACCCTTAGGCCTGTAATTCGAAAAAATATGAAGAATTTTGATCGTTTCGATCTGTTGCGTCAACATCGGAAACTTCGCGGCCTGGGTTCGAACCTCGAACCTGTGACAATTTCTCACTTCCTCATTCACTTGGATTACAATCGTACGCCTGAACGCCTAGTTGGTAATGTAATGACAGAAATTATTATACTTGTTATTTTGTATTTTTTTAATCAAATAATGATTTTTGGCAAAGTCAGGAAGACGGACAACTTCCACCCCCCCCCCCCCCTTGGATTTAACAATCACGGTCTGTCTACTGCATTCTGTCACGTCTTCGGTCTGCACAATAAATGACGTCATACATCATGACTCAAGTCGGACTTGTCACTCGCTAAATCATACTCGTATCTCTCTCCATGGACCCTACTAGGAGGGACTATGCTCTCTTTTTTTTCTCTCTCTCTCTCTCTGTTCAGTCATTTTTGTTTGTATGTCTCTCTATTTTGTTTCTTTCCATCTCTACCTGTCTGTCTCTCTCTGTCTCTCTCCATCTCTCTCTCTCTCTCTCTCGGTATGTGTATTTGCATGTATCTCTCTCTATCTCTTTCTCTCTATCTCTCCCTCTCTCTCTGTCGCTCTGTCTCTTCCTTCTCAACTTTTCGATGAACTTCTTTTCAGCGCTTGCTCTGCCTATACGTAACATACAACTTTCCGGTACAGCTATGCATTTAATAATATTAAATGCATAGCTGTACCGGAAAGTTGCATGTTACGTAGAAGCGATTATGCGATGTGAGATAAAATTACTCATGCAAATGATTTCTACATAAAAACTCAAGACGCTATGAAACGCACGCACATTCTTATACTTTGCATTATACAAGCAAATTATTGACGTCACACCTTTATATTATCATAACATAGATAATGATATTAGCATCCGAATAATATGTACTTTGATGAGGCGTATCATATTGTTAAGTACATCTCACATTAGACATGTTAGAAAGATTATCTTTACTCATCCTAGTACGATCTTTTCATTATGATTGTTGTTGGCGGTGGTGGATTTAGAGTGCGTTTCCCACGAATAAAGTATCGAAGTGGTGTCGTCACATTCATTGTTACGCCAGCTTCTGGCTCTCAACAACATCACTCAAGTGAGACTTTCACTGGTCCGACGATGTCTAGCCATGGACCCTACCACGAAGCGGTCTAGTGTCAGGGCACTCCCAATAATAGTCCCTGCTATGACCACTACTGTTCGAACTTGCCTCGTAGTTTAGATCCAGTTGTCTGGAAAACATGATCATTATGACGTCGTACTTCAGTACTCTTTGCGATTCTGTACACGTAGATTGTACATCACGTAATTACGCCACGATTGCTTATGACGTTTACTTAAAACATCCATCCATAATGATTCGAAAGTGATTATGATACCATCATCATCGCTAATTTCCACGTGGTACACGAAAACAATTTACAGTCCATACGGTACTTCATTTCGGAACAAACACCCAATGGAGTTGACCATGAAGGTTCATGGTGAGTAATGGTACATTGTCCTTTCTAAGCAAGGACATTGTCCTCCTGATGGTAAAAAGTAAATCTGAAAAATAATACCGCCCTTAGTTCGATACTCAAACGAACTAAGTTCAACAAACTAGGGGTAGGCCTACACGAATAAAAACCCCGTTTGCGATATTATTCTAACGCCAATATCTCAGTTCATTCTCCTGAACGCAAGCGTGGATTAGATTACCAGTATCATAAACCTTGTAAAACAGAAGAAAAAAAAAACATGCGCTTCCTATTCGTAATAGGAACAATACCTTAACTTTTGTCGATGGTCCGTCTGTATTTGTATGATGATTAAGTAACCTCTAAATTTTCTTTTCACACCTGTCAATGCATGTTCCTATTAGACTAAAGGCGATTGAATCATATGAAATCGAAAAAAAAATCACATTATTTTGCAAGAATCTGATGACTCATTCAATTTGAGACAATGTTGTAAATACGAATTTGTGTTGTTGTCAACAAGGAACGCGTGAGATATTCTAGGAAGGATGTCTACAGTTTAATTCTCTATCATGTTCGTGCCAATAAAAAACAAAGGAATGGTCGAAACTTTAAATTGTATAATTATGTAGGTCATCGGAGAGGTCTCCCACATTCCAGTGAATTCTTCAAGACGCCAAGCATTTAGAACAAGGGTTAAACCACAAGGTTTCACCAAGGAGCCAATTAAAATCTACATCGAAGAGGACCAACTGAAGACTATATAGGCCTACGAATCTCGGCCCACAACACGATCTGCAGGGATGCTGTGAGGGTCTAGCGGCATCTCACCGCACACTACCGGGGCGCTCCCGGGGTGCGCGCTGGCTAGCAACCGCACTCGGGTTTATTTTAGGAATCTGGCATATTTCGTTGCAGCGCAAATTTTGAAGTCAAGAATCAGGAAGAAAACTTGTTCCTCATTTCGTGGTTCAATCTGGAATAACCTATGACAGGTCGAGTCACACAACGCCAATGTTAAGTCATTGGCATGAGTCTGTTTGTAATTGAGTTAACGCTAGGAACACGCACAAATACATCGCGCACTGGCGTGATCTGGTTAAGGGAAATAAGACGCTATGAATTGACCCCAAATTTACCTCTGCTATTCATACGGCTTCTTGAGTCAAATACTTTAACATGGTCACTGTACAAAATACAGTCAACAATCATGACAATGGCTAAATTTTTGCCTACCTTGCTCTCAGATCATCACATCTAGTTACATCCACAATCAAGTTTAAGTGTTTGCACAAGTATTATCGTGAATGCATTATAGTGTTCTTGTATTACTATGCTAGAAGATATCATATAGCAACGCGCACATGTATCTGCATACGCGCAATAGTTGTATACGTAACAATAAATAAAGTCCTAATCATAATACCGAATAGTATTATTTCCGTCAATACAGTTGCCTTTCTCTTTACTTGTCAATGATTAAGTGTTGTATTGAATGATAATTTGATCATCTCTTAATTTCCTTAGAATTTTTATTTTGTCTTTTTTTTCCTACTCCATGCCCCCCACTTTTTGTGTCATCTCAGCAATGCATGTGCCATGTATTATCAAATATTTATCATGTACACGTATATGCATATATGAAACTGTTAATTCCTGGATTTCAAGGTCATTACATTATCGTGACGTCATGAACGAGCAGTTTAATGAAAATCTATTACTGGATATATCTCTAGAACTGATCATCTATAGCTAATAAAATTTGGCATGCATAAACTTAATGACAAGACAATTAATTTCAAGGAGAAAAAAAAACGCTCGCGTAATCGCGCAAAATTTAAAAATGATCTAAATCAAATAGAAATTGTTTTGGATGTGTTTCAGGCAGTTTCAAGCATTTCTAAAAATTTCTCATTCGCATGTTTTTGCGTGCGTAATGCAAACGCAACATCAGAATTCTGTTTTTCACTGAATTAATGTTTCTTACACTACATACATCAGATCCTGTCATTTTGAGCCATGTTAATGCAGTAACAAGGTCATGCAGGTGCAAATGTGGTAGAATGTAATATACATATTGGAACAAGTGAAAGGAGGGAGAGACTGCATTTATGAAGAAGTGAAAGAAGAAAGATGGATGGAGAGGGAGGGGAGACAAAATTCCTTTAGCCTGGCTTTCAGGCTTTTAGACAATTATAATTCACATTGAACAAATGCAATCTATAGTGTACTCACAGGACTAATCACTCTTTCATTCTCCTCTTTTCTCTCTTTCTTTGTGGACGGGCTGGAGAAGACATCGAGGATGAGTCTACTGCAGCTAAGCCCTTTTATCGAATAATTTTAATAAGACACAGCCTGGAAGTCAGCCTATTAACCATCATCCTACTTAAGCTCTCCCGTCCTTGAAAAATGTGATCACACTCTAAAAATCTCACACATCTTGAGAAACATTTTCCCCCAAACATTACTCAAGAAAATGAAAATCATTTCAAGCTGCATCGTTCCCCCCACTTACAACAAACAAAGCATTTCCAGATGTCATTTTAGTCTCGTTTCCCATTGTTTTCTTCCGATGAAAAGCTGGAGATGCTACACAGAATAAATTCGTTCTACCAAGGAGGTGCTAGGCGAGCTGGAGATACAGCTCGCGGAAATACTTTCTACGAGCTTTGAAGCCGCCTCGTAATAGCAGCTGCTCTCAACAATATGATGCATACGCGATTGCGTCACGTTCACCTGGATTTTCTAATAGGAGAGCTGGAGAATAAATCGTGAATGATTAGTCTACTGCAGCCAGACCCATTGATTGAATAGTTTGGATTAGACATGCCCTACAGTCTGGAATCCAGACTACCTCCCGTCATGAGTGTGGGGTTGTGAAGAGCAACACCAGTTAATCGGTTCAGGAAAGGAGGAAAACCAACAACCAATTTCGAAAGTTTGGCAAGAAAACAAGATCGCATACTCCCACTTCACACCAACTGCGTCGTTAAGGATTCTAACTTGGCTTTCAGGCTGTTTGGATTTTTTTTAATCCAAACTATTCAATAGAGGGGTCTGGCTGTAGTAGACTAATCATTCGCGATCATTCCCATCTTCTTGGACTGAGAACGGAGGAGAATAATGCAATGCCTAGTCTTAGAATATCAGCCTCTATTGTTCAGTTTTGATTTGTCAGAAATGCACAACAGCCTGCAAGCCAGGCTATGTCGTTGAGGATTCTTTGAGGTTATATTTGGTAACCAAGGCAACACGGGGGGCAATTCTGGACGATTCTCCAACGAATGAGATATTGTTTTTTTAAATGTGGAAATCCGGAAGAGATATTTCATGCTGTGATATGTGGTGAACTACATGGATAGTGAAAGAGAGAAGGTACAGAAGGAAGAATATTCACGTATATAAATGTAGTACTGGAATATGTATTTAAAATGAAATATTTATGGGTAATGATGAAAGGAAAAAAGACCACTGGCAGAACGAAAGGCCCATGAATCTCATCCTAAGGCGTTAAGTGTAACACACACACACACACACACACACACACACACATACACACATACACACATACACACACACACACACACACACACGCACACATACACACACACACACACACACACACACTGGGATCTTTTGTAATCTGCTTCTCAAATTTGTCTAATTTTGCATTTAATCATTTTTTTTAAATTCGGCTTTTGTTCCCCTTTAATGATATCGAAATTCGTTCGAATAACGCGTGTTGTTGTGGAATGCTTTGATCTCTTTACAGCACTCTTCAAAGCAATTCGTTGCATGGAAAATGGAGAGGTGAAAACCAACACGGAAAGCGGTAAAGAGAGGAAACGAAGGTGTTTTTTCAATCCTACACTCCGGACCGGAATGGGGGAGCAAAAGAGAGAAAATAGAGCAATGTTTATCCAAACAAATCCGGGGTATTTCCACCGGGTTGCCACAACAGTTTCCCATTAACCCCTCATCACCCGGGTGAGTGGAAGCATGTCTACTCATATCGCTTTGGATGCTTCGTTACCTACCACCTGATCGCAAAGGGAGTTCCCCCTCACCCCTCACCCATCGCCCCTCACGACTACCCCCCCCCCCCGCCCCACTCCTCCTAAGCCACAACTCCACAATCCCTAATATACCCAACATCGCACCGATAAGTATTGATATGTTGATGCGTCCAAAGACAAGGAGGCTGGGCCAGTTTCCCCTTACTTTACCCATAATGACTAGAAGCAAGATCGCAAAAGGGAGTCCCCCTCCCCCTCCCTCACCTCCCCCCCCCCCCCCCCACTCCCCAAACCCTTACCCCTAACATGCACAACACCGCACCGATATGTAGTTATATATTGGCGCATCCGAAGAAGAATTTAAGTCTTAATATTGGATTCGAAATCCAACATACCCAACACCGCACCGAGGTATGTATGAATGTGTATGAAGGGGAAAAATTAAAAGCATGGAATAATGAATACAAAATAAACATTTATGGATGCTTCATGACTATATGGTTGGGTCACACGGGAAGAACTGGGGGGGGGGGGGTTAAAATGGGGGCCGGCAGATTTAGGTTCCCTTTCATATTTCGAATGAGTGATAACTTAATTATCCCCTCGCCCACGCATACATGGCATACAAACACATCGTGAGAGAATAATGCAAAATATGAATAAAGCCAAAATAATGTGACCACTTACGTTTCGTTTCAGAGCTGAGTGGCACGGACACAGTGTTCCCGGGAGGGGCTGGGGGGGGGGGGGTCACATTAGGATACATTGGTGATAAATACTGGCGTAGTCGAGCATGTCGAGAGGGAGAGAAAGGGAGATGGAGACGATAGTCCGGCAGATGGTGGAGGGAGAGAGAGAGAGGAAGAGAGAGAGAGAGAGAGAAAGAGAGAGAGAGAGAGAGAGAGAGAGAGAGAGAGAAGGAAAGAAAGAAATACCTTTTTTTAAGAGAAAGGCCAGGGGGTGCAAAGAGAAAGGGGGAGGGGCGCTCGAACTCTTGCTTGAGTGCAAATGTACTTAATCAAATCGATGAATGCTTCGTTACGAACACACGGGGACCTCCCGCCTCTAACGAGAGGGATTACAAGATGAAATATGTGATATATTGATATATATAGCCCATGGGGTAGAAGTAAAGCGCCCCCCCCCCCCCCCCACCGCCCCCATCCCCTCACCCCGAACTCCTGGGTGATGTGAAACATGACCCATATCGGTATGAGCCCTTTGGTAATAACCGGATCCCCGCACCATCGCACACGGAGCGGGGATGTTCGGAAGTATTAGGAAGTTGATGCGCTCCTTATTGGCGAAGCTACGGTAGAGAAGGGCGGGTGGGGAAGGGGGTGGGGCTATGTTCTTACCCGGAAATATTTGATCCTTAATCCCTACCCGATCACCTATCGTTGGGGGGGGGGGGATTATCGATATCATCGTCCGGGGAAACATTTCATCCTTTTCCATACCCCATCATCGTTTAGAATGTTAATGATATTTAAAAAAAAAAAAAAAAAAAAAAAAAAAAACAGTACAATTGAAAGCGATGGGAACAAAATCTGAAAAGGCTAAAGACGAGAACATCACGTTCTTTGAACGAGGAGGAAGGAGGATGTTGTATTTTGAAAGGAGGATGCGGATGTCGCTCCATCGGCCCATTTAGTACTGATCACAGACAGACGCGAGAAATTATCTCTCTGAATGGGATGCATCCTTTTATCATCACGTGATCACTGCTGGCAAATGGCGCGTGACAAGCATGACAAGAGTCGTAACGAACGGGGATGATGAGCGCGATGACAATCCAAGGATGAGCACGGAACATCGTGTAACCATGGCAACTGAAGCTCAATTTCATGGCATATTATAATGTTCTCATGCTTATTCCTTTTTCGCATTTAACCTATTCGTAAAGGCGCCGCACACGACTCGATCCGATCACTCATACGACTCTGCGACTGGCTGAATCACAGGACCCTGTTATCGGATTTATGCAAGATGGTGACGTCACATGCCCAGTCGTAGGACCTTACGTCTGCGGAATCGTGGCAAAATCGTCACGTCTGCGATGGCCTTAATGTAATTTCAATATAGGTTATAGAATACATTAGATGTCTATCTCACAAAGAACGAGATACAGTCTACTTGTAGATAGATAGACAAGACAAGACAAGATTTTATTAATTCTATCGACCTCCTCTCGGGGTATGAGAGTTCAACATATTTACAATGACATACAATAGCATGAATGCATATAAATTGCTAACTACTGCATAGCCTAATATGCCATAATCATGGCTATAGATCCAATTGAATACCTCTCTCCGTGTCCACCTGCCTTGGTATTACCATAGACCCTGTGGTCCATGATATTCATGGTATTACTAAATCACCCCTGTTACTTTGATTGCCGTCCCTATATGGAGACGAGTCTGATGTTAGTGATCTATGAGTTATTCGCTTTCCTCCAGCTCACTAACCCGTCACTATCATTACAAACTAATGCATTGCTGCTTGATAATATTCATGATATTACTTAGAAATTTCTTATGAATATTGCTTTGCTTTTAACGGTGTAGTTTCCTTTTGGCGCTGTTACACGCTATTACATACGGCTTGATTATGCATGCGCTGTAACAGGTACTTTCTTTAGGTCCTGTACACAATAAATAAAAAGAGAGTTTCAATAATATTTTGAGCATCTCAAATGGTTTCGATATGTGCCTTTTACTTACACAGGGATCCTTTTTCTACCCATGTGCATTTTGATGGTCCTCTGAACTCAGACCTCCTGTTCTGCTTTGTTGCAGAGAGAATTTTCATGAGGAACGAAATTCCCGACGCGATGACAGAGTGGGCGTTCCCATGAGCGTGTCATCACCTAAGGGGTGATGACAAGCTGTCCTATGGGAGCGTTACTTGTGCGCATGCGCACTGGAGAACAATCGCTTGTCTGTTTCGGAGCGTTCTTGAACTAACAAGTCGGAATCTGTCGGCTTTTTCAAACTCTTCTTTCCAAATCTTTAAGCTTTCTAACAAAAAAAAATCTTTCTGCAAAACATAATTTTTCTTCACAGACCACAAAACGTTATTGCAACAGTTTCAAATTTAGTGGTTTTGGGGAAATAACTAAGAAACGAGCGTTTCCTTTTACCCTTGTCGAAAGATTTCCCCTTGTATTTATCCAGGACAAGATTAGAAATCAATCTGTATTCAAATTAATATTTCGTCATACATTAATTATAACTTGGCGGGTCGCTTTGAAAACGTATTCGTAGTCTAGCTGGTATGCATGGGTGATTCAAACTCATACTAAGCAAATGAAATATCGTCATGATATGGCAGAACTCAGGAATCAATCAATCAAATAAAAAGGTACCAAGAATGATATTCGTCATGATGGTAGGGGTGGGGTAAGTGAATAAGGAGGTTGAATTTCCTCTATTTGGTAGGCAGGTGATCTTAGTCCTTCACTGCAAAATTGACTTTGAAAAACCCACCATGAAGTTAAAAAAAAAAAGAAACGAAAACGAAAAGCAACCTAGTAGTGAAGGTTTGACGAAAATTCCTCAAAGTATGTGAAAGTTATGACCTTGTAAAAGTTTAAATTTGTTACGTCACTTGCGAGCTGCCGTCCAATTATGTTGTATGCTGCACGATTCCGTTTTCTGGTTTTTAATGAAGGAGTGAATCTTTTTCTTAGAGGTGGGTGTTTAAAAACATTCATCTAATGATATATCATATGCACAGGTAAGATGGTATTTTATTACTTTGGGTAAATAGAAGAAATAGTACACGATTTAAGCAGGGTACTTCGCAAGATGTTATAAACAAAAATAATGTTTTCAAATTCATCAAATCGAGCGTATAGAGACATACAATGATATTTAAGTACTGTGCGGTTAGTAAAATTGTTTACTTACTATACAAACAAGCTTAAAAGGCCGAAAGAGGCGATTCTCTTGAAAGAGAACGTCTGACAATAGAATTTAGAAAGACATCGAAATGATATTATCATTATCAACTGGTGTTAAATTCAGCACCTAATTGTTTCAATGTTCCCCTTGCTGCAAGGCATGGTGGCCGCTCTGGCCGCGGGCTGCAGAGCATCTGTCGCCCGCCATATTTCCGACGGCCCAGGTTCTTCGCAGCTTTCTTGTCTTTTCTTCCAGAAAACACGTGCAGCCTACCGCGAAACGGTAACCGATCTTCCACAAATATCATACCAACTCCAGATGAGAGCGAGGGCGGTGTCTTTGGGGACTCAATTTTTTAAAAGAAAACAAATGCGATGGAAAGAAATACAAAACCAGAGAAGAAAAAGGAAGAAATTCGTGAAGTATTTTTCTTTCGCCCACCACTTACCTGAAGACAGGGAGGGACGTTGTGGATGAAAGGGTTTCTTGTCAACAAGAAGATTTATTATTGCGGTTACGACGACGTTAATAGTTTTGACCACGAGGTTATAAAGCGAATATATAAAGAAGATTAAATCCTTATGGATTTGGGGATTATTCTTTCATTTGAGGAGGTGGAAATGTGTAGGCCTATTGTAAATACAGGTGAATAGTCTATTTTGACCACGAAATTATAAAGCGAATATAAGAATATGACATTTCTATATGTGGGGGTCCTTAATGCTTATGATTCCATTTGAGGAGGTGATAATATGTAGGCCTATTACAAATACCAATGAATAATCTACTTTTGACCACGAAATTATAAAGCGAATATAAGAATATCAAATCCTTATTCGTCTTTTCTTATTGTTATCATTCGTGGAGGTGGGAATATGTAGGCCTAAAACAAGAAGAGTTTATTTCCGAAAAGAGCTAAATCCACTTTGACAACTTAAGAGAAAATTAGGTTTCTTAATAATTATGGAGTTGTACAAGTGCCTTTCGGAGATTGAACTTAGCACGTGACAAATATTTGGTCTAATCTTACATTTTTCTTCCATCAAAACCTCCAATGCTTCTCACTCTGCTGATGAACTCGACTTTTAAGAAAATGATGTAGCCCCTTTTGGACACAACCTCTTCACAATACTGGTTTACATTATATTTTTGACAGACAGAAAGACATCTGCGCCATGAGCTATGATAGGGGTGTCAGCAGGCATTTTGTATATCCTATGATGACATTGATTTGATTTTTGATTTGATTTATTTTTCCATAATAATGTTTAATAAAGATATACAACTGAATACAAGGAATTAACAAGGTATAAACAAATATATATCAAGACAGTTCATCTTGAACTGGGAAACCACATGAATTGTACAAATTATTATGGAGGGAACCCTAAAAAAAACATAGCTTGTAAGGTAAACGTTACCCTTAGGTGACGTAAAGGCCAATGGTACGGAAACTTAACATGTGATAACTCAAATAAAAACAAATCATTTTCCTTCTTAAAAGCAACTACATGACTGTGATTATATACTAAAAAGTAAACTATATTGAGGTCTGAGATTTCTACAGCTGTCTACAAGATGATTTCATCAGATAGAACATAGCATGAGTGCAATATAAGTTGCAATAAGTAAACACCGACATTCAGGTGGATATGACGTAATCGTGTATGCATTGTCAGATTGTATTGCTAAAAGAAGCTGCTAGTCACAGTCGTGGCATTCTTAAACTCTCTAGTATTAGCTCGTAAATTACCAAATGAACAAACACCTACATCACCACACCCCCTCACTTCCCTCACCCCACACCCCGAATTTTATGATGATGTATGATTTCATTTATGACACAAAGCCAATGTGATTCATACTTTGCTCCTATCCGTTATCCTTCAATCTCAACGTTCCCTCTACTTTTCTGTTCAAATTTCCTGTTAAAATGTGTAGCCGGAATAGGCCTTCTTGGCATGATTTGACAATGTGTATTTTAAAGTTAGGCCGAGTCATTCCTAATGGGGTTTCTCCCCTCCCACGCACAAAATATATCCTTGGGAAGACCGTGACAGTGCCGATATCAACAGTCTTTAATGAAAATCTATTACTGGATATATCTCTTGAACTGATCATCTATAGCTAATGAACCTTAACATGCATTTTTATTTACTCAATCAATTTTAATGGGAAAAAATTTAAGATTTAAAAATGCTCTAAACTGAACTAGAATTGTTGTGCATATGTTTCAGGCAATTTCAAGAATTTCCAAAATTTCCGCGCGTGTGCGTGTGTGCGTGTGTGCGTGTATGTGTATGTGTATGTGTATGTGTATGTGTATGTGTATGTGTGTGTGTGTGTGTGTGTTGGGGGGTGGAGAGGGTATTTCGTTGACAAGTTGACAAGTGCCCTAATTCTCTTTATATGATTGTGTCGCATTCTTCTGTCTCTTGGCCGAGGAGAGGGCTTCAACATTGAATGACATCATCATGTCTTCCGCGAGGAAATTGGTTGACCCTGCGCAGAAGTACATGCGTACTAGGTCCCAGGTCCCTAGGATTAACTCCACGGGTGCCTCGGAATTTCTCATTCACATCACGAAGACCTTGCCTCCAAAATGTAAATTCATAACTCAGTTGTCCTTTGACAGATTGTTTATAAAACCTTAAATAATTCGCTCCTTTCATGTTTTTGCTTTATCAAAACCTACTTAGTTTCAGGGTAGATTTTTTTTTAAAATCCTATGTAGAAACATGCAAAGGGCCATAGAAATAGCCTCATATATCACTTAAAGGGGAGGGGTAGTAGTTGCGTTGAGGGGAATATACTGTACTGGGAAGACAAAAAAGCCTTCAAAAGGGTGATCGTGAGCAATCTTATTGCCAATGGTCTTAAATTCATGTCTTGTCTATATTAGAAACTTGCTGAAAGTCATTTGCCCTAAACTTATCCACATTTGGAGTAATTAGTGATAAAATAACAAATCCTCAAAATATTCGGCCCAAACATTTTTAAGGTTTTCACAAATTTTGACTAATCACTCCAAATGTCAATAAGTTTAGGGCAAATAACTCCCATCAAGTTTCTAAAATGGACAATACATGAATTTAAGATCATTAGCAATAAGGTCGCTCACCTGCTCACGATCACCCTTTTGAAGGCTTTTTGTTTTCCCAGTACAGTATATTCCCTTCAATGTCCTTACAATAAAAACGTGAGTGTGACAAGCTTCAGTTGGCGTCCAAGGAGCAAGATAGTTTATTTACGATTCAAGTCTGGGCAATAGCATAAACCTTTATACGACAAGTGCATGGTTCTTACATAACATCTGATTGATAGGGAATAATCGTGGGGAAAGACTAGACATATCTGTCAGGAGGATTTAAGAAGCTTATTTATTCATTGATGCATTCATTCTTTGAGTCAGTTCTATATTAAAACAGTGTAGTCTTTTCAGAGCCCAAGTGCCTGCTCGACAAAAGAGCCGCGTGTTATACGCAATGATGTAATACATGATATAAATGTCAACAAATCATTACCAAACACACCGTGCAGATATCAAAGGATTTGAATGAATTAGTACGGTTTATGAAATTACAAAAAGGAAATAAATGCCAGTTCCTGAAAAATTACTGAAGAATGAACAAAAATAGAACGAAAAGAATTAGGTTGTTATCTAATTGACTTTCTAATATACACGCACCGTTATTGCTATGCGTTTGATAGTTCGATTCAACGAATTTGCTTTTTGGAGTTTCAGTTTTTCCTTGCAGTATTAACATAACAACCGATAAACCTTTGATTACGGGTCCCACAATATTAACACTTGTATTACCACCCTTTACCTTTGTTAAAGCTAAGCGGTGGTAGTAGTAGGGGATGTGGGATTTTCACCTCTTCCAAAACTACTAGCTAACCAGAGAATACCTATAAGGGGCGTATGAGAACGTGAGTATGTAGCCCCTGTTAGGGTCAACATTAGAGTTTAAGATGGCCTGAGACTTAGACTATCAACCTACTACCTGTGTGTGTTGACATTCGACACACTCGTATGGGTGCACGTTGACACACTACAGTGGTGGACTGGTATCCCTTCTCACTCTATTGAGAAGGGTCACTGGGTTGTGGAATCACAAAAGATCAGGGACCAGTCTACCAGTAGTTTGGGATGATGCCTCTGAGTCATCATCCATTCCAAGAATTAACACCCTCCATCTTAAGATTTTGGGGTTATACCATTTTGTCCAAAGTAATTTTGTACTTTATGAGATAATGTAATTCCATGATTATTAACCAATACATGATCATGATATCCCTTAAATAATTTCTTTCAACTCACAATGCTGGTATTGATAACAAATTACATATCATATACCATCACATTGCTTACCTTAATTGGGTAAAGAATTAAGAATTGTTAGAAGTTCTCCCCATAAAAAGAGAAAGTGGTACAGTCTGCTCCAAGTTGCACCATCTTGGGAGGAAAGTCTGCCTCTTTGCTTCTAAATCTTGAAGGAGACAGACATGTCCAAGATTTGCTGACCAGACTTGTACAATATTACACTTTCAGGTAAGCAATTCAACTTATTCTTTTAGTATTTGTATCATCATCTATTATACTATACAATTGCGGTATTTGTTGAGATGGATGGCATTCACATTTAGAGATATTTATGGATTTAAAATGACTTTCCTTAATTGAAAGTTGAACCATGTGAACATATGCATGGTATGAGTCTTCAAACTTAAAGTTATTTAAAGTTAACTGAAGTTCCCTTTAATCATATACATTACATGACTTACTAATAATCTATTCCTGTAAAATAGTTATTTGCACTTCTACCGAGTACGGCACAGCTGCGCGTGATGCAATATTTTACACCAAATTCTTAAACTCTGGAATAAGAGTTTGCCTCATGTTTTGGATTGCCAAATCAAACGATATTGTCGGGCCGACCAGATTCGATGGAAACTCTCATCTGTGGCAGCAATATCGTAGCGTGAGTTTCTAATGTAATGACAATATGCCTAACTCATTGGAAGGTGCACTTATACTATTATATTTTTTGCATGCGTTCATGTCATTCATTGATATGTTGTATACTAACAACTAAGTATGAACTTGCTGTAATCCTTTAATGTAATTATCAAATAGTTTGATAACAGCTCTTTGCTTCTAAATCTTGAAGGAGACAGACATGTCCAAGATTTGCTGACCAGACTTGTACAATATTACACTTTCAGGTTCTCCGTCGAGAAGATACAATGACAGCGTGTCAGAGCTTCATAATCCCAATAACTCTGAGAACCCCTTTTTAAGAATGTAATTAAGTTTATCCTCTGTTAAAGTCCTTTTAGTTAAAGGTGTTGCACAAGTGCGCACATGTGTGCCACTAATTATCAAATATGCTATTAGCATAATTTAATAGCTTTTTTGTATATATTGTAAATACGTTTATATTCTCTTTTCATTCATAATTAAAGGTTCTATGTAATTCCTTTAAATATTTTATCTACATTTAGTTTTCTGTATGCTTTACTTGTATTAAGTAGTAATAGGCATGTGTTGAATGTGGATGATTGATGATGAATGAATTGATCGAATAATGTGATGTGATTGTCGCTCTTATTCTTGTACAGCGATATGGTGGGGAAGATGTAATATGATACTTTGACAATTATTTTCATATTGCATAATCATTAGTCTTCCGCTGCATTTTGTTATTTTAAACTCTGTAACTGGGCTGTAGAGAAATATATGTAAACATATATAACACGGTCCAAGGTCCTCCCCCACCCTAATTATTTCGCTGCTACAATTGGTAGCAGAGCGAGGTTTGTTCATTGTTGTGTTATGCTGGTGCTCTTTAATGATTACTGAGCCAAAAGCATTTGCTCATTTCTTAGGTTTCTTTTCTCCACGTATGAATAGGGGATTAGGTTAAGTAGGGCGTTAGAATTTAAAGTTACTTGTAGACGTACTTCAGGAGTAGTTCATTCAGTTTTCCATGAGTGTCTCTTTTGCACAACTAACCGTTTGTTGGTAGTTGGCTTTGGGCTTTGTTGAAAACCATTTGGTTCACTTTTGTGATTTATGACCGGCTTGTGTCTGAGGTCACAGCATTAGCCGGCCTTGGTTGTTCTGTTTTGGTTTTGCCCTAGTCTTGTTTTGGAGTCTTGTTTCCTTAACAGTGACAGTGGAAATTTTGTTTGGATTTTTTCCCCTGTTGTTGTCTACATATTTCCTTTCCCATTGATATTTAGGTTTTCCTAGTGTTGAAATTTTCACTGACATATGTCTTGCATGATTATGCATCTGAGTTACTTCTGACATACTGGTTGGTTAGAAAATATTGAATATTTTGTTGTTGTTTTTTTCAGAAAAAAAAAAAAAATAACAAGAGTGAATTCCAAGACAGGGTAGTTTTCTCTGTTGCCAACTTTTAGCATATTCTTTTGTTAATTCTCATTACTACTGGCAGAGGTAGTATGTACATTTTGTCTACAAGCAAGATCCATTCTCTTTTGATATTACTTCATTAGGCCTTGTAGTTGTAAATATTTCACAGTATTTTACTGATTTATACTTTCATTGATAGTATCTATTGCATATGTCTTCATTTGTACGTCACCTCTATCGATTGTGGGTGACACTTAATTGACCTTTTGATTGATAAGTGACTTTGACCTTGACCAGGCATCACTACTGCTTCATTTGGTTTAGTGCTCTCCTTCTTATTTTGTTGCTGTTTTTTTTTTGTTTTGTTTGTTACACATTTGAGGCTGCAACCATGAGTATCCCTAATGAGGATAATGCTCCCCCTACCACTCCCCCTGCGAGTGAGGGCTCCCCTCCCATTGGAGCGTCTGCGGATACATTGGGTGATTTCTTAACAACATCTGGTCTTACAATGGAGGAATTACAAAGGTTGGTGTCGCAAAACACGACACCTAGTCCCCCACAAAATATCGTTGTTGGAGGTGTCCCACGTCTGCCTCGACTTGGACTTTTCTCAGGTAATGTACCTGTAAAGCAAGGCGAGGTAGACTGGGACACGTTTAATGACACAGCCATGGAGATATCATCCATGACTGCTCTGGATGAGGGCACCAAAAGACGAGAAGTAGTCACACGACTACTGAGCCCCGCTAAGGAGTTTGCGAAACAACTCCCTGCAGACGCGCCAGTGGAGGCAGTCCTTGCATTTCTCAGGGGGATTTTTGGGAAGGTGCAGAATAAAAACCTGCTCCTGCAGGAATTTATGTCTGCAGTGCAGGAAAAATCGGAGAAGCCCTCTGATTTCTTGAAGAGGTTACAGCTTCAGATGGTGAAGCTGGTTGAGGCTGGGGAGTTCGCCAATGTGGCAGCCCATGAGAAACTGTTCGACAGATTCAAAATGGGGTGTCACGACGAGCACATCCTCACCGTCACAAACCTGCACGGCATGTTTGTGGCACCACCATTTTACCGGCTGATTAGCCTGTTGAGGGAGGCCGAGGCTAACAGAGAAGCCAAGATGGCCCAGTATCGGTCGGGCGGGAAGGCCATTGCCAAGAATTTCTTACAACAGGTCGAGGCAATGAGCCTCTCAGGCCAACCCGCCATGCAGAATTACGGTGCTGCATCCATGCCTGCACACAATCAGGATAATAGGCGGAAACATAAGAAGGGTGAGAAAAATACGACTGCAAACCGACCCTCCAACCAATCTGAACAGAACACCCGGACGAACTTTCCCTTTAGCATCCTTGTGTGCTACAGGTGTGGAGAGTTGGGGCATATCCAAGTGAAATGCACCAAACCTCCAAACCAACAAAAGAAAGAAAGAAACCTGGAACATAAACAAAGATTGATAGAAACATACATGGCCATGACTGACAGTGCCCCTAACAGACCGCCCCCAAACGAGTAAAGACCCCTGTTGCCGGGCAATACAGGAGTCTGCATAAGAAGTGCCCAAAATCCCGGAAAAATAGATCAACGACCGACCATCCCCGACCTGTACTCCCCCCTCAACTCGTTGGCGAGCCGTGTGAAGCTTCTTGCGTGTTGGGTGATACCCCTACCACCTGTCTCATTGATAGTGGCAGTGTTGTCACCACAATACAAAAGACGTTTTATGACCAACACCTACAAGTAGGGTATCCCTTGCATAAAATTCAGGAGGGCTCCCTCCGCATAGAAGGAGCCAATGGGCAGCCGGTAACATATGAAGGATATGTTGAAATTCCCATCACGCTGCCAGCTGAAATTGTAGGTGTTAATACCCCTGTCAATACGCTCGCTATTGTTGTCACACAAGCCACCTCATGCCCGTCTCCACTCATAGTAGGTACAAACGTATTCAAGAGTCTGGCAGTCGAGTGCCGAGCGCACCTCGGTAAGAACTTTATTGAAAAGTTAAAGGTCCCTGCTCCGATTCGCGTCTGTTACCAGAGAGCCGTCTACCAGAAGATGTTGGGAGACCCTGCCACAGGAAAGGTAGGTAATGTAAGGTGCAAATTAGTGCGCCCTCTCACGGTGAGACCCTATGAGGTAGTGGAGATCGCTGGCACTACCCATTCTAGGATACCGGTAGGTAGGCATGATGTGCTCATCCAAGAGGTAGATGGTAACCATGACAACAGTCTTCATGTTGTGAACACCATACAAAAGGTAAGTAGAAATAACAAGAAGGTTAAGGTTATGTTGTGCAACCCCACAGACTCCCCCATTGTTCTTCAAGACAAACAGGTAGTTGCCGAAATGTACACGATGATGTGGTGCAGACCTATCACGCAGGTATGTGCAAACATCAGAGATTCGATGACTTCGGACGATGTGAAGGTAAGTGATACCTCTACTGTACATTGCAATTTCGTAACCCCATCTACTCGAGAACATACAGAAGATGAAGAAGAACAGGATGAATTTGACATTGCACCTGGTACCTCTGAAAGACACATGACTGACCTACTTGATGAACTGAACAAGCTTGATGGGTTGTTTGCCAAACATGACCTGGACTATGGTCGTGCACATGGCGTGGAACACTCTATCAAGCTCACAGACACAACCCCCTGGAATGCTAGAGCCCGGCCAATCCCCCAGAACATGTATGAAGAGGCGAGACAGCTATTCCAGGAATTACTGGATGCCGACCTAATCAGACCCTCTGAGAGTGCATACAGTTCTCCAGTGTGTCTGGTTAGGAAGAAATCCGGTAAACTCAGGATGACTGTAGACTACCGGCAGCCTAACCGACGGGTCGTCCCTGATGCTTATAGCATCCCCAAGATCGAAGAGTTGTTCAACTCTCTCCATGGTTCACGGTATTTTACAGTCGTAGATCTGAAGGGTGCATTCTTTCAGATTCCCTTGAGGGAGGAAGACAAGAAATACAGTGCATTTGCTACACCATTTGGGCACTATGAGTTTCAGAGGATGCCCCAAGGTTTGAAATCCAGCCCTGCCCAAATGCAGAGGGTGGTGGAACGGTGTCTTGGCGACTGCTCTCTCAAGGAGGCTATGGCATACCTGGATGACATAGTCATTCATGCCCCCACTGTGGAGGAATGCATCCAACGGACAGGTAAGGTGCTTAGGCGGGTTCGAGACTTTGGGTTCACACTGGAGAAATCCAAATGCCATTTCCTTTACCCAAAGATATCCCATCTTGGCCATGAAATCAGTGCCGAGGGGATCCGCCCATGCCCTTCCAAGGTAGAGGACGTCCTGGACTGGAAACGACCTGACAACATCCATCAGCTTAGGCAATGGCTTGGTTTCAGCGGCTACTACCGCAGGTTCTGCAAGGATTTCTCCAAGATTTGCAGGCCTCTCCATGATCTCCTGACGGGACTCTCCATGCCCCGGAAGGACAAGAGCACGACTGCCGAAAGGTCAAAGGTAAGACGGGCCCAGTTGGAGCCCTTCAAGGAGAAGTGGACTGATAGATGTGAGGCAGCATTCAACGAGTTGAAGGGAATACTCACCTCTGCCCCAGTCCTTGCCTTTGCAGACCTAGGTAGGCCATTTGAGGTACACTGTGATGCCTCAGGATATGGTTTAGGTGCTGTCTTGTATCAGGAGCAAGATGGAGTGAAACGGGTTATCTCCTATGCTTCCCGTGGTCTGAGCCACTCAGAGAGAAACTACTGTGCATGGAAACGAGAATTCCTTTGTTTGAAATGGGCAGTAACGGAAAAATTCTCTGATTACCTGTATGGCACGAAGTTTGTTGTTATCACAGATAACAACCCCCTCACGTACGTGATGACATCGGCCAAGCTGGATGCTACTGGACAAAGGTGGGTAGCGAATCTGTCGACGTATGACTTTGAGATCCGGTACTGCCCAGGTAAGAATCTCAGTGATGCTGACTCACTGAGTAGACGCCCCAACATCATTCCCGATGGCGAGGAAATCACGGAGAACACAAACAGCCAGATTGACTTCTTGAAGTCAAGAGTCACAGAGGTAGGTACAGATCAGGTCGAAGCTGTGTTCCAGGGTTCCGTCCATGCTCTCCTGACGCCATCGCAACAAGCGGGTAAGTCACCCCCATCTCATACCGATAATGGAGAACCATCCATCATTGCAGCTTCTCTAGGGATGCATCCAACATCTGTCCCCCAACCCTTTCTTCAAAGTTTAGAGGGTGACTCTGCTCTTCCAGGAGTAAGTGAAGGTGAATGGCAACAGCACCAAAGTGCCGATCCAGACCTCTTCTTGGTAAGACAGATGATCGAGAGTCATACTCTCCCTTCACCTGCTCAGAAGAAGGCTGCAAAGTCCCAACGTAAGGTCTTGTTTCGGGAGATCAAACGGATAGTCCTCATTAACGGTGTGCTGTATCGACAAACAAGAGACCCCATCAACAAAGAGGTAAGACACCAACTCCTTCTCCCAGCAGGTTTCAAGGAACAGGCCATGAAGGGTATCCATGATGAGTGCGGCCATCTCGGCTTTGATAAATGTGTGTCGCTCGCGAAGAACCGATTCTCCTTCCCATACATGGCAACTGCCATAAAGGGGTGGATCGATGGGTGTGAACGCTGCACCAAACGCAAGAGGAAAGCAGAAAAAGCCGAGATGGACTCTATCACAACCACCCAACCCCTAGAACTTCTATGCATCGACTTTCTAAGCATAGAGCCAGATAATGGTGGAATAGAGAATGTGCTTGTGATGACAGATCACTTCAGCAAGTATGCTGTAGCTGTGCCAACCAAAGACCAACGCAGCAGCACTGTTGCCAAGGCGCTATGGGACAACTTCATCGTCCATTATGGTTGGCCAGCAAAGATCTTGTCTGATCAGGCACAAGATTTCAATTCGCAGCTCATCAAGGAGCTCTGTGCCATGGCTGGAGTGAAAAAGGTACGTACAACCCCTTATCACCCACAAGCTAACCCAGTGGAACGCTTTAACCGTGTTCTACTGGATATGTTGGGCTGTCTATCAGACAAGGACAAGGCTGAGTGGAGGCGCCACGTAAGTACGTTGGTTCACGCATATAATGTGTGTGAACATGATACCACTCATTTCTCACCTTACTTCCTCATGTTTGGGAGGACTGCGCGTTTGCCCATTGATCTGGCTCTTGGTATTGACCCCCAATGGTCAAAAGGCCAAGACAGATCAGCATACATTAAGAGCCTGAGGGAACGTTTGAGTGAGGCATATGAGGTGGCGGCCAACAACATGGCGAAGCGGAGTGACGCGAACAAGAAAAGGTATGATCAGAGGGCTAAGGCTCCAGTGTTGGAGGAAGGTGACCGTGTGTTACGTAAGAATACACACTTGCGTGGTAAACACAAATTGGCAAATCGTTGGGGTGACACCATCTACACAGTTGTGTCGAAGATTGAGGGCTCCCCTGTATATGGTATTTGCAAGGAGGGTGATGACGGCCCCCCTAAAATGATTCACCGAAACCTTCTCCTCCCCTGTGGTGCCTTCACGCCCAGTGATGAGCCGGACTCTTCTGAAAAGAACCATGTAGAAGTCACACCGGCTAAGCGCGCGCCGCTTACCCGTAGTAAAACTCGTCGCACTCCTCCTGTAGAAAGTCCTATAGATAGCGAATCTGACGACGAAATTGACAATGGTAGATTTGTCTCCGAAGTTGATGCTCCCCTTCCCATTCCTGACCCTGCTCCCCTTCCCATTCCTGACCCCGATGCACCCGACAATGACCGTACCTCAGTACCCGACAGGGACATTGACACTACCAACTCCACTGAGACTGTTACACAGGCTGCTGAATTGCCTGAGGACGGTGTTGACCAATCAAACGTTGAAAATCGGTCTGATGATCAATTACCCTCAATGAGTGATAGTGACAATGATTGTACAGAGGACGGAAAAGGAAATGTTTCTGAAAATATAGATGTAAATCAAGTTAATGAGTCAGATGTAGAACAAGATCCACCTGGTCAGGATAATCATTGCCAGGAAAACGTGGCTTCTCACAATGAGCCCACAGTTAGAAGGTCTAGTAGGAGTAACAAAGGTGTTGGCCCCAAGGTCCTAACTTATGACCACTCTGGTGCCCAACAAAGCGTTGATTTTAAGTTGGCATTGGTACAGCAAATGAGAGCATTCATGGAAAATATGTTGTAATTGTATTTAAGTTATGTTCTTACTTTTGTATTATCGAATAGGTAGATTACTCGTTATTGTTATAAAGAGTATGTTCATTCTACTTGAATTATATAGGGAGTAGGACCGCGTAGGTGTATTAATGTCTTTTATCAGGCATATCAAATATGGTAATATGGTAGAGGGTTCTCAGATAAGGGATGAAGAGGTTACCTGACAAGAAGCAGACAACCTAAGTCTTCATCGGACAACGAGAGAGATGTACTGGAAGTAGCCGCGGCCGACGAAGCTGATGACAGACTGGTGCTGAGGCGATCGACCCAGCGAGAAATGACCCGTGCTGATGTTTTACAACGCGGATGACCGTCATATGAACTGTCGCTTTGGCCAACGGACTAATTATATTACAGCTAAGTAACCGATGTCATGACTTTTATGATATTCCTTGATCAATGATCAATGCTAATTTGCAGCTGTTATAAACTTCCAGAACTCTGATTACATCTCAAGACCCTGCTGCGGTGAGCCACAAGGACAACCGCTAGCGGAAACCTGCCTTCAAGACGTGGTTCTGGGAACCACCAGATGTCTTCACCATCGCGCGTTGTCCACACCTTGAACTTTACGTCAGTAGACGCAATGGTGATCCTGATGTAGAGGAAAACTGTTATTTTGTATATAGTACTTCTCTTGTACTCGTATGTATCTCTTCCAAACGTGATTTCATTATCAGTTTCGCTTGGACAAGTCTTATCATTTGGGTTTCTATGTCTCCCCATTGCATTGTGTGTGTTTTTTTTTTTTTTTGTTATATCCTTTCTGACGAAGGATATTTTTTAAGGGGGGAAGAGTATGTAGCCCCTGTTAGGGTCAACATTAGAGTTTAAGATGGCCTGAGACTTAGACTATCAACCTACTACCTGTGTGTGTTGACATTCGACACACTCGTATGGGTGCACGTTGACACACTACAGTGGTGGACTGGTATCCCTTCTCACTCTATTGAGAAGGGTCACTGGGTTGTGGAATCACAAAAGATCAGGGACCAGTCTACCAGTAGTTTGGGATGATGCCTCTGAGTCATCATCCATTCCAAGAATTAACACCCTCCATCTTAAGATTTTGGGGTTATACCATTTTGTCCAAAGTAATTTTGTACTTTATGAGATAATGTAATTCCATGATTATTAACCAATACATGATCATGATATCCCTTAAATAATTTCTTTCAACTCACAATGCTGGTATTGATAACAAATTACATATCATATACCATCACATTGCTTACCTTAATTGGGTAAAGAATTAAGAATTGTTAGAAGTTCTCCCCATAAAAAGAGAAAGTGGTACAGTCTGCTCCAAGTTGCACCATCTTGGGAGGAAAGTCTGCCTCTTTGCTTCTAAATCTTGAAGGAGACAGACATGTCCAAGATTTGCTGACCAGACTTGTACAATATTACACTTTCAGGTAAGCAATTCAACTTATTCTTTTAGTATTTGTATCATCATCTATTATACTATACAATTGCGGTATTTGTTGAGATGGATGGCATTCACATTTAGAGATATTTATGGATTTAAAATGACTTTCCTTAATTGAAAGTTGAACCATGTGAACATATGCATGGTATGAGTCTTCAAACTTAAAGTTATTTAAAGTTAACTGAAGTTCCCTTTAATCATATACATTACATGACTTACTAATAATCTATTCCTGTAAAATAGTTATTTGCACTTCTACCGAGTACGGCACAGCTGCGCGTGATGCAATATTTTACACCAAATTCTTAAACTCTGGAATAAGAGTTTGCCTCATGTTTTGGATTGCCAAATCAAACGATATTGTCGGGCCGACCAGATTCGATGGAAACTCTCATCTGTGGCAGCAATATCGTAGCGTGAGTTTCTAATGTAATGACAATATGCCTAACTCATTGGAAGGTGCACTTATACTATTATATTTTTTGCATGCGTTCATGTCATTCATTGATATGTTGTATACTAACAACTAAGTATGAACTTGCTGTAATCCTTTAATGTAATTATCAAATAGTTTGATAACAGCTCTTTGCTTCTAAATCTTGAAGGAGACAGACATGTCCAAGATTTGCTGACCAGACTTGTACAATATTACACTTTCAGGTTCTCCGTCGAGAAGATACAATGACAGCGTGTCAGAGCTTCATAATCCCAATAACTCTGAGAACCCCTTTTTAAGAATGTAATTAAGTTTATCCTCTGTTAAAGTCCTTTTAGTTAAAGGTGTTGCACAAGTGCGCACATGTGTGCCACTAATTATCAAATATGCTATTAGCATAATTTAATAGCTTTTTTGTATATATTGTAAATACGTTTATATTCTCTTTTCATTCATAATTAAAGGTTCTATGTAATTCCTTTAAATATTTTATCTACATTTAGTTTTCTGTATGCTTTACTTGTATTAAGTAGTAATAGGCATGTGTTGAATGTGGATGATTGATGATGAATGAATTGATCGAATAATGTGATGTGATTGTCGCTCTTATTCTTGTACAGCGATATGGTGGGGAAGATGTAATATGATACTTTGACAATTATTTTCATATTGCATAATCATTAGTCTTCCGCTGCATTTTGTTATTTTAAACTCTGTAACTGGGCTGTAGAGAAATATATGTAAACATATATAACACGGTCCAAGGTCCTCCCCCACCCTAATTATTTCGCTGCTACAAGTGCAATACAGTTGACTGTTAATGCCAGTTTTAAAATATCTATAACACTTGTTAACACCTTAAAGTGTAGCATGGTCTTAAAGGGTAACACGGTACACGGAAAAAGGTCGCTCCTACTCGCTCGCGCTTAACTAAGATTCTCTAGCAAGAGCTGTGCGTCCGCGCCGCACGCAGCGACTATTTCTCAGGAGCTTTAGGCACCGTGTTACACTTTAAAGCCTAACATACACTAAAACACCCTTGACAATTGCGGAGAGCCTTTGGTTAGAATTCTGCGATGTTTTGGATTTAATACCGCAACATAATGCATTCCTCCATAACCATGTGTCCCATTCTTTTGTGATTTTAGAACGTCAGGAAGGATATATTAAACGACATCAAACGAAACCACGGTGATGACGGCAGGTTTTTATATGATCATTGGTGATTTCGGCCCGTAATGATTCACACCATTATTAGTTCCATTTATGTCACCAAAGGGAATTGGGAACCTTTTATGGTTCTACTTGTTAGCAAGTCTAAATTATTTGGTGTTCCGTCAACACGTTGAAAGATCACTCATCAAAGAGGTGGTATCAACCCCCCTATATGATAAGAAATACTGTTAACCAAATTTCCTCGCGGTTTCCGCTCTCACCGTATCTCTACAAGCGCTTCAATTCGGACCACATGCCTCCTACCGTTTTTCTATCAACACCTGCCCCTCCTTCCAATCTCACATAGAATCGACCAGCGACGGAAAATGTCAAGGAATGAGTCAAAAAAAGGCGAGTTTTTCGAATTTGGCTATATCTTTCCTGCTTCTGTGAGTTTCCTGCTCTGATGATGCCGATAGTAAAGGCGCCCATGAAATCCGCGACAGACACATGTAGGTTTCGACGCCTCTGTTTTGGATGGCGGTTGTTTAAAAAAAAAATGCTGATGTAGGCACTAACGCAGATTGACTTAAGAGAGATGTTACAACCACATTCTTGGTCGCAGAACGCTATTACGCATATACATAATGTGCACCATCTCCCCTTCGTGTGGAGTAGGTTTATACTTGATCCACGCACGATAGTGGCGCTATGTCAGTCGCATGAGCACAATCGTTCGCCTCCTACCCGCTACTAATACATACTCCTGGGCCCCGTAACATAAAGGTTTGCAATCAATCGCAAAATGGCAATAGCCAATCAACATCATCGTTACATGCGCTCTTTGTTCAAAAGACTGACCAGTAACCAATCAGAATTTGTCTTTCAAATATGCGATTGATCACAAACATTTATGTTACGGCACGCAGGGGAGAGAATGATGGGGATTCGAACCTGCTACCTTCAGGTTTGGGAGTTACAGTCCATGACCACTATACAGAGACACATGTTTTTCAAATTTAAATTTTGAATTTACTTCACATTTACTTTAAACATGTTAAACAACTATATCATCATAGTCATGTTGAAGTTCATCACATACGACGCGATTCGATCGGTCGTGCCACTCTGCGACTGGCTGAATCTCAGGTCCCGATCATTGGTTTCGTGCAAGAAGGGGACGTCACATTCCCAGTTGTAGACCCTTACGACTGCAAAATCGTAGCAAAATCCAGTTTTGGATTCAATAAAAGGAGATACATGAAAGAAACATACTAGCATGACTATGATGAAAGTTTGACGAAAATCGGTCAAAGGAAAAAACAGGTGACCATCATTCATGTATTTGATTTTAAAATTTTGATTTTGTGATGTCACGTGCGAGGTGCTCTCCCATTATGATGATCAATTTTCTTTTCCTTTGACCGATTTTCGTCAAATCTTCACAGATATGTTTATTTTATGTGTCTCCTTTTATTGAAAACAAAATAATTTCAGGATGAACTTTCCCTTTAACACAAGAGGCGTTGCTATGAGAACTGCAAACATCGTTGCGTTCTTCCATAATGTAATCATTCCCATGCGTGCAATAATCTAGGGTATACAAACAAATTGTGGGATTGTGTTTTCATAAAGTTGTTATTTATCTCAGCCGGTGGTGGTAATGATATCCGTTTACGATTTAATCAGTCATGTTACCTCATTTTTGCTCCGACTGTGCAATCGTCTGCCTCTCTTTACCTGGAAAATGTGGGATTTGGGGGGAAAGACTGTATAAGCGGCTATTGTCATTACAAAGAATTCTGAACGAATCTTTACATTTCTTGTATGCATATTCATTTGGATTTTACCAAGACTCTCATTTATGAATTTACAATGAGACTAGAATACTGAAAAGGAGACCTTCGTGGTAAGTTTAGATTCCCATTAACATTTTACGTCGCATTTTTGGGCATTATGAACCCAAGTCACTTGATCAAAGGATCCTTCCTGGGGGTGTTTCACCAAGCTGCACTCACAGCCAAAACAAGTCAGCCCCCCGGTCAAGCACCCCGCCCGAACCAGCGGCGTGGCGAGCCCCGAGCGATCCGCTAAAAGACAAGGCGAAAACCAGGTCACGGAGATGACAGGGCGTCCATCCGCCATGGCAACCAGAGATGAAGAGGAGAACCGCCCTACCGTGACCATGGTGACTGCCTCTTCATGGGGGAGGGGCTGTGTTACCCCCATGTCTGGCAGGAAACCCCGATGCGTGAAGAATAATCATGATCATTCCGCCAAAATATTTCGTCTCAATCCTTCAAAGTTAATGGATGAGATTTCAAAATCAGTCATTCATATTGGGCAAGACTGGATCTGTTGACAGACAAGGCTTTTGGGGACTGTAACATCAAGGGTTCCGAACGACAAGAAATGGAATATTGTTTGCGTCTAAATCACCTTGTTGAGGCAGTATTTTGCTCCTGATTTCATTTCATCAAATATATTTTAATGGTGACTGGGGTTAAGGTTACCGTAAGGGTTGCAATTATGCGTTTTAAGGTTAGGTTTAGGACGAGTGTAAGTGTTAGATATATCGTTTGTGGCAGTGCTTAATGTCGTACGAATTAAGATGCATATTGAGCAATTATCACTGGAAGAAAGTTATGTATTCCATCTTTTTTTTTTCAATGTGGCTGTCATGCTCATCGATACCTCTGCTATAGTAGCTCGGGGCGAGCGAAGCGGGAATAGGATAGGATAAAGAGGGAGAAGAAAGGGGGAAAAGAGGACAAATTGGATTAGAAGAAATAGAAGAAGAAAGAGAAGAATTAAACAGAAGAACACGTAGAAGCAGCAAACGAGTGAAAAGTGAATCTTGAAAAAGAAAGACAGACAAAAGAAAAGAAATGGATAAGAGGAGCTGAATGCAGGAAGAGGGAATAAAATTGACAGGACAAATTAGAAGGTGAAGAGAGGGAATGGAAAGGGGAAGAATGAGATGAAGAAGAAGAAGAAGAAGAAGAAGAAGAAGAAGAAGAAGAAGAAGAAGAAGAAGAAGAAGAAGAAGAAGAAGAAGAAGAAGAAGAAGAAGAAAGAGAAGAAGAAGAAGAAGAAGAAGAAGAAGAAGAAGAAGAAGAAGAAGAAGAAGAAGAAGAAGAAGAAGGAGAAGGAGAAGAAGAAGAAGAAGAAGAAGAAGAAAGAAAAGGAACAACAAATAAGGGAAGGGAAGAAGGGAAAGTTGAAGAAGGCGAAAAGGATAATGGAAAAAAAGAAGAAATTGAAGGAAATAAAGAAGGAGTAGAAGAACAAATTTAAATGATTTTAGATGACACCCAGAGATACCTATAAACATAACAGACAAGGCGAAGTAGAAGATGAAGAAAACGAAAAAGGAGAAGGAGAAGAAGAAGGAGAAGAGGAAGGAGAGAAGAAAGGAGATAAGAAGAAGAAGAAGAAGAAGAAGAAGAAGAAGAAGAAGAAGAAGAAGAAGAAGGAGAAGAAGAAGAAGAAGAAGAAGAAGAAGAAGAAGAAAAAGAAGAAGAAGAAGAAGAAAAAGAAGGAAAAGAAAAAGAAGAACACGAAGAACATAAAGAAGGAGAAGAAAATGAAAGAAAGAAAAGGGAACGGAAACAAAATAAGAAGAAATAGAACAGAGAGAAGAGAATGAAGCGAGAGTATGGTCGAGATTGATAGATACCTAGGTCGATCATCGGTGATACGTCGATAGGGCAGGCTGCCAATCAGATCGACAAGGCGAGCTCCGATCAGACATGACAAGGTGAACGTTCTTCAGTGCATCCACTCTAAATCACGTATAAGGCACTATGGTCATACGTTTCATATGTCAGGCAATTATTTCACGTAAGTTTCTGCATTTAAGCTTATATAGTTCCGTGTCGTAATGGTTATGATACTGTTCCCAGGTGAATGTGTTTGTCTTTGTGAGACTTCCAATAATGTTGAATGTTGGATCGTGTTGAAATTACAACAAAAATATAGTTTTTAAGATATTGGTTTTGTGTGACGTAAGAATTTCACATGTGCATATGTATGCATTGTACGTATGTGCTTGTGCATGAGTATTTATCTTTGTGTGTGTGTGTGTGTGTGTGTGTGTGTGTGTGTGTGTGTGTGTGTGTGTGTGTGTGAGGGGCAGCATCTTTAATTTTAGTGCTGTTATCACGTGACATATATTATGTAACACTGGAGCATTGAACTACTAAATTTAAGCAATTATTGATTCTATTCCAATTTTGATTTGTTATGATAGTAAATGTAGAATGCAGTTCAAAAGTTCTATGCATAAACCATATTGAGGCAAACTATAATCATGTCTGTGCATGAGTGCAGCAAAAATAAAATGACAAAGATGGCGCTATACCTTACGTTACCCAGACGTAACTAAACTGCTGAAAGATGGATGATTGGATGACACACTGAAAGCGATCCGCTGGGAGAAGACTCACTCCTCTCCTCTTTTCTTCTTCTTTTTCTTTCTTTTTCTTCTTCTTTTTCTTCTTCTTGCTCTTCTTCCCCTTGCTCTTCTTTTTCCTTTTCTTCTTCTTCTTCTTCTTCTTTTTCTTCTTCTTCTTCTTCTTCTTCTTCTTCTTCTTCTTCTTCTTCTTCTTCTTCTTCTTCTTCTTCTTCTTCTTCTTCTTCTTTTTCATCTTCTTTGTCTTTGTCTTCTACTTCGTCTTTTTCTTCTTCTTCTTCCTCTTTTGCTTCTTCTTCTTCTTTTTCTTCTTCTTCCTCTTCTCCTTCTTCTTCTTCCTCTTCTTCTTCTTCTTCTTCTTCTCCTCCTCCTCCTCCTCCTCCTCCTCCTTCTTCTTCTTCTTCTTCTTCTTCTTCTTCTTCTTCTTCTTCTTCTTCTTCTTCTTCTTCTTCTTCTTCCTCTTCTCCTTCTTCTTCTTCTTCTTCTTCTTCTTCTTCTTCTTCTTCTTCTTCTTCTTCTTCTTCTTCCTCTTCTTCTTGATCTTCTTCTTCCTTTTCGTCATTTCGTCATACTTCTTCTTTATTACAATCCTTTCTTTATATCTTGTCCTTCTGGTTTTTGTTCTTGTCATATTTCTTTTCTCATCCTATTTCTTCTTCCCTGTCTCGTTCTTCATTTTGTCCTCTCTCTTTGCTTTTATTCTTTCCCCATCTCCTTTTCTCGTCTCGTTCATCTTACATTTGTTTTAAAATTCTTTTCCATTTTCTTGTTCTTGTATTTCTTCTTATCCTCCTGTTTTATCTTCCTCGTTCTTTGTCATGTCATCTTACTTTCTTTCCATCTTTCCATCTTCATTCCTTTTTTGTCTTAATCTTAATTTTAGTATCGTCTTGTTCTCCGCCACCTTGCTGTTCTACTCCTTATCCTTCATTTACTCTCTCTTCTTTAACTCCAATGTCTTCATGTCTCCATCCTCTTCTATCTTCACGTTCTTCTGTACCGACCTTGCACCGCAGTTTTTGACTCGCACGTTGGGTCGGAGAGTTTTATACTGCGAACAACAGTGACTCAATAACGCTACTATGACTCATCATGCCCATAGACATATATCAATCTTACCTCTCACTTATTAAAAGTGATAGGAGTATCCTCACAATATGTTACTGTTGATGCGTTACCATGGCAATGCGTAACCTTATATTCACAACAATGAATATCAAACAGTTTTGATCGAATACCTTAGTCATGGAGTATAGTATTTTAATATTTTATTTTATGGAAGCAGTGCATTTTTTGAGAGAACTTATCCGAGAAATGTTATCAGAATGGATTCTGAACGACTCTACATATTGTTTGTGTAAATTCAATTAAGTATGATTTCATTACCATTGCCATTATTAACACGTTGATCAATTTTTCCTGTCATAATCTATATAAGTAATGTGTTGAAATTGCTGATTTTTGTAACTGTGTCAGATTTATAAGCTTGCAATATCCATAGCGGTTTGTGTAAATGTGTAAAAGACAATGACCTATCATTTAAACAGTACACAACATATGGGAGAGTACTTCGCACGTGACGTCACAAAATTGAAATCTTAAAAGATCATAACTTTCTTATCCTTTGACGGATTTTCGTCAAACTATTTTGCGTCCCTACTTAATATATAACCACTTTGGTTTTCTCTCAATAGTAGAGATGAAGACGATACGATGGTAATGACATGATGATGATGATGATGATGATGAGATGATGATGATGATGATGATGACAATGAATATGATGAAGATAATGCGGATAACGATTTCATAGAGCATCCTGACATTACATTTGTCATAGTTCGGAAGGCAACCTTTCGAATATATAAAGATATATAAGTCACATTTTATCCGCTCTGTCATTCATATAGCCTGATATTGACCTACACAGTTTAACTCTTCCAGCCCTGAACAACTCCTCACAAGACGTGGAGGGTACGGGATGGCATTTCGGAGCCACTAGGGAGATGGGGTCGGGGGGGGGGGCACAATTGCCCCCCTCGGGACATTAAAGCGGGATTCATCTCAAGTGATTCACTTCCGGTGAGAGCGGTACTCCACCAAGCCAAAACACTTCTGCTGCCTCTTTCTTGTCGATTTTGTTTTTCTGGAGCATCCCGTCTTGACCTTGAGTTGTCGAGATGATGCACCCCTCTGGAGTAGGGGAAAGTCAAGTGGGGAACATGATCGAAGAGGATGTGCGATTGTCTGTTCCTAATTATCATGTTTGTCAAGCCACTTCAGTCTCAATTTCATAAAGTAACCACATTATACCGAGAGAGGGCGGACTTCCTTTACGACTATTCGAAGAGTTTGACTGACCGCACAATACGTTTGTGCATTTTACGGTGCTGAACAATTCATAGCCTCGTAGCTAGGCTAAACTATTTATTGCGTGCGTTTGTGATGGTACAGAGTGCGTATTTATCTATATTCATTTTATGCAGTCATGTGCTCCTCCACTCTGCCAATGACAGTGCCGTCATCATTTGGATAAACTTTAAGATTGGATGGGACGATGATGATGATGGTGTTGACGACGACGACGACGACGACGACGATGATGGTGATGATTAACATGACGATGAGGATGAGAACTAGGAGAATGACGATGATAGCTACAATGATGGTGATATTGTTGATATACGCTTTAAGACCTCTGTTAGCATTTTTAAAGCCCTCTTACTCATCATAGGACATAAAACTTCATATTCCTCGCTCTTGCTTTCATTCTAATAAATTACGATAATTATTTCAGCATAAGTTAAACTAACAATATACATATTTACAATAAACCTCTTATACATTTATTTTTTGAGAGGTTCATTGCAAATCTATATATGCGATATGAGAGCGTTGGTTGCCAAAATCGTTGAGTCGTAAATTAAGAAACGTACTTTTAAAATAACAATGCCATTGCAAATCATTTCTTTCTTTTTTTTTTGCGTCGGGCAAAGACCCCAGAAAGCAGCATGACGATTTAAACCGACCTCTTTTATTTTTTATGCCTGAGCTGTAGTTAGTGCAATAGTGTTCTAAACGCGTTTTTATTCCCAATCCCTTTATTGTTATCATTTATCATTTTACGATCCTAATTATGAATGATGTCCATATATCTAGCAATGGATTGATTTATACCCACGTCCAAAGTTCTTTCAACTTTCTCTACTCGCCCTCCTGGACATGACCGAGGTAACCCTTCTTTTCTGAGACCAGAACTATTTACATCGCAACCTGACACACTGAATCTCTTAACGGCTCATTAAATCTAACTATTTACGGTTTTAAATTTATGTTAAATATCAAATAAAAACAGTCACATTCGGAGTGATTTATAGATAAGATGTTAATATTTTCCCCTCAGGCTCTCATGTTTACCACCTTCTTGATAATTATGATAAACACACATTCTTAAAATCGTAAGGTAGTTGAAACGATTATGTACTTAATGTGTCATTAAACCTGAGATATTTATTGTTTGATCTGTTATTCCTTATGGTAGCGCTAATATACACTAATAGGCAGAGAGTGATTTATCACAATTTCGCGAGTTTTTTTTTTATCAGTTTTCCCCTTTACCACTTGTACACAGGAAAAATCCTGATTGTGGGGAATTGGGGTTGTCTTGGTTCAACAAAACGACAACCTTGTGTGTGAAAAGAGTGCATGTAGAGAGGCGAAACCGTATATCATTGTTTCTATAAACGCACAATCGACATGTTGGTGGATAAAGGTATGTACGAGAACGGGGTTTCGCCTTACAGCGAGGTGGGTAGTACAGGGTTCACGATCGGGGAACTCCCCCGGGAGAGACGTGATACCATGGCCCTAAGCTAACAGACTAGCCGTCACGCCGCGAGCAGGTTACACGGGAGACTGACCAGTGCCAAACACAGTCCCAATACCAGTAGCACCACTCCTTGTACGATGAACCATCTCACTACCAACCATTGATATACTCCCGCTAATTATAACATACTTTATGGCCTATGGGACTGAGAGAGTTAATAACATACCATGGTTGTGCAGTTAATGTTCTTTTTTTATGCGAAGACGACTTCAGATTGAAATGTTTAGCAATGTATTGCATAAGTAACCCAGGTCGGAACAGACCATGCATCATAATTATTAGCTGTTAGGGAGCTGAAGTGTTCGTGTGTGTGGTGGTGGTGGTGGTGGTGGGGGGGGGGGGGGTACTCCACAAAGTCTCCACATTCCGAAATTTCAATCATATCACTCCCAGGCACGTTCAGATGAACAAGATACTACACGTAAGATCCGAAAACAAATTAAAAGTGCGTAATGATAAGCAAAGAACAAAAAATAACACGAATCACGGTAATGATAAGATACGCAACAAAACCTTTAAAACAACAACCCTCAAACCACGCTATGAATAGAATAAAATTCTTGAATAAAAGAAATATGTTAAGAAGTGTTCAAATAAGATTTATAAACCTAGTGATATGAACGTAAAAACAAGAAAGCCGTGAAAGGGACACGTTTGGAATTATATGAGAACATCGCACTGCGAGACAAGAGAAGACGGTAAAAATAAGATAAATAAAATTAATTTAAAAAGTAGAGCTATTAATAGTATCTTACGGTGTAAGTGTTACAAATATTTAAAAGAATAATCTTTCCTCTTTTACTGTCTCTTTCTTCTCCTTTGTTCACCCCATAAGTGGGTTAAATACCCTGAAAGAATACAATCACATAGTGTTACCATGGTTACCGAAAGAGCTACTATTTTCTAAATAATACATATTACTACACTCTCACCATGGAGACATTTCACGAGCAATAATGAAATACATAAGGTTTCAAAACGGCTATCTTCAATAGCTGAGGGGAAACGATGGTAAAATTGGCCGAAGTAGAAAACGAAGTAATTACAATGAGGTGTTTTATGAGCGAATATCAGTGGTATTTAATGTCGCTATTACGTAATACTAGCCAATATCACCAACTGCAAATCAATTGCAATCAGAAACACTTATTACTTATGTTTATTGTTGGTAATGACGTGGGGTATGGTGATGGTGTGGGGGGGGGGGGGTAGAGCGTAAGTAGCTTAGAATCCTCGACGATAATCATAAAACACGCTTCAAAAACAGGAGAGATTGAAAACTGAAAGATGCCGATTATTATTAGTAAATGTTTGACGAAAATCCGTCAAAGAATAAGACAGTTATGATTTTTTTAAATTTCAATTCGTTGGCGTCACGTGCGAGGTGCTCTCCCATGTTGTGTATAATTCTAT
>OZ022590.1:7083813-7173813 GCA_963669155.1 Arbacia lixula | reverse complement strand
ATTTCTTTTCCAGATTATCTTCCTTTTTGTCCTCGGTAAATATAATATATATGAAGTACTTTCTTTCCTTCCTCGACTATTAGAATTGAAATCGGCAACGAAGAAAATAGTTGTATATGTTTACGTTTTGTACGCGTTTAACTCTTTCGGTGCCATGCGCAGATTTTGTCCACCACTAATTCATACAAATCCCATATAGATTATCATTTTATTTGGCATAGGAAGAGTTAACCACCTTTCATTAAACCTCAAAACCTGTAGTTCCATTCAATTATGTTTTTGAAATAATATCAAAGAGTGATATTTGGGGCTATATAGAACATGTAGAATGAGTGATTAAATATATTTTTCAAAATACATGTAGCACAAATCATATCAAATTGATTTTATCTGAATGATTGAAACGCTAGTGATATTATTCGTCCTTCCATTGTTGTTCACGTGCAATTTCAAACATTTACGAAAGGCTTTTTTAAGCATGTCCGCTTGTTTAAGTGGTCTGAATACAATGTAATATAATGAGGTATTTCATAAGTAAAATGTTGAAGTATGAATGGTGATTATTACAAAGTAGCTTAATGTTGGCAGTAAACAAACAAAATACGTTGATGAGGGGGGGGGGGGGGTTGTAATGATCATAAAAATAGTACATGTTGACGATAAATGTGTATGCTGTGTTTTTTTTTAATTTGATCAGTCAAATTGAAACTACTCTGTGAGACAATTACATTTCAGTCAGTTGCTAGACATTTCAATTCTTCACGAAAGACTGCAAATTTTACCGTTAAAGTAAAGTTAGAAATCAGAGGGTATGAAGCTTGTATGTATGACAGGAAAACAAACATGATTATTTTTTTCCATGTCAATCATCATCGAAAGAGGCACGAAGCCAATAAAGATAAAGAGTGCTCCAAAACGGTATTTTATTTTTGGAGGATATCAAATTATCATGATAATGATAACTGAATATCCAATAGGATAATATTAAGGACAATTTTATGGTCTAAATAACTGGTTTCTTGACATGGGATGCGATTGTAGTAGACTATTCCAATTTTCCATCATCCATTTTTATCAATACATTTTTATGTAATTCCAGTGATGTCTTCACATTGGATTGCTAAATATTAAGGAAGCAAAATGCATGAATACAATGCCTCTAGATTGAAAGTGCATTATCAATTTTCGTAACAAAAAATGGAAAATTATGATACTTCTGCTTTCCATTGGACCTTGTATGTTACATAACAAAGTTGTGCAACATCAACAATCTACGAAAGACTCAACGAAAAGGCTTAAGTTACTGTATGAACAGGAGAACCGATTTGTATATTTGTTCTTTAAATGTGTACATTGTTTATCCAAAATGTATTGAAAACGATTTAAAAAGATGACTTCTTTCTGGAAATGGAGGGGAAAAACCGCTGATTTCATTACAAAACGAACTTTTAATCCAAACTTTTAAACTGAATAACAAAGCGACAGTGAAGACTGTATGTAAGCTCCTATAGTATTTCAGTAAAGGTTAAATTGCAAAGTACGGCATTTGTAATGTGATGCATCCTCCATGAAAGAGTTTCTTTTGAGAATTACTTTCCCGATATCATCATTTTTCTTGAGAGTTTACAATATCTGTAAATAGGCTTGTATGTTCACAATATACATTGTTTTCTTCTGTTTTTCTTATTTTTATATGTATATATATAATACTGTCGTATAAGTAAGTGTGTGTGATGACTTGAGTTTCTGTAAAATAAATCTCCAAAATACAATAAGATTTCTCTCCTGGAGAAAACAGGACGAAAAACAAGTTTATTGCAACATTTCACATACCCTTCTAAACCATTACCATCCCTCACACAAACTCACACACGCACTCACACACAATCATCTCAACTCAGTAATTGTCTTTTTGTTTTCGCGGAATAGGTTGGCAAACCCAATCTTGGGCATGCGCAGAAACTCCTCTCACCCCTCACCGTCACAAGCACCAATCACATCGCAGATAGCAACGAGCAGACGACAGAGGCGCTCGGTCAACAGATAGCAGCTATCGAGAGCAGAATCGATCGCATCGAGACTCAAATTACAGACATCAACTCGTACGTACATCATAATCGCGTTCCATTGGTTGTTTTTAGGGATTCATATTGCTTTATTTGCATTTGCATAGTCCGCTCCACCTCTCTCCAAATAAAGATTATGTTGCTTGAATGTTCTTTGATTCAGATTTGATCTTACGTATAGCTCTCCTTTAATCACCGTTGATGAAAGTAATTCTTCAAAACTGTCCAATTTGTGAGCTTTCAATATTACTGGATCATATTATATCTCCTCTCACGTTAAGTTATAACGCCAAGCCATGCGCGATCGCAATTGAAATTAGAAATATTCAGTATTATCCCTAAACTAAAATGAAGTTGCAGAAATTAAGTGATAAAGTGACATAAATTGTTAATAATGATACCGCAGTGCATATTTTTTGACTCTGTAAAACATAATGATTTGGAGATTTTTTCTATTATGAGGTCTAGATAGCACATTTTCATTGTGCTATTTCAAACTTTACCACAACTTATAGGCAATAACGGTAAAGGTGTTTGAAGGGGTATTGTTATTATTGAGAGTGATCACGTGTTCCTGCAAGAAGTAGAGATCAAGTGACAAAGAAATGCTGAGCATTCCAAGAGCATGTTTTTCTCGACTTGAGCCCCAGGCGCGTGAGAATCTTGACATTATTTTTCGAGACATTATTTTTCAACTTTCAATCTTGATATGTAAACAGTGTGAGGATATCGACTAACGGACCACACTCCTCGATTTATATTCACACTATCAATTTCTCTCACTCCATCTCTCTCTCTCTCTCTCTCTCTCTCTCTCTCTCTCTCTCTCTCTCTCTATCTCTCTCTCGGTATCTCCATTTCCCTACCTATATCTTTCTCCCCTTCTCCCTCCTTCTTCTATATAATATGTTGCTCTTTCTCTCACTCTCTCGGTCTATATCTCTTTGTCAGCCCCCCCCCCCCCCACACACACACACACTCTCTCTCACTTTCACCCTCTCTCACTCTCCATCTATCTCTCTTTCTTTACAACTTCCCCTCGCTCCCCTATTCAACTCTCCTTATATATCTTTCCCCTCTTCAATTCACTTCACTTCCGTCTCCCACCCACCCTCCCTCACTCTCTCTCTCTCTCTCTCTCTCTCTCTCTCCCTCTCTCTCTCTCTCTCTCTCTCTCTCTCTCTCTCTATCCTTCATCTTGTTACCACCCCCCACATTTCTGTCTGCTTCCACCCTTTATCCACTCCCACCTTCCCACACCCCTCTCCGCCACCCCCACCCTCCCCCACCCCACCTCCTTCATCTTCGCTGATGATGTTCATGTTATTCATTCCAATTGTTATTTACTAATACATATCCACTTAGGGAGTCACAATATTGACGCTTCGAGTGCTAGTCTTAACTCTTCATATACCACGTGCGTGTATTTTTTTTCACTAGTAATACACGTAAATCCCAGTAGAACACCATTTTAATCTAGCACAGGAAGGGTTAATACGTGCTACTATTGACTCTGTGCCAGCAGACTTTAAATCGCTCGTGCTAGTCTAGGTCTAGCCGCATTTTATCAGCCCGAATTTCTGTACACAGCGCGTGACCGAACTCAGCGCAACGAATCTAAACACAACAAAAAAAGTCCCCCCTCCCTCCTAAGCAAAGTATCATACCTTTTTACCGCATAGGTTTTGAGCAACATAACCTCGCAGTATTGTACCTTCAATTATTGACTAACCTCTGTGTGAAAATCACATTAATCAACTTAGTCGTGCATGAGTGAGCACGCATTAAAGGCAAAATTGTCACTTTTCAAAAAGTCACAAGGGTAATTGTTTATGCTTTTTTAACAGCACATTTTTCACTCAACTATGACATAAAAATGACTTCTTATGTTCACATAACAGGTCATGTTACATATTTGTGAAAATATCCACAGCTTTATTTTTTCACAAAAATAAAGTGATTTTAAAAGTTTCAAACTCAAGAGGGATGGATATTTTTTTAACCTGTGCTCACTCAACCAGAACAATGGATTAAGTGTCGGGATAGGTGTTAGTGCGTCGAGAGGTGGATGATGAATAATGAAATGACATAAATTATCCACCAGAAATAGAATTTATCAAAAATTCATATGATAGAATCCCCAAATTACCCTTGTGACTTTTGAAAAGTGACAATTTTGTCTTAAATGTGTGCTCACTCATGTATGACTGAGTGGATTAATGTGATTTTCACATGGAAGTTAGTCAATAAGTGAAGGTACAATCCTGCCAAGTTATGTTGCTCAAAACCTCTTCGATAAAAAGTTATGCTATTTTGCTTAAGGGGGACTTACTTTTTTGTTGTGTTTGATCCCCGAGAATAGACGTTTTCGTAGTGTATTCAGAATTTTTCCCCTAATTGTGTCGTAATGCGTTAATGCATTCACCTGGATCTAGTCATTCAGATTGAATGGAGGGAATGCACTTTGAATGTATTAGTTGTTGTTACTCGGAGCTCCCTCTTTCTCTCAAGAAACAGATTTTCAACCAATGCATCATACCTGTGCTCTCTTATTTTTTTATTTATTATTTTGTTTTGTTTACATCAGTATATCTAAAGCAGTTGTCAAAGTATAGTTGATAAGATATTACTCTTATATCTAGTAGATAAGATTTATTGTAAATACTGTACATGTATACGTTTTCATATATATATTCATCATTATCATTATAAGCAGTCACTTACCAAAGATAATTTTGTTACTACCGTACGAAAGAATTTAAGGAATCAGGCTCGACTAGCACTTGTGCTAACTTTTGATTCCTGTTATCAACTTCATTATCAACCATTTCACTTTTGTACAAAATTGTTTAAAATGCTGCATCACAAGAAACATGGACCACAACTAAGAGACTGGAGAGAAAAAGTATCTGAAAGGGTTATGGAAAGAATTGTAATTGGTGTTACAAAGAGGGACAAAGTTAGAAACCGGGATTTGAGAAAGAAAACCAAAAAACGGGACATAGTACATGAAATTAAATCGAAGAAATGGAGGTGGGCTGGTCATCTGGCCAGGAGGAAAGATGATAGATGGACATATAAATTAACCATCTGGACCCCAAGAGCTAACATCAGAAGAAGAGGCAGGCAAAGTAGGAGGTGGATTGGCGATATTAGAGAATATGGCATTGGAAACGAACGGCACAAGATAAGATCAAAATGGGAAAATGAGGAGGCCTTCCTTCAGCAGTGGAGAGAAATAGGCTAGAAAGATAGATAGATAGATAGATAGATAGATAGATAGATAGATAGATAGATAGATAGATAGAAACCCCGGACAAGCTTTGGGGCTCCCATTAGTAACGCAATGCTTAAATGACGTAAATAAAATATGCATACAATAACGAAAATAGTATATTACCAGTCTAGAGATGGGAATTGTCGGGAAATCGCGCGATCGCTCGATTCGTTAAGCTAAGTTCCGTCGCGCGTTGTGTACACGAATTCTAGCTGATAAAACGTGACTGGAACTTAGACTATACTCGTGCAGGAATGTCATCAGTTTCATCATAGATTGTTTATTTATACTGACATTGTGTGTAATTGTATGCACACAAAAATAGACAAAATACTCCCATGTCATTATGCATGTCCCATGTCATCAGTATCTAATATCATCGCTAGGTACCAGTCACGTGGTGTTATTTGGCAAATATGCTGGCTCAGTTACAGTAGTTTCCTTCTCAGTCCCATGATAGTTTTATTTCTGCATATTCAAAAATATGCATGTTGAATTATTTCAATGCCTTTACTCCTACATTCCACGCACCATCAATAACTGGAACTCACTGCCACCTGATATCCGGAGTATAACCAATGTTCAGTGACACATTTAAACTGCATGCAACTAATTTCTTTCGTAAGAAAGACCCAAGGACTGAACTACATTGCGCACTCCCCCATCCTCCTCGTTCGTTTGGTTCCAAATGGAATGTTGAGGAGTATTCCAAAGAAGAAGAAGAAGAAGAAGAAGAAGAAGAAGAAGAAGAAGAAGAAGAAGAAGAAGAAGAAGAAGAAGAAGAAGAAGAAGAAGAAGAAGAAGAAGAAGAAGAAGAAGAAGAAGAAGAAGAAGAAGAAGAAGAAGAAGAAGAAGGAGAAGAAGAAGAAGAACGAAGTAAGCAACAATGAATCGGTGAAACATCCTTGGTTTGATTGTCTGTTTGGCAAATTCTTAACATCTCATGAAACGTATTATTACCTTTAAATTATTATCTCAGATGCATGAATATATATACATAAATTATGTTTAATACTACGTTTTGCCGCATTTTAATGATCATGATGATGATGCTATGAAACTCTATCTCTCTTGCTCTACATACCATCCTCCCTCTCTCTCTCTCTCTCTCTCTCTCTCTCTCTCCCTCTCTCTGACTCTCGCTCTCACCCCTCTCACTATTTCATTCTCTCTTTAGTTTTGTTCTCTTCCTTTCTCTCATGTTTTCTCCTCTTGTGTTTGAACGTGTCAACACGTATGTTTTTGTGTATAACGTATATGTCCTCCAAACATGAACGTACGTTGTTCTTCTTTGCTTTCCTTGCTTCCTTCAAATAATTATGTAAGCTTACGTTTTACTTGTGTATAACCCGCCACACGAAGCTTATGATTAGCCTTGCTTTCTGTGAGGTCCTTCTAAATGTTTATGAGTAACTGTATTTGTCACGCTGTTTTAATTGAATATAAACGTCCTGAACTGACCTGAATGTTACCGTAGTTGCAAACAAACTTAATACATATGAGTATAAACAGAAATAAACATTCGTTCGCGACAGGATTAAGGTTGGTTCACACTGGCGGGTTTTGACGGTACCGCTTGCCATGATTGTAGTTCTCTTTTGCCGTTAGCGGGATTCCCCCCCCCCCCCCCCTCCTGGTCAGTGGTGGCTCGCTCTGACTCTGACAAACCGTTACCTATTATAAAATGTAGTCTACTTCTTGCTTTGCCGGGACGGCAAATCATTAGCGTTGGTTAGAGTACGCGCGCCGAGCAGGAGCGGCAAACCGTTTCCAGTGTGAACGGACATTTACAGTGGCTGTGAAAAGTCTCGGCTGTCAAACACGCCATAATGAGGTCACAATCTTAAAGGGATAGTTCATCCTTAAGGCAAATTGTTTGCCAATCAAAGCAGAAACATGAAAGAAATATATTAGTGGAGGTTTGACGAAAATCCGTCAAAGGACAAGAAAGTTAAGATCTCATGAAATTTGAAATAGAGGTTATTTTGTGTGTAAGACGCGTTTCTAATGATGTATCAAATGCACACGTAAAAGAATGCATGTCTTTTTTAAGAAAATGGACATTTAAAAAAATGTACTCAAAATATGGGAGAGCACCTCGCACGTAACGTCACAAATTCAGAACTTAAAAGATCATAAATTTTGTTATCTTTTGATGGATTTTCATCAAACCTTCACTAATATGTTTCTTTCAATTGTCTGCTTTTATTTAAAAACTTAATTTGAGGGTAAAGTATCCCTTTAGCTCTTTACGTGCGCATGTGTTTTTGTCAACATCAAAACACATAATCCCATAGAAGCTTCGTTTTCTTGCATATAATAGGATTAGATCATTCTGAGAGATCGAGGGGAGAGGTGCGGAGGAGGGATGAAATTTAGAAATAATTATTGATATGCTATGTCATGTCAAGCGTTCACTCTATAATGTGATGCCTTCTTGCCAAATGATGCTAAGGACGTCAACAAAGAAAGTGGCTAGGCATCACGGAATTAATAGAATTGCATACGTTTTGACCATATCCAAAAGATATCCACGCTGGCAGCAACACAATTGTTCGTGTGTTTTCCATTGCTTGACCTCGAAAATCGAATTATTTTTATACCTAGAAGTTCAAATAGAGTTCAAGCATTTTCAACCAGCCACAATTTCTAGACTACAGATATTTTATTTCTGTCCGTTAACTTTCACCTATATTCATGACTTTTTCCCCTGCAGAATAATGGCCTCATTTCCTAATCCGTAAATCTTCGGAATGGTGCCTTGTCACCATCTAACATGGATTAAATTACAGTCGTTGTTCTGCTTTATCCAAAGAAATCTCAAACAAGTTTCCGAAAGGACACCGACTATTGCCGAACTGCAAGAGAACAATGCGGAGCTTCGCCGAATGCTGTCGAACTTTGAGCGATTCTTCGGCGCGCTGTACGCGGAGAAACCCGAGGCCTTCGACGCGGAAGCCGGCGCGGTGACCCGGATGTCGATGCTCAACGAGTATCTAGGCAACCGGGAGGCGGAGCTCTCCGGTTTGCGCCCGGCACCACTGACGGTGATTGACGAGGAGGCGACCTTTGACACGAGTCTTCTTGGAAGAGCCCTGGTGCAGATTTCGGAGGAGAATTCAAAACTGTCGGAGAAAGTTCAGGTCAGGGCCATAAATCCTTGGGGAGATGAAGTAACAATACAAAATCGCACTCTTTGATATGTAACTCTCTTTGTGTTTAGTTTTATACATCATATGATATCAGATTACATTTGGTAACATCTTCCACATCTGGTGACCTGCCAATTACAACATTAGCAACAAATTAAGGGAAATCAGTTTCTTGGAGATAAAAATTTAAGACATTTTCGATCTAAGAACGTGCAGAATGATAGGAAAAAAGTGAACCTATGGCGCAACTTTGAGATGTAACTCTATGTAACTCTCTCAAATAATATCCACAAGGTAACTGTGCTGCTTTGAGCTGCATGGCCAGCTCAACGTGGTAACGCAATTCGATCAATGCGCCCCTGGCAATGTTGCGTCAATGTCCATTTGGGATTTTAGAGGCACATGACGCACTCCAGCAAAGGACAAGTAGAATTGGCGCACTCACTGCGTCATATAAACACAACAAAAAAGTAAGTACCCCCCCCCCTAAGCAAATTAACATAACTTTTTACCGCAGAGGTTTTGAGCAACATAACTTGGCAGGATTGTACCTTCACTTATTCACTAACTTCTGTGTGAAAATCACATTAATCCATTCAGTCATGCATGAGTGAGCACACATTAAAGGCAAAATTGTGATTTTTCAAAAGTCACAAGGGTAATTTGGGGATTCTGTCATATCAATTTTTAATGAATTCCATTTCTGGTGCATAATTTATGTCTTTTCATTGTTTATCAACCATTTCTCGACTCACTTACACATATCCCGACACTAAACCCATTGTTCTAGTTAAGTGAGCACAGTTTAAAAACTACTCATCCCTCTTGAGTTTGAAACTTTTAAAATCCCTTTATTTTTGGGAAAAAATTAAGCTGGATATTTTGACAAAGATGGAACATGACTTGTTATGTGAACATAAGAAGTCATTTTCACGTCATAGTTGAGTGAATACACAAGAAATGCCAAAATGTACCGTTAAAACGGCATAAACAATTACCCTTGTGACTTTGAAAAGTGCCGATTTGCATTTAATGTGTGCTCACTCATGCATGACTGAGTGGATTAATGCGATTTTCACACCGAAGTTAGTCAATAAATAAAGGTACAATCCTGCAAAGTTATGTTGCTCAAAACCTCTGCGGTAAAAAGTTATGTTAATTTGCTTAGGGGGGATACTTACTTTTTTGGGTTGTGTTTAGATTGACTCATCATTCCACGTGTTTGACCCGCTAACGCTGTGACTGGTCATCTGGGCGCATAAGTATAGTTGAGTCGTTATGACATGCCAACTATGCACTTTAGTGGATCCTTCGTCACGGAATTCATTTAGCGTGACGCACCTTTGACGCACCATGCCCGGGGGCATGTGATTTTATGATGACCAACTTACCAAAGAGGGGCAAGCCAATTTTACTCTAGAAACCGGTGATTACTTTAAAAAAAAATGAATATCCATATTGGTCATAATTATACAAAATGCACTTTATCGCCTGATTCCATTCTCTTTTGAATTGAAAAATATAATCTTCACATTACAGCGTGATAAATTCGTAAATTTTACACCACAAATACTTTTAATTTCTTGAATCATGTAGTATTTCCGATTCAAAGACGTATTATATAGTGCTTATACGTGATATATAATTTTATATTTTCTTACAGAAACTACAAGAAAAGATCGATATCACAGTCCCGAAGACGACCAATGAGAGGACTGGTAGGAATCCACGTGCCCTGCAATCTGAAGACGTCACAGAGCTTTCTCAAGAGGTAGCACTTAATCATGATGCTATACCTTTGTGAAGATAGACACGTAGATGAATCGATATGTAGATAGAGAACGCGGTATGTAGATATATTGATATAAAAATATGTGGACCTGAATATATTCAAATAGATAGGTCGATCAAAAATAATTTGTAGGCAGATGGCTGATGTTGATGGCTTGATCGATGGTAAGATAGGCAGATGGATAGATTCATATAACTATAAATATATAGATATATAGATGAATAGATAAATAGCTAAATCGATATACAAATATACTAAAGGCTCAATCATGCATAGCCCAGTCTGATTGCTGACCAACAGCAACCAACGAACGACATGTCACTTTTATTTACCATACAGACAGTGACCACAGTTGAACGCGAGGTGGCGCGAGAGATTCTCAGTCTTCTGGCAGCATACAACGACTCGACGTCGAGTGAGACGAACTCCTCGAGTCACGTCACCTTCACCGACATCACCGACGAGAGTCTGACTGCCGAAGAGGAGATTGACCTCCTCACCGAAGATCTGCTCGGGATTCCAGTTACTTCTCGTGAGTCCGTCCACAATCCTTTACCCTTCCCCCCTCCACCCTTAAAGGGAAAGTCCACCCTGAAATTAAGTTTAAAAAAAAAAAAAAAGCAGAAACATGAAAGAAACATGTAAGTGAAGGTTTGACGAACCCGTCAAAGGATAAGAAAGAATTGATCTTTCAAACTTTTAATTTTGTGACATTTCTCGCCCATATAGTGCGTACTGTACGATTCCATTTATTAATCTTTTTCTGTTGTTGGAAAGGAATAATCTTATTTCATAAAGGTATGTGTCTAATGATGTATCAAATGCACAGATAAAATAATGCATATCCTTTAAATTACCATTAAAAAAAGTATACAGCACATGGAAGAGCATCTCGCACGTGACGTCACAAAATGCAAACGATCACAATTTTTTTTTTTTTTTTTATCCTTGAACGGATTTTCATCAAACCTTCACTAAAATGTTTCTTTCACGTTTCTGTCTATTTTACACCAACTTAACTTCAGTGTGGACTCATCCTTTAAACCCTCAACCCCCTCACCCTCTACCTCCAAATTCCAACTCCTATCCAGATATTAGTCCAGTGGGGTGTTTCACCAAGCTGTTCGTAAGCTACGAACGACTGATTATCCCTTCTTGTGCTAAATACGATACCACACTTTGTTCATTGAGAATGTGATGTAGCACAAGAAGGGATAACCAGTCGATCGTAAAGTCGTACGTAACTTACGAACAGCTTGGTGAAACACCCCCCTGAATATGGAGGCTGTCAATGCGAAGATCTTACTCCGCTCACGCACTTTGCCTCTGCCCCACGAATTGCGATGATTCCATAAATTCACTCCCCGAAAAAAAGAAATGCAGAGCCATCTTTAAAAACTGTGTATAGACGATTTGGTTCAGTATGTTGTAAACGCCCTCATCGGTGAGGTAGAAAGGGGTTAGCATAATCGAGAACGGTCGAGAGAGCGGACTAATCCAGTATCATCCTTAACCCTTCAACCCTCTTCCCTTCTTCAGCCCCACACGCCTCCCTGCAAACAGCTAAATCCATTCAGTTCCCCCAACCCTACCCCTCTCCCTTCAATTCCAACTCCCACCCCTTATCCACCTTTGCCACTTTCCTTTCCATTAAATTTCTCGTTCAACTCTGAATACCACCCCTTTCCCCTCACTTCCTGGAAGAGGCTGTGAGAAGTCATGGTCTTGAAATTGTAGTTATCGCTAAAATCCGTGGCTTTAAAAATAAACATTAAATCTAAGTTAAGTTTTTAAACAACGAGTACGTTCTCATGGTATAAATCCACGATTGAAACCTCCCAACTTGAAAAAAAGTTAACCCTCTCATTGCCATGTGCTCACTTACTGTGTTATTAATCAATGATCTCTTCTCACCTTGCTACCAAGAGGGTTAACTTAAAATTTTGAGCCCTTATGAGAACAAAGTTTTTGGTTTGATGCTTTGTTTTCAGGAAGGCGGAAGTCTGCCTTTTCTGCAGCCAGCATGACCTCGATGCTAGGGTCAAGCAACCCACAAGTCGTGACCTTTGACCACGTCTACGTCAACAAAGGTCGCGACTTCCTGTCGGACAATCACACCTTCGTCTGTCAGATCGCGGGCTTCTACTTTATCTCCTTCAAGTAAGTGTGACGTCATCAGACGTCAAAATGACGAGTCAATTCGTTTCGAGGTCTTTCAAGTTGAACTCGTCTTCGAATGTAAATATTTGTCTCTGCCACATACCTGGACTCTCGCGACCACTACATGTATATGGAAAGGATGTGACATTACGACGAATTATATTTCTTCTATGCAATTGGTTAAGTATGATACGACGTACGTATTACTTCTACATATGCACTAACAATTTGGAAAAGCAAATTGTTATGACATACTTTCACAGTTCTGTTCGCATGTTTAGTAATGTTTTTTTTTTTAGAAATTGTAAAATTTTTAGTTACTGGGGTTGCATTCTTTCGAGATATTTGACACAGTCATGAAGTGGAAAGCAAAAAGAGATTAACTACTTCATAACGCAAGACTGCTTTAGCTTTAGTTTTAGATATTTGAACTGAGAGTATAGGATGCGACAAGGGGCAGGTGATGGGAAACTTGTAAGCTAGTTACATTGTTTGAAACGATGTAAACAAAATAATGTTGACGTTATTCGCGTACAGAGCGCATGAAGAGCTTGAATCAACTGTTGTTTGACGGAATAAAGAAAAGGAGTCTTTGGTTCAACCCTTCTAAAGATTAGGAAGCTGTGGTTTAAAATGTTCGGGAGCGGTTGCGACTATAAAGCACAGAACAAATTAATTGATTTCAAAACGAGGCATTAAATTCATGTTATGGTACTTTTGCAAAGAGAAAAATCATATTTTGTGAAAACGATGGGAAATGGAAATGAATAGTTTATAACAAGTTCCCTCCCAATGAAAAAAAATGGAAACTAACTTTAAGAGGAATTATACAGATCGCTCGATTGCGAGGAGGTTTTAGACGGGTCGTCCAAATCCTCCCGTTTGGTGAAGCCTAGAGAGAAAAAAACTTTGTTCGCACCACAGTGAAAGCGCGCAATGCAAGCAATGCCCTCTTCCTGACGCAACGCGCACTGACGGAGGCAGGGGTGCTCCAAACGTAAACGTAAACAATGATAGTTTTTCACTTTTCCTGATATTGTTCGTAAAGCTATGACTGTGGGATTTCATACCCCATATCGTTAGGGTATACTGCTGATTCCTGCCGAATTTCATAAATTGAGCAAATGGGTAATGGCTAGAAAAGGCGATGATTTCGAGTCGTAATCATCGTAATCATAATAGAACCGCTCTGCCGCCATCACCGGGCTAGCATTTCGGTAACCTGTTATTGAACAAGAATGGAACCCATGCATGGTCACATCAAGCAGAGGGAGAAACAACTTGGGCATAATATATTCAAACATCTGTATGTATACTAAAGCGTGCTAATGAATGTCAAAAGCATTCCACAATCACTACAATGCTTTGAAGTCCCATGCGCGGCACCGACATTTAGCTGCTGTCAACTTGGAAAGCAATATCTTTAATTCACTGTTTTATCTCTGGAAGCTATGTTTCTTATCATATTTTTGTGCAATTTTCAAGACAGTTACGGGCAACACCACTAAAGATCCTGTACTCAGTTTTCTTCTAAATGATTGTTGAATGATGCGCAAACGGAGATATAAGATAATATTCTTACTTACACAATTAACAAATTTCTTCACTTTCCGCAGATTTTCGCTAACGTGGGATTCAATCACTATCAAAATTATATCTTAAGCTGTTTATTTTCATTAACAGAGTTTGCGTGCATTTGCGTGCAACTTAGATATTTTAGTAGAAAAAACTGTTTATTTTTTATCGCTGATATCTCTTTTCCTCACAAAAGTATTGATGTAATCCAACAGAACTGGACAAGCGAAATAAGACTCTACATTTCTTTTGTTCTATCTGAGAAACAGTTGCTGCGCAATCCTGTTCGCTATTATTAAAACACCTGAAAAGCACATGCTGAGAAGACATTTTTTTTTCGGCGGTGCCACGCATGGGTTCAAAGAAAGAAAGTTGTTTCATATCATTCCATAACACATCCCTGGTCACATTAAGGATGTTTAAGCACATGGATATACATCAGTTTGAACAAGATTTGATGCCGCCACTTAATATTAATGTACAGCAGCTGCTCTCAACAATATGATGCATACGCGATTGCGTCACGTTCAACTGGATTTTATGATAGGTCATTCACATTCCTATACATCCATACATTTCAGCTTTCGCTGCTGAACTTTTAATTTTGTCAATAACTGCTTGTTATGTAGTTAATGAGCACAATCGAATACAAAATTTGATACTTTTTGAGATGGAAGTACTAGCTTGGGTGCGGTTGGGCACGTGTTTTTTTTTATGTAACTTATCTAAAAGCAAAATATCTGAAAGTAACGTTTCGTGCATTTTTTAAGCAGCTATGATGCGGAACATTGTGAAATTGAGACTTTTATACTACAACTTGATATCACGTTTAGAGCCTTTTTGGCATATTGTAACACAATTCCTAGATTGAATCTTTATAGATGCATCGTATGTATTACATGTCACAACTGCGCTAGCATATGGGTGTTTCCCCAAATTCTTCTGCGCATCCGATGTTGTTTATTCGTCAAATCCAGGCAAAAATCATCCAGCGAATCGGCGGATTCGAACATGAGGGATCAAAGAGAAAATCTTTGTAAAGCGTACTTTTGTGACCAGAAGGAGAGTAAAATTAATCTGCATTAATTAAACGACAGCTGGATATCCAGTGGTGAAACATCCTTGGTCACTTGATATCCATTGCCTTTGAGATTAATCACCATCAAAGTGGATACCCATGTATGTCTTTGAGTATCGCAATGTTATGATTTCATGCAAACGGTTCCTCTCAAATTTCTCCTTTGTGATGGTTAGTGTTTAAAGGAAAGACGTAAAACAAAATATAGTGGTACAGCTAGGACCAGTAATCAGATGAATGGAGTGACCATGGGCCCTGTTTGATTTCAGGAAATTAGTAAGGAATCATCTCAAAATGATAAAATTGTTGCAATTTAACGAAATCCAGACCCCGATTATGTCGCCAAAACAGTTGTACCATGATTACGGCCCGTTAACATTACCATTGATGCATTGAGTACCGGAATGGTGTCGTCATGTGCATCGATATGCAGATCGCTGGTCATTACGACATGCTCATATGGCGTCACACTTCGGTACGCTATTGTGGTATTATGTATATATATAATCACACACAGCAGCAGTTTTCTTGGCACTCAAACGGTTAAATGTCGTGTTATGTCTCTCTCTCTCTCTCTCTCTCTCTCTCTCTCTCTCTCTCTCTCAAACACACACACACACACATACACACACACGCATACACACACACGCACACACAGCTTGAGGTCGTACGACGGGCGCATTCTGGGCGTGTCCCTGATGAAGAATGATGACGTCATGACAGCCATCTACTCGGACGCCAGCGACCGGAACGTGATGGACAGTCAGAGTCTGATCTTGCATCTGGAGAGGGGGGATAGGGTGTACCTCCGGATGGGACCTTCCGAGATGTACGCCGTCTACAGCGATACCAGGAAATATACCACCTTCAGCGGGTTCCTGCTGTATCGGGGGTATTAAGGTGGGAGGGAGAGAAGAGAGAGTGGGTGAGGAGGCAGGGAGGAGAGGGGGAGATGGTGATAGGGAAGGGGAAGGATGGGAGAGAAATATACCACCTTGGTCGGGTTCCTGCTGTATCGGGGGTATTAGGTTGGAGGGCGAGAGGGTAGAGTGAGTGAGGAGGCAGGGATGGGAGGGGGGAGATGGTTAAAGGGGAGTGGGGTGAAAGTGGAGAGGGAAGGATGAGAGAGGAGGAAGAGAGGAGAAGGTTAGAGGGGGAAGAGAGAGTGGGAGAGGAGGAAGAGAGGATAAAGTGGGAAGGATAGGAGAGAATGGGAGAGTAGGGGAGAAGAGAGGGTGATAATGATGATGGAAATGTGAGTGGGGAGAGTTAGAGAGGAGGTAGAGTGGAGAGGGGAGAGGGGTAGGGGATGCACCTCTTGGAGATGTACGCCGTCTACCATGTCAACACCTGAGAAAAAAGAGGGTAAAGGAAGATATATAAAACAGCACAAATTTTAAGTACATAAAGTAGGCAATAAAAATAGGAGAAGATTGCGGAGTGTGTGTCGTAAGGCAAGTGAAAAGTGTATTTAAAGAGTAAGGATGCAATTTGAGAATGATGAACTGAGGAGCGTGATGACTGACAGTACTAAACACAGTACAGAATTTGCGCCAGTTCTTTTCTTTCTGTTAGTATGTTTTTCTTGTTATTTCAATGTATGAATAATTCTTGCCGTTCACGTTAAAAATATTACATAAAATGATGTATTGTTTAAAATAAAGTGAGTGTTATCATGGTCAGGTAAATAAGTAAGCATTTAAAAGCGGTAATGGGAGAAGAGGGAGAGAGAGAGAGTTAAAGTGTGTATGTGTGTGAATTTAGGTGTACGTGTGTGTTATTGTGTGTGTGCGTGTGTGTGTGTGTGTGTGTGTGTGTGTGTGTGTGTGTGTGTGTGTGTGTGTGTGTGTGTGTGTGTGTGTGTGTGTATGTGTGTGTGTTTTAGAGAGAGCGGGTAAGAGAGAAGACAACCAACACGAATATGTATACTTAAAGAGACTTTCATAAGATTACACGAATAAATTGGAAAATATGATGTAATGTTGAAATTGTCCCCCCAAAATCGACTGCGTGTAAGTTGTCTAGCTCTGAAAAACTGTACTCACAAATACGTCACATTTCAGAGAGCTGTTGATATCGATGTCTTGATATTTAATATTTCATATCATTTTTGTAACATTTTCAAAATAATACTTTCTACGCAATGGATCATACTGTGATGAAGATGTGAATGTATATGAGTATCTTTGATAACTTTCATGTTACTTTATATGTGTTGTGTTATTTGATATCTACTGGCGTAGTTTTTGTGAATAAATTATTACTCAATCGAGACGATTGTTCAAGGGGACATGAAAGCAGAATGCGCTCATGTAAACATCAGCAACATCTGTCACCCATTTATGAACTTTATAACTAAAAGCATTATGCTCCATATATGTACTGAAATATTGACATATCTTTTGCTGATTTACAAGAACAAGATCATCAATATACTACTTTCATCATCAGATTTGCTGAACGTGTTTGTATGTTTGCATTGTTTGTTACATATTCATACATCTCGGTAAAATGATGATCTTGAATTGTCATGCTTATAAATCATTGTAAATGCAGTTTATCTAATACCGTGGTTTGTGTGATAGCACTATACACGCATATGATGTATGATTGTCCTTACTGATCTTCTTTTGTATCTGTTGCTCACTGTTGAATAAATGATAAAGGAGAGTTTTTAAGTAGTATTCATTGTAATTTCTTTGTGGAACTTTCACGCTATGTGCAATGAATGACGTGTGATCTTAGGGAAGCAAAAAAAGATGTAAACAGTAAACATTACCTTAAACGACTACACTTGGGATATTCTTCATTTTTCCGCCAGAACAATACTTCTGAGCATATAAACAAAGATACTAAAGTTCCTTACAAACAGCTAATAAGACAGACAGGGACAGGATCACGAAAAGGAGAAGAAAGATTTGTGGAGGGTTCGTAAAAAGGTGAAGGAGGGAGAAATAGGAAGGAAGAGTGAGAGACGGTAAATAAGATAGAGAAACGAAATAGAGGGAGGGGTATGTATGTGTGTCTGTCTGTCTTTCTGTCTGTGTTTTGAAAAGTGACGAAACACATGTACGAGCTTTTGACGAGTTTATATCAATCACAGACGCATGCAGACTCTCATCGGAAATCTATAATTGAATTATACCGAACCATCTAGAAAGAAAAGGATTCAAGGAAAGGTATAAACAGACGGGATTCACTTGGATGGGAGCCAGAGAGAGAGAGAGAGAGAGAGAGAGAGAGAGAGGGGAATACTTTGCCAGCTTGTCGGGATGATTAGCAGAAAGATGAAGCAAGGGCGTTAGTCTGGCTTTCAGACTTTTGGACGTTTCTAATCCAAAATAAATTCAATGAACGGGTCTGGCTGCAGTAGACTAATCATCTCGATTTCATATCTAAATCCTGACTGAGAAAAGAGGAGAATGATACAGGGATTAGTCTTAGAAAAATAAACTTTTTTTTTTTAGTTTGGATCAAAAATGTTTGTAACAGCCTGGAAGCCAGGCTACAAGGCTATTACTGGGAGGAGAGAGAGGGAGAGAGACGTTTAACATTCGTCAAAATAAACAACATATCTGCATGTGTACAAACGATCTGCAGGTAAATGGGGGTCAGCGGAATTTATGCTAAACAAATACGACTTCCAGTGGTTCTGTTTAACACGTGTGTTAACTATCATGTTCAATGGTTTATTCATGACACCATAATATCCTTCCTGTATCAGTGGAGGAGAACGAACCTTTTCAATTGTATCCCAACATGATGTACGTCCAATATTGAAAAGAAGGAATATCAGAATGTTGGACAACAAACAAATTAACAAACAAAGTGATAACATTATGAATGTTGCAATGATACAACGATCGTTATTTATTCGGAAGGTCGTGAGGCTGTGATGTCATGATGATGATGATGATGATGATGAGAATACAACAAGGTATTCGTATTTTCCATTTCAAATAAACAAACAATAGACATCATAATGAGAACAATATTTCGCACAACATAGGCTTTCATAACAAATTGATTTAACTAACATAGGATATAAAAAAAAAATTCGAAAAGAATGTGGAGGAGCAAATCTTGGAATCAGAGCTTGTGAATCAAAATTGTCAGATGCTTTGATGTACCATATTCCTCATTATCTCTCCAAGAAACTGACTTTATCAATGGTAACATGCTAGTCCTGAAATTGTCGCTTTAAGGAAAGTAAAAGGAAGTCGTGGTTCTGAATTCGAGGCTAGTTAGACAAAAACGTGTTTTTACCTCGCTTCCCTGTGGCACATAATGTACGAGGGCACGTAGCCTGGTTTCCAGGCTGTTGGGCATTTTCAATCCAAACTGCAATCGTCAATAAACGTGTTTGGTTGCAGTAGACTAGTAGACTAGAATTCTCAATTCCTTCTTCGGCTCGCCCGAAAGGAGGGTGAAAAGAAAAGAATGCAAGACTTACTAGTCTTGTGAGTACTTGACTCTTAACTTCAAGTTCGAATTATCAATGTCCAAAAGCCTGAAAGCCAAGCTAAAACGCGCGAAACACGGGGAAATATAGGGAAGCGACAGGTAAAACCCCCGTTACGTTTTTAATTGTCACATGATCACATTGGTTAGATTCACGAGGCCATAATTAATCTATGTTGTTATCGGATATGTACAGGGGAAAGGAATGGTTCAAGACTTAACTATTTTAGAGGATGAATTCATTAGAGTGATGGCGTGATCCACAATTATGTACACAAATGGCCATATCTCTTGCAGTATATATATTAGTGAATTTCTTTTAACCGTTACTTAATGTAAAACATGAATGAATGAAATATTTGTTTTTAATGATGCATGGAATATTAGAGATCTAAATCAAGAATTGTATTACATGTATATCCCTTCTCAGTCTCGCAAATTTATTTTTAGTGACTGTGTGATTTTTAATTGTTAAGTGAACGAAGTCCCTGGACTTTTGTATTCAGTATATATGTGTGTGTGTGTGTGTGTGTGTGTGTGTGTGTGTGTGTGTGTGTGTGTGTGTGTGTGTGTGTGTGTGGTTTTTTTTCAACAAACCACAATTCAATCTCATTGAAAATTGAATTGAATTGAAAATCAGACATTTCTAGGCCCCATTAGAGTAACAGAACAAACAAATAAGCAGCGATACAGTCTTCATGGTAACAACAAAATCAAAGACTGATTTTTGTTTTTGGGACATTATGATATCCTGTTGTTAGTTGGAGAAAAGTTTGCAGGTGAAGGGTAGGGGTAGGGAACCGGAAAAACGCTATGTAGTTAAGTCGTATAGCACGTTCGTGAGTTGTTGTTTGACAGAGATAAATAAACTGTGTGAGTTATGATTCATAAATTAAAACCAATCAAAACACAATAGGGCATAGTGTCAACTAACAATGCCTCTGGTGACTGTGAATCTATAGCACAGCCCGTCTTCACAATCGCTAATTTTGTTGAATAATGTCAGCGGCGTTTTCTGAGGAATGATTCGATTAGCGGTAGTTATGTAACGGTTAACGTGAAGAGTGAGTTTGATCCAAACAGGAAGTTTTCTTCAGAAGCCTGTCAAATGATTCATTTCTCTTCCACGACTTTCTTGAAGAAGAAGGAAAGGTCATTGGGAGTTGGTTAAACTATTTCACAATCGGGGGTTACCATTGTAACATTATCGTTATTTCAAAAACTTGCCATACACTTTGAGTTATTCCCTCATTTTTATTTGCACACATAAAAGAGATGTTCGATTGTATTCAAATCACGATTAGCTCCCATTCCATTTCATCAGAAGTTCTTCTAGATTGGGAATCCTGAGTTGTCCCTCCATTGTGTTACCTGACATTTACTTCTGTTTTGTTTTACAACGCTCTAAAGTGCAATTACAAGCACCCCTGTAGAAAATGGAGGATGCTTAACTAGGGAACTCCTCTTTCTGTTTATTGTTAAACTGCACATATGGCCTGGATGTCTGCTGTTCCGAACAGCCTGATTATAGTTTGTTTATTTTCATAGAATTCTGGCTGATATATAGATCACGAGTTCAGGCTCTCCTCTGAGCACATTTTGTTGGATACTTGAAAGAACTGAGCAGACACGATTTGATTTTGAGGAGAAAGGATCGACGAATGCTTCGGTGTCCATCTGGTGAAAGCCGTCGCTCATGATATTCGTTATTTTGACTTGATTGTGTCAAGCTGAAGATTTGAGTTCATTGGATTGGTCAGAAGAAGGTCAAATTCTAAGGTAAGACGATTTATTCATATTTTACATTGCGCTCAATATAATTACCGTCCAGATCACAAGATTTGAAATCATTCTGGAATCAATGACGTATAAATATACGTATGCAATACATATGCAATGTCGTAAACATATGATAAGGCGCCAGAATGTAATAAATGATCATTTTTACCGCATGATTATGACCATTGATGATTATGCACACACGAATAAAAGCAGATAACCTCTTGACTTCTAGTCATGTAAAGACTCTACATTCAGAATCGGCTATTGCTCCTTCATCTTTCAAATGTGGAATGGTTCCTACTAGCAACATAAGTGCAGTTCACATGTAAAATCTAATCATTCTTATGAGACATATTAGCATATCATTCCCATAGAATAAGCGCATGGACCAACCGGTTCCCATGAGCTAAGGGTTAGTGTTCTCCGGAAATATTTGTTGACGTCATCTCGAGAAGCTCCTGGCGTTGCGGCGTGAAATGCTGTACAATGAAGGGGCAAAAGGAAAAAAGATATTGAAAGAAAGAAAAGGAATAGGAACGAGATTACACAGAATAAGCCCGATAAAAGAGGGGTAGACAAACGACCGAGGAGAAGAAAAAGACTGAAGTCGAAGAAATAGCACAAGAAAGACATGAGAAGAAGGGGAAGAAAGAAATTAAGACGGAGAAGAAGAAGAAGAAGAAGAAGAAGAAGAAGAAGAAGAAGGAGAAGAAGAAGAAGAAGAAGAAGAAGAAGAAGAAGAAGAAGAAGAAGAAGAAGGAGGAGGAGGACGGAGAGGAGGAGGAGGAGGAGAAGCAGAAGAAGGGATAGGAGAAGAAGAAGTCGAAGAAAAAGGAGAACAAAAAGAGGAGGAGGAGGAAGAAGAAGAAATCGAAGGGGAAAAGGAGGAGGATGAGAAAGAAAGAAGTAGAAGGAAGGGAGGAAAGTGATGGGGAGGAGGAGAAAACACAGATTAAGCATGTCGGAGGGAAAATAATATGAACGGTGTAGCATGATGATACTGTTCCAGAATATGAAAGAAATCATATTCGTTGTGTAATGGCTAGCGATGGAGGGGTCATGGTGACTATAAAATGGTTGCTATGGTAACCAAGGTGACGGTGAAGATGAAGATGGCGTATTCTCTTCGCAGGCCTAAAATGTTGTACCGTTCGAAGATAAACCTATTTAAGAAGTAATTATATTTTAGTGGGTTTACAATGAATTTTATATTTCAGCTTGATTTATGGGGTGTCTAAAACGATACCTTGGTAATGACATTTTGAACATTCGAATTGACATCAGATAATGCTTTACAAAGGACTATATCTCACAAGTATAAGATATCGCTCTTAGCTCGAACTTAGATTTTACATTTGCAAAAAGCTAGGCTTAAGAGGCAAACTGTCCCGTAAAAAGTTGTATGTTTTACATGTATCATTGGAATTTTATGTCATAGCACTCTTAATTTTCGTATTTCACAGATTTGACCCACATGCTATGCTAGTGGTTCATGAGATGCTTTAGTGAATTTAGTTTTGTTTGCATAAAGGATACACTTATTTACCCCGTTGCATAAAACTTACCATAAATGGTAACTCTGCCATCAATGGTAACTACCATGGTAACATCGCCCTGGGATTCTATTCAAGAATAGAAATTGACATTTGTAGCAAAGTTACTATCAATGGTTAGTTTTATGCAACAGGTGCTCGGGCGTGTGACGTATGTGTGTGTGTGTGTGTGTGCGCGCGCACCTGTGTGTGTCCGTGTGTGTCTGTACGTGTGTGATGGGGGGTAGGTAGTTAATAACACGTCAGGCCTACCATTAGAATAACTCCTTACCTATAAATAAAAATCCGAATTATATTTCATGTTTATGTAGTTGTGAACTCACGAGTTGGCTATGAAAATATTTTTTGAAGACGCGCCATCCTGTTATGTCTGACAGCAGAAGACTATCAATTACACATGGGTCACGTGACCTCAATATGGAGCCCCGGCCGTGGTGCTTCGGGGTTTTGGTTATTGTTTTTGTTTTGTTTGTTTAAGTTATAAAAGATGGGCAGTTGTTGAACACGTGATTGTCTGTTAAACCCATGTAGATTTTCTCAGTATTCTACACATGGCGCGTGACAGTCCGATATAAAAAAAATAGTTGGAACTTCGGGGAGGTGGAATCAAGTTACTCTCCTTTTGCTCTGCACTGTCACAGGCGCAGGGGTCTAGCACGTTTGAGAATTTGAAGAGGAGTACTTCTTTCGGGTTTATATGTTTTTTTCTCTCTGTCTGTCGATCTGTCTCTCCTCTCTTTCTCTCTCTCTCTTTCTCTTTCACGTTCATCCGTCTTTTTCTCTTTTTGCACCCTCCCCACCGTCTCTCTCCTTCTCTCTCTGTGTCTCTGTCTCTGTCTCACTGTCTCTCTCTGTCTGTCTGTCTGTCTGTCTGTCTGTCTGTCTGTCTCTCTCTCTGTCTCTCTGTCTCTTTTACGTTCATCCGTATATTTTTTCCATTTGCCTCCTCCCTATCACCCCCCCCCCCTCTCTCTCTCTCTTCTCTATTTCTCTCTCTCTCCTTCTCTACCTCTGTAAAGGCCATCACAGGCGACACGATCCGATCAGTCGTGCGATTCTGCGACCTACTGGAGCGAATTGGAATTGTGGAAGAAGGTGACGTCACATAACCCAGTCGGTAGGCCCTATACGACTTCAGGATCGTGGCAAAACCGAGTCGTCTGCGGTAATCTTTAGATCTCCCTCCCCCTTATCTCTAATCCAATTATTCGTAGCTCTTATCGCAGTACGTTCACACAAAGTCATGTTTCCTTTGGCGCTTTATGTAAACCAAATCTGCAATTTTGACAGTTTATTTCAGGTCTTAATCTGTTCTCTTTTTTCTTTTTGGGGCAGAACATCACCATGGTTTCAGCGCAGAGCCTTGTCTTACTAGTGGTGGTGGTCGTAACGTCGTGTTTCGTCCACCCTGCCCTCACGTTCGTACCCATTCACGAGAGAACGGGCGTCTCCTCAGATCGAACCCGCCCGTTCCGCCCGGCGTCGGTGGAGGAGCACCCCTCAGCCCACCGTCCCCGCCCGCCCAGCCACCCCAGCAGGGTTACTCCGAATGCAGCTCCGCAGCAGACGACAGGCTCTGCGGCCGCACCGTCCGTCATTCCTGGCCTTCTCAGCAGCTTTATCAGGCGTGTCGCTGCGCTTGAGACGCGTATGTCGACCAATGACGTTAACTTCAGACGCACTAATGCGCGCATTGCTTCTCTGGTTTCACAGGTAAGGCGAGGGTGGCGTAATTTAACTCTTTAATTCTTGATCGTGTTACATCTCAGTACCAATAATGTATGCATATCCTACAGAGTAGCAGGTAATCCGGCAAGGAAGGGTTAGTAAATGAAAATGGCGTATTCATCTTATGCCTGATACAAATCATTTGCAAAGTAAACCTGATCCCCCGTTACAGACACACATTATACACGCACCTTTAATAAAGAACTTTTGCATCGCCAGGTATACCATTTAAGAATTAATCCTATAAGTGTCACGGGTGTTATCCGTAATCGACATTGAGTTGTGAGCAACGTGCTTATCTGCACAGGAAGGATTAAACGAACACCTAAATAAGAAGACAAAATATCATGATTGAAATGTATATCTGTGATTTATTTTTGTTCCAGGTTTTCAACCTGCAACAGGAGGTGCGCGAGCTCTCCGAGACCCCGGCCCGGTACGCGCCTCAGCCCGTGGCTGAGCTGCGGTCAGCTAACAGCGACCTGGAGACGAGGTTGTCGAGACTCGAGGCGGATAATCAGGAGTTGAGAGGGTTCTTGGTGTCGTTCGAACGCTTCTTCAAGCGGCTGTCGAGCCAGGACCCGGCAACGTTCGACCCCGACGCCGCCCCGGCTGAGAGGATGTCGAGGTAGGTCGGCAGATTCCACTCTAAGATTTTCACAAACTGGATCTTCATGTTGTATATACTTGTGGTTCATATACTTGTGACTCTTTTTTTTAAATATCCCAATTTAAAGCGGACGTACGCACAATAAATTGATACGTCATCAGGACGTGATTATGTACATTATCATAGCACATATCACTATATCATAGGAGTATTGTTTGGTGTCGGCAAGAGTTATCTCACTCCATCGTTATCTCTCTCCTCTCTGTTTCTCTTCTCTCCCTTTCTCTCTCTCTCTCTCTCTCTCTCTCTCTCACACACACACACACACACACACACACTTTTCTATTTTGCCCTCACTCTCTCTGTCTTTCTGTCTTCCTTTGTTTCTCTATTCCTATACCTCGCTTTTTCGCTCTTTTCATCTCTCATTTTACCCCCTCTCTCTCTCTCTCTCTCTCTCTCTCTCTCTCTCTCTCTCTCTCTCTTTCTCTCTTTCTCTCTCTTCCCCCTCCCCCACACCAGACTGCATCAGTACCTGGGGAACGCGGAAGCCGAGCTAATGAACCTCAGCCCGCCGACCCTGGATGAACAGTCGGCCGACGAGAGTGACGACATCCCTGTCATCTCCGGGTTCGACGACCTTCCCCAAATCCGCCCGGTAGAACAGGCCGGCGCCTTCCACGTGACCTCTGCTCGTAATGACAGCTTTCCTGGTAAATATTGTAGAGAGAAAGGGGGCAGGATAGAGAGGGAAAAGATAGGAGAGGGGTGGAGAAGGAAAAGGAGAAAAACGCTGTAGGGAAACGGGGAAAAATTTGATAGAGAGAGAGAGAGAGAGAGAGAGAGAGAGAGAGGGAGTGGGGGAGTAGAAGAGATGGAGGGGATGGTGAAGGCGAACGAGACAAACGTGGTAGAGAGAAAGGGACAAGGGAGACGAGGGAGAGGGAAATATATATATATATATATATATATATATATATATATATATATATCATTGAGAGTGGGGGTAAGAGAGGTGGAGAGGAAGGGAGTGGGGACGAGAAGGAGAAGGAAAAAATGTGGTAGAGAGAAGGAAAAAGCGATAAGGAGTAAAGAGTAAAAGTAGAAACATATAGACAAATATAATTAGAGAGAGAGAGAGAGAGAGAGAGAGAGAGAGAGAGGGAGAGAGAGAGAGGGGGGGGGAGGGTAAGACAAAAACAGATATAAAGAAATATATAGAGAGGATGCGAGAGAGACAAAGACGGGCGTGAAAAGGAGAAGCAAGGTGAAGAGGAAAGAGGGTGACGAAATCACTGTCATCTTCGGGTTCGACGACTTTCCCCCTGCCGCTCTGTCAAACAGACTGGCGCCTTCCTTGTAACCTCCGCCCGTAATGGCAGCTTACCTGGTAAATATTGTAGAGGGGGGGGGGGGGGAGGTGGTTGCAGGAGAGACGGAGAAGAAGGGAAAGAACTCGGTAGTGAAAATATGAGAGGAGAGAGGGGGAGGGGGTACAGACGAAACAACGAACACAACGAGAGAGAAGAGGTTAGATAAGGAACGGGACGGAATTAGATATAAGATGGAGAGGAGAGTGAGAGAGAGAGATAGAGAGAGAGAGAGAGAGAGAGAGAGAGAGAGAAGAGTTGGAAGGAGGAAAGAGAAGGAGATAGATAGAAACAGAGAGAGAGAGAGAGACAGACAGACAGACGGGGGGGGGGGGGGGTGCGATGTAAAGAAATGGCATGATCACATGATGAATGCGGACAGGAAAAGGGGATATAGGAAGTCACATTTGCACTGTCGGCATATTTACAAGACAATCATAAATCCCATCGTAAATCGGGGAATGACTATTTTGGAGAAGTTGTATTTCATTTGTAAAAAAAAACTCTTGCCCTCATCGACAGGCCCATCAGTTAGAATCAACGGAGAGGGTAAAAGCTCAACTTCATCAAAAGTCTCTCCAGATCGAGACGGAGGGACCGCATCGCGCATCGCAACCCCTAACCGCGGTCGGACCCCGATGTCGGTGCAGACAGACGGCGCGGTCGAAAGCGATGACGACGGCGGTGTCCGTCTTTCCACCGCCGAAGCCGACCGCCTTGCCGCGGCCTTGGAGCAGCTGAACGCTCAGAACAGCGAGCTGACTGCCAGACTCCAGGCACTGGAAGCTAAGGGAGCCGAGACGGCCGGCGCAGGAGTGCAGAGTATGGGTACTATGGGCACCGCGTCGCATATCACTACTTCCACCACCAATAACGAAATCACGCAAGAGGTCAGCAAATTGTTAAATTCAAGCATAGGGCTAGAATTTTACTTCTGCTCTTCTGCGCTTTGTGGTATCACTATAATCGAAATTTAACGTGACTGGACATTTTTTACATTGTAATTCTTTAATTTCAACCTTCATCCTCGTCTCCTTCGTTTTCCTTATGGTTTTTCTCCTTTTCATTCATCTCATCTTTCGTATACTCTTCGGGATTATTGCCATTAAATGGTCAAAGTATGTCAAATTGAATTGAGGCGTCAACAGAAGCATGGAAATCAATACTAGCATCATCAACGTCATTATCACAGTTTTCGTCAATTTAATCGTCGTCGTGATCATCTTGAAGACCTTCATTATCACCATAATTATCATTGACATCATAAGGAGTGGCATTCAATCCAGTTACAGTCATTATTTTCAAAGATAACAACTCGTAAAATTTTATTAAGAGGTATCTACACAACTAAGGAAGTCAACAAAATCTTTTCTCCCCTCTCCATTATTGTTCACGTCACAGCTTCTAGACAAAGTGGATCTCCTGGGACAGGTCGTGGCAATCCATACGTCCACCATTCTTGGTGAAACACCCGTCACGGCTGACCGGGTCGGCACGGCAAATCGTGGAGGGAAAGTTCGTCCCGTTGGACAGCCTGGGGCGACCTCTGCGGGCACTCTAAACCAGGAGGATGCCGAGATCATGAAGGAAGCGTTGGAGGACGTCCGCAGCAAGGGATGTAAGTGAATCCCAACGATTCATCACGGAACAATTCTCCATCCCAGGACGAAAAACCAGTAGAAACCAGTAGAGAAAAACCATTAGAATCTCTACTGGTTTCTACTGGAAATTTTCTACTGGTTTGAATATGGAAAGTGAAATGATTTCCAGTAGAAACCATTAGAAAAATACCAGTAGAATACCAGTAGAAACCAGAAGAAATCTCTACTGGATCCAATACAAGACCAATAGAAGACCAGTAGAATACCAGTAGAAACCAGTAGGAATCTCTACTGGATCCAATAGAAGACCAGTAGAAACCAGTAGGAATCTCTACTGGATCCAATAGAGCTTCCTACTGGTTTCTACTGGAATTTTTCTACTGGTTTGAATATGGAAAGTGAAATGATTTCCAGTAGAAACCATTAGAAAAATGCCAGTAGAATACCAGTAGAAACCAGTAGGAATCTCTACTGGATCCAATAGAATACCAGTAGAAGACCAGTAGAAACCAGTAGGAATCTCTACTGGATCCAATAGAGCTTCCTACTGGTTTCTACTGGAATTTTCTGCTGGTTTGAATATGGAAAGTGAAATGATTTCCAGTAGAAACCATTAGAAAAATACCAGTAGAGTGCCAGTAGAAACCAGTAGCAATTTCTCCTGGATCCATCAGAATACCAGTAGAAACTAGTAGAATACCTACTGGAGCCATCAGGAGACCAATAGGAATCAAAATTAAAAATATTGATGAAATATCGATTTAAATTTAGTATATGATAATCCGAAATTATGGCATATTTCCTTATCGTTTTAACCTAATCCTATCCTATCCTATATTTAATCCTATTCTATCCTATACCTATCCTAATTCCTACTCTTTCCTTCACAGACTTTCATATATATAGCAGTACGGTTATAAGGTTCATAAGATATTGGCTACTCTAACTTACATTTAAGAAGATCATTTTTGTTGTTGTTATCATTATTGTCTTCACTTAAGTAGGTGACATTCACTATTTTATGTTTAAACTTGAAATCATTACTTGGTAAAATTCCTTTTATCTGGTTAGGTGGAGGTTATCTATTTAAAAGTACAAAATTAGGACACGTAAATACATGCATGAATATTCATGAGCATCTCTATTTCTATTGGTTTCTATTGGTTTCTACTGGTCTCCATTACCAGTAGAATTCACTGGTCTCTAATGGTTTCTACTGGTTTGACTTAGTATTTTTCACACTCCTTTTCAAACAATTAGATCTCACTGGTTTCTATTGGTTTATACTGGTTTGACTTTGTATTTTTCATACTCCTTTTCCAAACATTATATCTCACTAGTTTCTATTGGTTTCTACTGATCTCCAATACCAGGAGAATTCACTGGTCTCTAATGGTTACTACTGGTTTGACTTTGTATTTTTCACACTCCTTTTCAAACCATTAGATCTCACTGGTTTCTATTCGTTTCTACTGGTTTGACTTTGAATTTTTGACACTCCTTTTCAAACCATTAGGTCTTACTGGTTTCTATTGGTTTATACTGGTCTCCACCAGTAGAATTCACTGGTCTCTAATGGTTTCTACTGGTTTGACTCTGTATTTTTCACACTCCTTTTCAAACCATTAAGTTTCACTGGTCTCTAGTGGTTTCTCCTGGTTTGACTTTGAATTTTTCACACTCCTTTTCAAAACATTATATCTCACTAGTTTCTATTAGTGTGAAAAAAACAAAGTCAAACCAGTAGAAACCATTAGAGACCAGTGGATTCCAATGGTAGTGAAGACCAGTAGAAACCAATAGAAACCAGTGAGATCTAATGGTTTAGAAGGAGTGTGAAAAAAACAAAGTCAAACCAGTAGAAACCATTAGAGACCAGTGGATTCTAATGGTATTGAAGACCAGTAGAAACCAATAGAAACCAGTGAGATCTAGTGGTTTGAGAAGGAGTGTGAAAAAAACAAAGTCAAACCAGTAGAAACCATTAGAGACCAGTGGATTCTAATGGTATTGAAGACCAGTAGAAACCAATAGAAACCAGTGAGATCTAGTGGTTTGAGAAGGAGTGTGAAAAAAACAAAATCAAACCAGTAGAAACCATTAGAGACCAGTGGATTCTAATGGTTTCTACTGGTCTTCAATACCATTAGAATCCACTGGTCTCTAACGGTTTCTACTGGTTTGACTTTGTTTTTTTTCACACTCCTTCTCAAACCATTAGATCTCACTGGTTTCTATTGGTTTCTACTGGTCTTCAACACATTAGACTCTACTGGTTTCTACTGGTTTCTACTGGTTTGATTTCGTAGTTCCTCTTCAGACCAGTGGACTCTACTGGTTTCTATGGGAATTTCGACCTGGGATACTACATATAAGGCAAAGTCGTCCCAAAATGCACCGCACAGAGACACCCGTATTTGTTTAACAGTCATGTACACTTCCGGTCTCATACGCGAGTACTGGTAGACCGATCGAAAGCGGACATGAATGCAAACAAAATCAGAATGCGGCTGCATGGTGCAGAATAGGACGGCTTTGCCTGTGTATATGCAGTATAAAAAATTTGCCCATTAAATTATTTTCAAAGCTAGAATCAATGTACGAAAAGCGTTAAGTATGTGAGAGTTGTTTTGCGGAGATAATGAGTTACATCACTAACATTCTTATGATTAGGACATTATTGTCTTTTATCAACATATAAAGCCCTATCCTTTCAATTAACAACAAATACGAGAAATCTGAACGATTTTTTTTTTGTTCAATTGAAGTACCAGCGAAAGAGAAAAATGAAGTGGATCAAGGTGGTTATATCATGGGTGATCAAGGCTCTCTGCTTTTTTTTTATGTCGAAATCATTCTTATTTCGAAAGAATTTGTCGTTTAACTTGTTTTTTTCAATTCAATTCAAAATGGGTTCTATTTCATAATCATAAAATACATGTATAAACATTCACTGTACATATAAGTAAAGAGAAAATGAAAATGGAAGCTGCAAAAAACTTTACAGGTTTGAGGGTGCAGCTCCCTTACATATAAAATATAAATAAATGCACAATTGTTACAAAAATGTAATTTTCCTAATTGATTACATATCAAAGACAACAAACAACCTATAAATAATAGCAGACATACACACAGTCATACAACAGCACACCCACACGTACACCCTATAATACATGCATGTACAATGATATTAAATCGTTTGGACAATTTACGTTCGGTTACGTAGAATATTTAGATAAAAAGGTATTTTTCAGTTTAGCTTTAAAAGCTAAGTAAATTCCAAGGACTGTTGATTATCTGAGAATTATAAATCTTTCTTATAGGGTATAATGCTTTCTCTAGCGCACAAGAGGGTAATCAAGGAATTGTAAAACTGAAAGTTTCCATGAATAATTTATTATGTGATCGTCTTTTAGACATGAATTTGCTTACGTTTTTCCTGGATGGCGGTGTTGTGTGTGTGTGTGTGTGTGGAAGGGGGGGGGGGGGGGGCGGGGGGAGCTACCCTTTTTGAGGGTGAACTAATTCTTCATTGAAAGAAAAAAACGAATTGTAATATGTTAAAAATTATATTTTCTGATATCGTATTACAGGTAAAATTGAAAGTAATGGATATGATTGCGGGGCCCATAATATTCTGCGCACAAAACCAATCCCGCCGTCAATTTTGCTTCGAATCTCGTTTGATTTCAATCATTTTACTTTTTCAAGATCATTCTTCCCTGCGATTCTGAAATCAAACGAGAATTAGACTTGTGGTCACGGCAGAACGATCGACTCTTCCTTGACTACGGGTCCGCCATTTTAAAGGAAAAGAAACATTAAAGAAACACATTAGTGAATTTTGACGAAAATCCGAAAAAGGATTTTTAGTTATTCATTGATTTATTTCCAGTTTTATTTAAGCAGGTTAGCTTCTCCAGTTATAAAACTACTGTCACTGAGGGCCCTGACGGATAAAAAATACATGAGAAATAACAACGACAATAATAGATAAATACAAAACATATCAAGGCTTTTTTTCATGTATGTGCTTTTATTGAAACCAACTTAATTTTAGGGTGAACTATCCCTTTAACCGCTTCTGTCGCTTCTTGTTCCTCCTCACTTTGTAGCTTCCCGGAAGTGCGCGTTCTCCGTCGCCCGCACCACGCCTCTGCTCGGCTCAGACGTGCCGCAGAATGTCGAGTTCGACCACGTATTCGTGAACAAAGGGCGCGACTTTACGGCACACAACAGCTCGTTCGTCTGCGAGAGGGCGGGCTACTATTTCATCAATTTCAAGTAAGTGCGCTGGATGACAATTCCACCCTGATGGCAGGTAGAATTCATTATACCGCATGCGTATATTTTTTTACACAGTTATTCCATAATCGCGATAAAATTCAAGAAAACCAGTGATGAATGAGTCTAACATTCAGCACACGTACGCAGCCTACGCCTATAAGGTACTAATGCACGTTGGTATCGCACTAATTTTATGAATTTGAACCCTAAACCTAACCCTGACCCTAACCCTAACCGTAAACCTAATTCTAAACTCATGTAAATAGCTAGCAGTCAGCATGCATAGCAGGCTCAGCTAGCTCAGCAATCTTAAGTTGCCGCGGCGGCGCGAGTTAGACTCATCTACGACTGGTTTTCTTGAATTTCATCGCGAGTATGGCAGATCTGTGGTGTAAAAAAAAAATATTTGCATACCGCTTGTAGGGGAAAGTCGTCCCATGATGCACGGCGCAGCGATATCTGAATTGTCTTTGTGTATAGCATTCATGTCCACTACCGGTCTCATACACCAGTACACTAGCACGGAAGCGAACATGACTGCAAATAAAATCGGAATGTGGCTGAGCAGTGCATGATGGGTCGACTTTATCTTGTATTCGGTTTGAGGAATTAGCGATTAGCGAATTTGATGCTTATTACTTTGAAGGGGAAAAAATGAATTGAATTGACAACAGCAAAACTATTCCATGTAAAAGCACACCAGTAGCAATTTTTTTCTCATTTTTTTGTTTTCTTTTCATCAGCTTGCGGTCGTACGACGATCACTTCCTGGGCGTGACCTTGATGAAGAACAGTGACGTCATCACGGCGGTCTATACGGACGCGGACGCGCGCAACGTGATGGAGTCTCAGAGCGTCATCGTGCACATGGAGGAAGGGGACGTGCTGTACCTCAGACTAGGCCCCTCCCCTCGCTTCGGTATCCATAGCAACACGTATAAATACGTCACATTCAGCGGCTTCCTGATCTACAGCGGATACTAGTCATATCGAAGCCCAGTCATATCGACACTGCACGCAGTGTCACGGTGCCGTAAGGACTGTCAGTTTTGTTATGATTACGATCCAAATCGGATTCATGCTGACAACGTGGATAATAAGACATGTCACATCTGTAGTAATGTCTACACAGTAACCAAGGAAACAACATTATTCGTGTGCTACTCTACTGAAGGTGAAACCACCCACGTAATGCCACCGAAGACGACACGATCCGATCAGTCGTACGACTCTGCGACAGGCTAAATCACAGGACCCCGTCATTGAATTTGTTCACGGTGGTGACGTCACAATCCTTGTCGTTGCTCTTACGACTGCAGAATCGTGGCAAAATTATGTCGTCTTCGGAGGCTTAACTGATGTTTCGTTTGAAAGCTCGAAGAATATGAACTTTTAATATTCCTTTCATATGCAAAATACCGCAAGTTTGGTTCAATATAATTTTTGTATTTTGTTTTATTTAAAGCAACTGCTCTAATGAAATAAAATATATGCAGTTGTAAAAAAATATGTATTAAATTGCCAATTGTGACATCATGTATTTCGTTTTGACTTAAATGATGTGTTGTTATCCCTAAACATATAGCAAGTGTAAATATGACTTCTTCGTTAACAATATGCAATGCAAGAGGAAGGCGAATTTGCACATGGATATACTGGACAATAACCTTCATTAATTCATCTATTCCGAACGAGTAGTATCTAGGAGAGATAAGACGAAAGTAGATGGGAAAGTTTAGACATTTTCAGAATACCGCAACAGTATGGAAGTTGTCTCTAAGACCCCATTTACACTCAAGAAAATTGCGTGGCCAGGCCGGGCTGGGCCAGGCCGCGCATTTCCCCGCTGTGGGTGGTAGCGTGGCCTGGCCGCGCAATTTGTGCGTTCACACTATACAGCGAAAATGCGTGGCCAGGCCACTGACATCAACCCACCGTGCGAGGCGCACTGCACGTAAACAAAAGGTTGAGCATAATGACGCCATCTGACATCAGCGGAATTTGCATAACCGGCCGCGCTTTCGGCCCGGCCTGGCCTCGTTTGTGTTCATACTACGAAAATTGCGTGGCCGGGCCGTACTCAGACTACCTCCTGAGCTGGTCTCAGTACGGCCCGGCCCGGCCCGGCCCGGCCCGGCCCGGCCCGGCCTTTTCGCATTTTTTTGTGTTTACACTACAGAAATTGCGCGGCCTGGCCCGGCCCGGCCCGGCCCGGCCCGGCCCGGCCACGCAATTTTCTTGAGTGTAAATGGGGTCTTAGTCAGAGACGCAATATCGGTCCCTCAATTTATTTTGATTGTGAATAACCGACAGTATTTTTTACGGTTTTATGTCGTATTCTATGTAAATTATTAGAGAGTATATTTAATGACAATGTAAAACATTGATTTCTAACGTTTTTTCTCATTAAAAGAATCGAAGACTCGATGCTGTTTTGTCGATCTGTTTTTATTTTTGTATCACCCGACGAGCCTCCTATAACATTGCCATCTCCCCGCTCTCTCTCTCTCTCTCTCTCTCTCTCTCTCTCTCTCTCTCTCTCACACACACACACACACACTCTCTACTCTTCCCCCTCTCTCTGGCTTATATTTGTTCACCGACTCCCTTTCATCTCGTTCACACTCAAATATTGTGATACACAACCATATGCACGGGCAAAATACACGCGTATAGCGAGTGACACACCGATAGACAAACACACACACTCACGACGGTAATTATTATTTCAATGTATTCTTTTATCTCTGTATCACTCTATCTCGCATAAGCATGTAGCATTCATAAAGAGGAAGAAAGACTCGCGATTATTTGGGCCGCAGAACATGGATTACGACAAACGTAACATGTTAACTTTGCAATTACTACAATGAAGATTATTAATCTAAAAACTGTTAATTTTTTTATCTTCTAAAACTTTCAATTAAATACATTTAATTGTAGCCCCGTTAAACTACCATTGCTATTGAAAGGATGTAATACACGCGAACTAATTTCCCTAAGGATAAGCGCGATTCGTGACGTCACAAAAGACATTGTGACCTCATAAGGGAGAGTGCGTTACGTAAAAATGCGCACATGTTGGACTCCATGGCAATGTACCTGTTCACATGGTTTTATGCACGCTATAGGTTAATCGCCCCATTCCGAGAATGTTGAGGACGTGTACATTTCTTTCTTTCCACAGCTCTATGGATATTTACGTGGATTTTGGGGGAAATGTTGTCGTAGGATTATGGAATACTCATGAATTAGGTAAGAATTAAAAACCTTTTTATTCTCTTCTTTGTGTGGATTTTTTAAGTTACCAAATCATTTTAATGTAATGAGAAGACGTACTATAAACTAATACGAAAAAATACAAGTACACGGAAAAATTCGCGTCATACGAACATAGACGCACAACACAAACCCTGATACAAACACACACACACACACACGACACACACACATACACACAAACACACACACACACACACACACAAGCATGAAAACAGGGGCAAACACAAAGATAAAGATTAAAAAAAACATCCAAATCACGTAACTTGCACCCCTCAAACGAAAAACGCATTTGACGTAGCATTTAAGTACTTTACTTTGTTTAATACATAAACGTTATATTCTTGCTGCAACTGTCCCATAGCGACAAATGGTAGAAGTATACATACAGATTTCGATCTTTACACAGAACCTCTTTGATATAATATAGAATACCTATCTAGATAATGGACTAAAGTGAGTAGTACTAGAGCTATACAGTAAAAGATATGCGGAGATACATGTCTTATTCCCCTTGAGGTAATACTGAACGAAAATGATCTTATCCCCTCTGGCTTATATATATTAGTAGCTTCAATTATTGTTATTTTATAATAATATTTAACCCATCAGCATCAGGCGATCGCACAATGTGCACTGTATTACTTTTTCTTAATATTCCAACAAAACTTTGGGATTTAATTGTCCTTCTTGATTACACTGATTTGACTTCGACAATATGATTGCAGCTACATGGAAATGTGATTTTAAAAAAAAATCAGCGGTATCGATGAATTTTCGCACAATTTGAACACACAAAATCCATAGAGCAACAATTTGTCTGGAATACTACCGGGTTAATGCCAATTAGTGCATGCAGCACACGTTCTAAATGGTCTTTACAAGCAACTGACCTTTCTACACAAGTTGAACGTGGTGTTTGATATACAGGTGGTCTTTCTATCAAGGTGTTTAGGACACGACGTATTTTGAGTAATTGATTATATTCTGTACATTGTCACTCTATAACCATAGAAACATTTATGCGAGCACTGACCTAAAAGCTCAAATCTGTCATTACCATTGGCATGAGATGTGTAGTAAGCCAATGGGGTCTGTTTGTTATATAAACAGATCGGCCAATTCGTCAATTCAAACTAAGCTCTGTTCATTTGGAAAAAGATAATAATCTCCAACACACACACATATCGTGTTCTATAGGTGGGGACAGCATGACACACTGCATTTTATCTCTATGTTTTTTTTTTAACAACATTTGCTACATTCATTAGAAGCACCAAAGCACATATGTGCTACCCAAAATGAAAAAAGCATATATTATTGTCATATTTAACCAGCAATCTCTTATGACATAATAACATTCATTATCATACAATCAAAAGCTAGCACTGGTTTGAGAACGGGGAGGGGTCGAAAGAAAAAGAATTGTAATAACACTGATAAACATGTAAATACTGAATACTATAGGATATATTAACTTTAAGTGTTAAACCATGAAATACTCTAGGAAAATGAAATTGTTTGATGTTGGTTAAACATTGAAAGGAGATACAAGATAGTGAGGAGGCCTTTGAAACCCTAATACTTACGCAGAGAACATATAAAGCAAAATCATTATTACATAATAATCCACATACAAATAACACATGCCTGATGTATGTGAGATGAATTTGCAGCAGTTATGCAGCATAACACACACTTTCAATACATGCATACATACATAAGTACATACACTGTACATACATACATACGTCCATCTGGACAGATTCTAAATGTCCAGAGAGCCAGGGAGCTAGCCCAAGGGTGAAGGGCACTTTGAATGGGGGCACTTTCTTGGGAGGGGGATATGTCGGGGGTGTTACTGGCCCCCAGAAAAGATAACCAGCCTTGTTAATATTGCTTCCTTTCTTGAGAACATGCCAAGAAACATTTTGATATCATGTCTAGACAACAGATTACAAATTTACTTTTTGTGAGTATGAAGCACCTGCTTCTTTAAAAAAAAATGACATCCTCTGACTTGATGTGTAAATTTCATCTTGATTGAAGTTAGAACTTGTTTATCACTGTGCTTTTTAGGCAAAAGTATCATTTTTTTTTCTAGAACGTAGTGTAAATGCAGGTAAGGATGAGAAATATCGAAATTATACATTCCCTTTGGCTTTCGACTCCCTATTGCAAAATTTGTTTCAATGGCTCTTTGGCAAATGAGAAATATTCAGACAAAGTTGCAACTTCGTTGGATTCCCTCAAAGTATCTTAAGGACACAGCATCCCAGAAGAATAACAGAGCACAGTCTTGGTAGAGATATGCCTAGCATAGCAACACTAGCTACTGTATTACATGTATTTCCCATTTTGTAATGGTTACACATGATACACTCATGCCTCTGAATTTCATACTGTTTTTGCCACAAGTTGATGACAGAATCAAACATTATTTGGTTAATAATAATAATAATAATAATAATGAACAATTCTTGTATAGCGCATATCACAAAAAATGAATTTAAGTCCCTATGCGCTTAGAAAAAAGAAGAAGAAAAGGAATAGGACATACCACTTACGAGAAAGAAGAATACTTTGACATAAAATAAATGAATTGGTTATTTCAAAGAATAGAAGAGATGTGTCTTGGTTAATTATAGTATTCATAATATACCCTCTCATATAAACTTACCTCAAACATTGAATTACTTCATCATTATTATTATACAAGAACTGGGTATTCTTTGAAATTTGACCATTGACACATATACACGTGGGGAAATACTCATGTATATAGCGCAATACATACAGATGCACAGTGCGTACTTGTAGGCTCCTTTGAGACTGTGTTGATATAAAATAAAGATTCATAAAAACCTTAAAACTCACGAGCCAATTCATTATGAAACTTAGAACAAAAACTACACAAATATTTTATGCTTTAACATTTACAAGCATTATGCACTCATTAATTCTAAATAAAAAATAATTGCAAATTAATCATCATCATAGTATCATAAAGTAAACAATATTAAAGCTATATGTTATCAACAACAAATTGTCATGCCTATAATGTCCATATTGGTTTAACTTGGCACATTGAACCTGTATCAAATCTATGGGGTGCAAAATGAGAACCACAAAATAGTAGAATTCTGTTTTGATACCAATGATTTTGATCCAAGAATCACTATGGTACCTGTAATTGATTTTGTCCACACAACTTTATTGAGTGAATAAAATCAACACTTTGGTGAATCTGTGGAGAAAACCACTGATTTTGTGACAGAATCAAATGTGTGTTTTTTTGCACCCCGTAAGTTAAGTACCAGACAAATTTAACCACTGATGGATTACAGGAGTCAGTATTTCATACTTATTCAAACTTGGAGATGAATATTCAACAATCGAAATCATATTTTTTGTGGCTAATTAGTTACACAATCTACAGAAATCTAAAACATTTAAGAAGCTTTGCTGTATATGTTTTTGTTTTACAAATAATACTGAATAAAGTGGTAAAAATCATCCTGGATGATTCTATTCAATAGAGAAACTTTTATCAAGACAATCGATGTTCAAACAATGGAAGACTAACTATAAATAAATGTGGAAGAGAATGGCATGAATCAACATCATACTGACACATGCATAAAGTGACGAGTTGACTTTAAAGAAAGTGAGAATTACATCGAAAATCTTCTTAAAAAATCGAAGCATCTTCTTCAATAACTCCTCCTGAAGGAATTTGCTAACATTCAAATCACCAACTCAAGATGCACTAAAATCAATGCAACATCACTTTACTAAAAAAAATGCAAATTGATAGGTTTGATTTTGTTATACATGTTCTAATCATAAAACATGATCTAATCATAATTCAGCAGAAAAATTGAACTAATCACATTTAAAAACAAACATCCACACAAATCAAATGCTCCTCCAATGATTGTACAAAAGAAATCACCAATTCCATTGCTAATTTAGCTTCTCAGACCATCACAAGACTAACCTCACATCTGGGGCTTATTTTACTAATGTCTGAAATTCATCACTTAACCGCAACTTGAACCCCATTTAGAGATCGATTTGCAGGAAATCAAATCACTAATACTTAGTGGTATTAAATTGACTTTTTGTTGTTGCTAACTGTGATGGCCTTAGTGAAATGCAATTACATCACAAACAACTTTGGCAATGATATATCAATGAATTTGGTTTGCGAAGGGATTGAGAAATGATTGCTCAAATAAATGTTAGTGAAACAGGCCCCAGACATTTAAGAGAAGAAAAAAATATGAAGACTGTTCTTGGCATAGCTAGGACATCCACCAGTGTTGAATCCATGCACTATAAACACTGTGTGCAAAACCCTTTTTTCAGCAATCTATTTTTTTCTTTGTGTACAGATATCACACAATAACACATGAAAATCAGTCACTTCTTTTTTTTTTTTTACAAAACCTATCCTGAAGATAGCCATGGCTAAATCACTGGAAATATTATCTGAGGCTTGTATCACATAGAGCTAAATTGATCATACGATCAATATCGATCATAACTACATAAAACAATAACTTGCAATTGATAATGATAGTAGCTTGTGTAGATTGATCATAACTATCAAATATGACTGATTACAAAATCAAAATCGATTGTAAATCTGTATCACAAAGAACCTCAGATATCGATCGTAACTTGCAATTGATGTTGATCGTAGCTTGTACGGATCGATCGCAACTAAGGTGTAAGATTGAATGCAAAATCATGCATACGCTTGGACTTGCCATAGATAGCAGTGATGCTTTGTGATACGAGTTGCAATAGAGAGCAACCGTTCAATTGCTTGTAAAGTTGCTATCAAATGCAATTCGTTCCTTGTGATGCAGGCCCCAGTTCTCCTCTGCCCAATCTCCATGACGTGAAAAATGACAAATATAACTCCTCTTTTCCGGCACATTCACTTTTGTAATAAAATATGGATAAATCATCACACACATTCCAGACAAATTACCTTCCATTACACCAGGAAGAAATACCAAAATGCTGGAAGGAAGCTATATATATATGTAAACATTCAAAGTTTCTTCTCCAGAAGTAGAGTATAGATACTGTATAATATCCCCCTACATATTTTATCAAATATAGTCACTTTATAGACAAAGCAAGGCATCCCTTTTTTGTGCTTTCATGCAACTATTGCTCGCTTTCTATTTGTATGCATTGATAACGATGCTTTCCAGCAGGCTTAATTCTTCACTTTATTTGAAACTCCAGACATTTAAGTATGAGTGCACTGGTCAGCCCTCTTCCAGACGACAGTGTAACCACATTAATCCCATAATGCATCAGAAACTTCCAATACATAGGATGGTATTCCAAAATTCCTCTTAAGTTTTCTCCTAACACCCCAAGATAGGAGATGCCTCGGAGAGCCCAAATTGGTATTCCCCAATGTCCTCCAAAGAAGCTCCTACTGCAAAGTAGCAAAGGTTTGACAACGCCCAATCAGCATTTCCTAACCAATGAATGGAAGTGTTTTATTCATGAAGAGCCAATCACAATGAAGAAATCTCATTGGGACTTTCCCTTAGGTTTCTTCCTAACTCTGTGAACGCGCAAATATGTGTGCCCACATCTATCAGGCACGCCTATGCATATATTTGCTGCTTGTGTTTTTTTGTGTGTGTGTTATGACAGGGGGTGACTCTCCTAATTATTCTCCTACATGTTCTACTAATCCTCTGAAGCATTTATTATGGAATACCAATTTTCCTAACTTCCTAATTTGCATAAATTTCAATAAAATTAGGAGAAAACTTTGGAGGGAATTTAGGAGGAAAGTTAAGGAGACATTCTGGAATACCATTTAGGAGAAAACCTACATTTAGGGTCATACAATTTCTCCTAAATGAGCATTTTTGAACCTCATCCCCAATCCTTCTTCAAAAACAGTGTTTTCCTTGTGGTATATTATGATGTAATAATCCTTTCTTATCTTGACATGAATTCCTACTTAAACATTATGCATGATAGGGAAATCAAATAATGGAATAAGGCCCAGTAAAATCTCAAATAAGAATAATAAAATGACAAATTAGATCGCAATTCTTTAGCACCATTCACAATCTCTTGATAGAATCTTATTGGCACAGAAGTGTAAACAACTTAACCAGCAAAAAAAAAAATCAAGCGCAAACTAGTATTACATTTTAAGTTGTTTTAACATTAGTATATATGCTACAAAGACAGAAGCCATAGGATATGATCAAGAAAACTTCCACAGGAAACTGTCCATGCCTATATAAACTGGAAAAGACACAACATGCCTATCACATATAGTCATGCTTTGGTATGAATTGAATAAGACTGAAAACAACAAAACTTTTAGACAGCTCTACTAGAAAAAATGCTTCTTCACAAACTCCATGGAACAGGGCTCAAATTTTCTAGCTCGCAAATGGTCAGCATTCCACTCATTTGGATGAAACATGCTTCTGTAATAGTTTGTTAGTCTAGTTTGTAAGTCAAAAGGGAAATAACTAGTTACTATGGTAACATAAACCTTTTAACCTAAGTACATAAGCACCACAATCAGGCATTAGTGAATCTATGAGTTACACAATGTTAAGCATTGATAGGTTATACCCATGTATGACACAATGTCTGCTAAAGGAACGTTCCCACGGCCACTTGTATAACAGGGCCTTTCACAGGTGGTTTGTCTGGCAGAGAAAGGGTTAATGAATGTACCTTAAGAATGTTGTGTGACATACTGCTGCTTTGTTACCATAGTTTCACATGATATGCTGTCTGACATGTATCCATACCAGAACATAAATCACAGAAAGCTAAACAGCATGTATATGTTTCCCTTCAGCCATCTTTCCTTACATTCTATATTGTCCTGTGTGTTTCCCTTCTTTGAATGCATCCTTTTTAGCCTGTCCAGACTCATGTTACGTTTTGTGCTGTAATAACATTTAATGATCAGAGATATTTTCATTTCTTCCTCTTAATGACTTAAATTATATATTTGGCAAAATATAAGTGAGGAAAATGAGTCCATATGTTCACCAAACTGTTCTTTATGAAGTATTGTGGGGCTGCAAGTTTACTGTTTAATTTATGCTCGTTTTAAGTAGTAATCTATCTCACTGGCATGTGCCTAACTATTTGTTGGGCCTAACTTTGCATGGTGCTCAAACGCTCATCTTTTATTAATTATACCTAATCCTTTGTGCATATCTCTCTATTGTGTCAAAATGTTTGTTTGTGCATTTCTCTAAATATAGAGTACTGAAATATGACATCATATGAGCATGTTGTCAAGACAACTTGTTCTATACTATGTGGGTAGAGCAAGCAGGGGTGATCATAGCAGGAACTCTCGTTGGGAGTGCCTGACACCAGCCCCGTATAAAATATCGGACCAGTGAAACTCTCATTTTTGCGATGTTGTTAAGAACCAGAAACCTGTGTAACAATGGATATAATGATATCACTTTCATACTCTATTGTGCTTGCTTGTTTGCCCATATTTCTTTCTATTGTGCCTAACTATTTGTTCGTCCATATGTCTCCATTATGCCTAACTGTTGGTTTGCTAATATTTCTTTATCATGCCAACTGTTTGTTTGCGAATATCTCTCTATTATGCCTAACTGTGTGTGCGCCCATAGCTTTCTATTGTGCCTAACTCTTTGTTTGCCCATATCTCTCTATTATGCCTAACTGTTTGTTTGACCATATCTTTCTTTTGTGCCTGTTTGTTTGCCAATATCTTTTGTTCCTGACTGTTTGCCGATATCGCTCTATTGTGCCTAACTGTTTGTTTGCCAATATCTCTCTAATGTGCCTGTTTGTTGCGCCTAGCTCTTTGTAACATTGCTATCCTTCGCCCCGGCTCCTGAGATGCGGTTGCTATCCACTCCGGCCGTTGCCGCGGCAACTCCCGCCCCCTGGTCCGCCGTTTCCGCGGTCCGGTTGCTGTCGGCTCCACCTCCGTTGTTGATGCCTTCCTGGATATGGGACATGATGTTGTCAAAGCTGTCCTGGCCCCGGTAGTCGATCTGGCCCCTCTCCCAGGCATGCTGGGAAGCGCGGGGCGAAGATGGCCCTCGTAGTTGGCCGGAGTCCTCCGTCAGAGTCAGGTCGCCAAATGTGTTCGCCAGGTCAATCCCCTGCAGCAATTCAAGCAAAGGGGAAAGAAGAGGATTGATATAATTATTCAAAGGTGAAGGGCACTCGCTAAATAGCTTCCATACATTCAAAGTGGCACATCTTTTGAGGGGGGGGGGGGACAGTGATTGTACATTGTACATCAATTTGATTATTTTTTAAAAATAACCAAATTGTTCTGTGTAACAGATGTCTCTTCCATAAACTTCAGGTATTTGTCGGGCTTAAAAAAAATGGGATAAAGACAAGTTATTTTCACATATATCTCAAAGTTGACAAAGAGAAACATCCAATATTCAAACAAAAGACTTCAGTTCAACAAACATGGTATGGATAGATTAGCAATCTGTAGGACAACATGGAATAAAAATGAGTAGGATGATTTACATTTACACACAGATGTCTCAGAATGGAAGAACATTCAGTATTTTCTCTCTTTCTATCATTCAAACCATTCATTCCTCTCACTCTCATAACCTATTTATCTCCTGTTAGAAAACCACTCTCACAATATACTTGCTTTTCATTATTGTCTTCTGCTGCCCTAGACCATGTTGCAAATAAATTTTCAGTTATTGAAACTTACCATCAATGGTAACTATCATGGTAACCTGTGCAATAATGAGAGCTCACTGACTGTTGCCATGGTAGTTACGATTAATGGTAAGTTACAATAATTGAAAACCTATAACATGGCCCTGAAGGTATAGCTGATCAGAGTGAATTCATTTTTAACTCATTTAGAACAAACGCCCTTCTCGAGTGAAACTGATCACTATTTTGCTTTCAAATTGGCAACAGTTTTTTTTTAAATAAAATCATTATTAGAAAACAGAATGCAAATTTCATTATAAATTAACAAAAGATCAAAATCATTGAATTTAGAGCAATAATCATGAATTTTAAAGATTTTGCTTTTGCATATTTGTATGTTCTTTCATGTTATGAATCTTTCATCATTTTAGATGAAAGTTACAGCACCAACAAATTTATTTTTAACTCATTTAGAACAAAAGCCCTGCTCGAGTGAAACTGATCACTATTTGGCATTCAAATTGGCAACACTGTTTTTTTTTTAATAAAATCATTATAAGAAAACAGAATGTAAATTTCATTATAAATTAACAAAAAATCAAAATCATTGAATTTAGAGCAATAATGATGAATTTTAAAGATTTATCTTTTGCAGATTTGTATGTTCTTTCATGTGATGCATCTTTCATAATTTTTGATCGTTGACATCAAAAGTTACAGCACCAAACCACATATGTGTGGTCCTTGGTCCCAAATGGAAATGTCCAACAGGCTGGACGTCAGGCTACCACCCAATCATTACCAGCGCCGTAACATAAAGGTCTGCGATCAATTACAGATTTGAAAGACCAATTCTGATTGGTTACTCGTCAGTCTTTTGAACAAAAAGTGCATGCAACAATGATGTTGATTGGCCATTGCCATTTTGCGATTGATCGCAAACCTTTATGTTACGGGGCCCAGGTTTGTGATCACAACACAAAACACTCGACTAACACACATGTCATCAACACAATAATTGGATTTGGGGGATGAGATTTCACATAAAAGTACAAATGAAGGATCTGATAAGCAGACAACAGAACAGAAAAGCGATCATCAACAAAACAATTGTTATCCTGAAAGCAGTGAGAATGAAACTACAAGACAGGGAAAATAGGCTGAAGAAATCACCGAAGTCAACAAAAAAGAAAGAAAAAAGAATGTTAACAGAGATATAGCTTTATAGTACAACAAAAAAATTTACAAGAAAAGTGTTTTAGTATGTTGAGAAATCAGTTATAGACAGACAGCTTCTGGGCCCTGCTGCATAAAATTTACCATCGATGGAAACTTTGCTATCAATGGCAATTTCTATGAAAACCTCGACTTTGATTCGCTGTCCAGCAATGTTACCATGGTAGTTATCATTGATGGCAGCGCTACCATTAATGGTAAGTTTTATGCAACAGGGCCCAGAACACTGATCATGAGGACTGCTTTGTAAAAGCACAGAATGATTGAAACGGACTAAAAAAAAAGTTTTGAAAACGTAATATATGTGACAATGGAATCACATCAATGGGTCTGGGTTTTAATGTAGTAAAAGTGGGGGTGATCTATTCCAGCTTTTATTCCAGGTAAAATGTGATCTTTGAATCTGGATGGTCTATTTCGTTGACCTCTACATGTATGTCTCTTTGGAATAAAATTGTTAAGCTGGACCTTTAAAGTACAACACAAAAATTATAACAACAATAGTGTTTAAGTATGTTTTCTTTGAAACACCTATGTCTTGTTGACAAGTCACATAGAAGGAGTACAATTTTTGGTGCATATGTCAGTAAGTATGTCTCATGTATGATGTAGGCATTCTGTTTATGAGTTGTCTTCAACAGAAAAGACACCTCAGGATTTTGTGACCAATAATCGGGCTGTGTGTTAAATCTAATCATCATTGTTGGTTTTCAAATTGGCAACACAAAAAATATGATTGTTATCCTAAAACTCTTTTTTCTTAACATCACAATTCCATCAGCTCAATCAGTCAGATATTTCTTGTCAACAGGTTTTTGATAAGATAGGAATATAGAGGCAAATAGATACTATCATTCATAAGTTTAACTCTCATATTGATTTTGAACAAATTGTTGGGTCTGAGATGCAGACTACAAAGCAGTATGTTTTCCTCGTTTCATTTCAATTTTACACCACTATGGAATGTCATGTCACAAACTTGATCTACATATACATGCCTTTCATGCGGTTCATGCAACTTTTTTAAGAATTTGGCTTTGTCTGCAAAAGGGATATACTACCCTTTTGCCTTTGTGTGCTAGACACAATACTGCTCTATGGACTTTCTGTGTATTACTTGTGCAAAATGCATCAGTGGAGGATAAAGGGTTTAAGTACACATGAGCACAATGACAGAATTTTAATCACAGGTCAAACATACCGGGTAAGCATTATATAATATGCATCTAGTGTTGTTATGAGGCGTAACATAAAAAATGAACTGTTATGAACATGAACACATATGAAGGATATAAAATACACAAAAAACATGTTATAGGACTTCAGAGGGAACAGAAGACGAATGACAAGATGATATGAATAAACCCGAAAAATCTATAAAAAAAAAAATGGTTGGCAAATGTGAATGTGAATTCAACAGTTTAAATGTAGCTCTCTCTCAGTCCCACAGGCAATATGTTGTGTTGTAATTGACATCAGACCTTCAATAGTCAGTACTGGGAGGGTTAACTTTCTCAGTCCCACAGACAACATCTTGTGTTATGATTGATATCAGACCTTCAATGGTCAATACTGGGAAGGTTCAACCCAAAAAATGACACTTTTGCCAATCAATCACTCTAATTTTTCTGTTTCTAGAAATTATTTAGTCAATAAGATGTTAGAACTTAGTCGTAAGGTGACTACATATCACTGTAAATACTAGAAAACGGGTGAGAGATGCTGACCAGTCGTGGTTTAGCTAAGAAGTCACTGAGAATGCCATACAAAATATTGAAAAAAAAAATAATAATAACAATAATATATGTTAGGCCATACTTACACCATCTTTTTCTGCTATGGGCTATTTTCACCAAACATGCAAAGAAAAAAAAGTGAATAATAAATAATAAAATCATGCACAAAATCAAGAAATAAGTGCAAATAAATTGACATGCCGGGTATAAAGATTATAAATGTGTGCAGAAATAAAATTGCAAAGTGGTAAATTGATCAAGTTTATATGTTGAGCTGTGACATATCAAAACTAGATACCACACCTTTTTTGCTGACATCTTCATTTGAGAAGCTTTTTGTGTATTTTTCTTTGTGATAATCAACATTACATTCCAGTTCTTCAACTCTAATTGTGATGATCTGTGTCAGATCAGAGCTACCAACATTGAAATTAAACAATCAGGAAGATTTTGGGAAATTTCATCAAAAATCAGGGAGATGTTTATCAAATACATACGACCTAATGACAATAATCTATCAATAATCAGGGAGAATGGGTGATGTGATGAAATCCAAAGTAGTATTATTGGTCTACTTTCAGGGAGTCTCCTGCGAAATCAGGGAGACTTGGCAGCTCTGTTCAGATGCACTATTTCGAAACACAGTTGGCAAATTTGTTAACATTGTCTTCGTATCACTGCAAACAGTACACATTATGACATACTTACACTGCTACCTTCAGCTATTGGCTATTTCAGCATGCGTGTAAAGAAAAACAAAGTAAATAAAATAAATCATGCACTATTTTCTTCAACAAAATAAACTCAAAATGCAAATTTAATTCACATCTAGGGTGTTGGGGTCATAAATGTTCAGGCAATTAATAGTATGTAGTAAATTGTGATATAGATCCAAGATGTTAATGTATAAGTACAGCATATCACAGATTGCACACACAATTTTGTTCACATCTTAATGTGAGGAATTCAATTTTGTGTTTTTTGTTTGTGAACATTGGCTTTTCAGCTCTTTCATTCTATTCTTTAATACAAAATTTTATTTTGGAAACAGAGGTTACTTGTTCGGAATCATTTTCTAAATTTAAATACAAATTTTGTTACTTCCCATCAGGACTGCTCTATCCTCATCACCAATTTCCTGTTTTCTTTCACTTAAAAAATGTGATCATGTTAACATGTTTCCTCGCTGGTATCCCTGAATTAAACATGAATGAGACCCATATTCATGTCAGAACGGCACTCTATAGACTACCCAACACCTTTATGGTGTGTTCAGATACTCTCTTCAAGCCTATAATCAGCATTTTATAACGTGATTCATGCGTAAGTTTCCACGTGAATAAGCCAGTTCATAGTTACATCAGGAGAGGACACTCAACTGAATCACGAACAACTAGGGATTAGATCATGAAGCTGTGTAGGTGTGTTATTTCATAGCGTGCCCATACCAACAATAAAAGCAGGTGCACATGGTGGAATGTTCTTTCACCACCTTCTCAGAGCATAAACGTGGTCCACTATCTATGGAATTTACATTTTACTCTGTAGGGGCGTCTTCATTAGCTCGAGCTGGGCAAAATAGCGAGCTTGTTCTGATCGGGTTAGCTAGCCAGATCACGAAATAGCTACCTATTTGCGTCTTCATTAGCCAGATCAGGCAAAATAGCGAGCTATTTGGTCGAGAAAATTTCCCAAGAAATCTTGGGCTAGATGAAGCTAGCTCGAGCTGGTTCGCGAACTAGCTCGAGCTAGCTCGGAGCGTCTTCATTAGCCTGAAAATTTCTCGATCCCGGCATGCATCAGCACCCACGAGGCATTGTTTACGTAATAGGTTTTTACACGTGCGTGAATGTGAGCTCACAACCGAAGCCATGCGGTCATGGCCTATTCCTGTCTCACACTGCTGGTATGTGCGAAACTCGGGATAATTTATGCAACCCGAGCTCGAGCTTACGTATCCCGAGTTTCGAGCTAATGAAGACGCGATTGCAACTTCAGGCTAGTTCCCCGGATCAGCAAAATAGCTCGCTATTTCGTCTGATCGGGCTAATGAAGACGCACCTTTTGAGTGGTACAATTGGCCTGAGGTCATTTGTACCAGTAATAATCTACTCATGCGCACATTGCAACTATGAACTCACGTATTGTTTAGTGATTAGTCCTGCCATTTTGAAACGTAATCATACGTTTTAAAACATGTATGAGCAAAAAGTACATATGTGAGAGTTGATAAACAGAATCAAATATGCTTCTCAAAATATGTACCAGTATCTTTACACGTTCAAAAACGCTGATTCTAAATGAAGGAAGTTGATAAATAAACTCAAAGTCTCAGCTGATCATGAATTATTAGGATTTCATAAATGAGATATGATTCATCTAATTAAGGTTGTAGCATGGATACTGGCATTTCTTAAGTCATACTTCATAATTTATAGATCCTACACATTCATAATGTTTATCAATATTTTCTTTTAAAACTGCTCCACCAAACCAATGTACATGTCCAGCATATTATGCATGCTGAATTATGATTTCATATTTGTCTACACTTATCTGTAAGAGGAAGGATATGTTATGTGAGATTTGAACACATGTCAATGACAAAATAATATGCACATATGTGAATACGTCTGTTAAAACAAATACAAATTATTGGTACATTTATCAGTGTACAACAGGTACTGTATACGTCATATTTTTTGCGGAGTTTTTATTTTCGCGAATTTTGTGAGTTGTGTGCTATTCACAAATTTAACAACACCCGAAAATATGAATACGACGTGCATGAGCACATGTACTAATAGTTCCAGTACTCCACGATCACAAATTTAACCACTTGCGAAATTGCCCGGGAAGTCCTGATTCGTGAAAAATTAGACTTGCAAAATATATGGCGTAAACAGTAGTTTGTGCACTTTGTACAGTGTACTTTGAAAGCACATATATTTGTCAGTCATTTGGTTAGTTCTTTAGATGGTCTGAAGTTGGAAGACTACGTCATATATCTTCGACAGGACTCTCTACAAGGTCAAGGTGACTTGAGTGCCAGGCCAGGCCAGGTTCTAGTCTCATATTTAAGACTTTTAATGTTTTCATACAGTATCACGATAACTTTTCCCCTAAATGTGAAGTTACACCTCATAACGTCCACCTATATCTGAATCAGTTTCAATGGGTGGAATACACCCTAAGTTGTTAATAGTCAGTCAAACCTTAAGTAAGGCTTTGCAGTAGGCCTGAGTCGAATCGATTATTAAGCCGGTGTTCGATCGAAGAAGTCGAACTCCGATTTCGTTTTGATGAATTCGATGCATCGACGAAATTACCAAATTGACTGGAAAACACAAAATCTTTTGTTTGATAGTCCTGTTATACACAATTTATCTTCATATTTTCACAATTTTAATTTGCTTACTTGGTTCCTACTCTCTTTTGTGAGTTTTGCAGGTAACGCATCAAGAGAATGAACAGGTCGCTCGATGATCAAGCAGCTACTACATACTACTTGGATTTGATTCGTTCACTACTATACAGCGCAACGCCACAACAAACAATTGTCCATAGACTTTGTACAACGGATAGCATCGTGTGCTGTGAAAACCCGGAAATACAGTGGCAATCGTGCGTAAGGCTCATTTGCATACACGCTGCCGACGTACAGACTAATAGAGCGTCTCCGTTCAGCGATTCGGAGACCACTGATTGGAGCATCGCGTAGATCACGTCATAACCACGTGGTCGCCAAAATAGTGATAACGATATCCGGTCACGTTGTCTGAAACCCGGAAGCGATTTTTCGACGCATTAGGGTTACGGAAAAAAAAAAATCGCAACCCGGAAGCTGATTGACTTTCTGCCCGTTGCAATACTCTACAGATTCCAACCTACATACATGTATACGATGCCATATTGACGCTAATTTGTAAGATTTTGACGGAAAAACAAGAAGTAATCGAAATTCGCTTACATGTGCAGTATCGGTGAGAAAATAGATTCTCCGAGAATACCTTTCATAATTCATATAAAATATAGGAAAGTGAAATTCTAGGTCGATTTGGTACGAGGTGATAGAGAATTGCACGCTTGTTTTGGTGGAATACTATGTGGGGAAATGGAAGGATTGCACTGCGTATGCTTACTATATTTTCATTCATAAATTGGCTCTTGGCAGTGGCTGGGTGACGTCATGTATCGATGCATCGATGTTCGATCGGCGCAAAGCCATCGAACACCGGTTTCTGAAAAAATCGATATGACTCAGGCTTACTTTGCAGTTTAATCTGAATGACTAGATACAAGTGCATGATGTACTATTTACAGAGTTAGGGGGAAAGCTGTGAATACATTCTGAAAAGGGTCTATCACAAATCTTATGTTTTGAAAAAAAAATGTTTTAATACAAGTAAAAAAAAATATCACAGAATACAGCTTTTAAAGGCTTTGGCAGATCAACACACAATCGCATTAAAGGAAAGACAGGAAAATGATGTCCAACTGGCTTAAATCCAGACGATTATAATAACAATCAACACCATCATCGGTCAGTGAGGGGTCTTCAGCCATCAGGCACAGTCTGGCAGAGAGTTGACAGATTAAAAGACAAGAAATCATGCTGAGCTGATACCTAGCTTGCAGCCACAATAGCCTTTAAAGTCAATCAAAAAGTCTGGAAATCAACGCGTCTAGACTACTGAGACTATTTTCCATGGATGTTGTACAGGTCTGTGGACACAATTCTGGGCGTCATGGTGTAGTCTAATCTCACAGACCCAAATACATTTTGAGGCAGTGTGTGAATCTGAAATGAGGAATGTTTCATGCGGTGTCCCCCCGGGCTCAATTCTAGGTCCCTTATTATTTATTTTGTACATAAACGACATATGCAAATCTTCCAAATTGTTATCATTTATATTGTTCGCAGACGACTCCAATATATTCTTCTCACATTCGAACCCCCATACACTTGTCAATGTCATGAATAAGGAACTAAAAAACGTCAAACAGCTGGATACATGCGAAACCTTGACAGAACGAATTACATGATATTCAGCAAAACTCTCTCACTTCTCCCAAACCCCATTCTATTCAACACTACTACTTTAAAAAGTACAATCCACTAAATTCCTGGGGGTATACGTTGATGATGCCCTCACTTGGAAACTCCATGTTAATGAATTATGGAAGAAAGACTCACGTAACATCGGAATTATCAACAAACTCAAACACTTCCTCCCTCAACACACACTTCTATGCCTCTATTCCGCTTTGGTGCTTTCACACCTGAATTTTTGTATTCTGGCATGGGGCAATTGTTTCATGTCACAAAAAAATACTGTAGGATAGTATTACTACAAAAAAGAGCAATGAGAATAATAAGTGGTACAGGCTACCAAGAACATACAAACAATTTATTTTACCAAAACCGAGTCCTAAAATATCACAATCTCTACAATTTAAGTCTAAATTCCTTCATGTACCATTTAGCACAAGAAACATTACCTCAAAACATCCTTGATTTATTCTGCAGAAACCGAGACGTGACCACTGACCCAAACATTATGTCGCCAGAGAACATTTTTATATCAAGGACCGCAACTGTGAAACTCACGGAGCAGTGATGTGCAGTCATCCGTAACCATCTATACATTCAAGCGCAGGCTAAAGCGCAGCCTAATCGACGCATATCGCACACCTCCCGATGCATAGTTTATTTTCTCCTACGTATGCCCTTCACCTTTAACTTTCTCTCCCCCCCCCCCCCCTTTACTGCACTTTTGATTTAATGAATGTATAAATCTTTATGTAATCTCATATATTGTAATGGGAGCCTATAACCCTACAAGCTTCGCTTTTTTTATAGGCTCCCCCCCACATTGTTATATAGATGTTTATAAGCAGTCATTTAATATTGTTTTCTATATGCATTCTATTTACCTTGTTAATGTCCATCTTCATTATTTCTCTGTATGCATGTGAACGTATCATTTTATGTACTTGTAGTTTATGTTTATATGTGGAAATAAAATTCAATTCAATTAAAAAACTGAGTGTGCACAGCCCGACTAGTAGTGACCTAGACCTGTATACTGCAAACCTGATTTGATCTATGAGGAATAATCAATCATAATCACTCATTCTGACTTCAAATTTAACTGAAGTCAGAATTTAAGAATGGAATTATAATGCTTCAGAAAAGCACTAACAAAGACAGATGAAGGATTTGTACTCTTTTTTTTAAAAAAAGATACACACAAGACTTTGAAAGTTTCATTATGTTGATATAAGGAATATGGACCAAAGAATGATGAAGTCTTTCCTCTTTTAAAGCATACACACATATACACACAATCAAGCACTCACTTTACATTAATATATCGCAGCGCCATTTAAGTCTTCATTATACTGCCATTGCAAAATATCACACTCATATCCTGGATAACAAATTCATGTGCTTCATTTGACGGCCATTTCTAGAAAGGGCCGTAAAGATACATGGGGGCTAAAACAAAGACCGGTCATCATATTATCAAAAGAAACAAAAAAAATACAAAATGCAAAAAAAATATCAAGGTATGCAGTGCACTGGTATATGTACGACATTCACCATTTCACTTGTGACGTGATTCGTTCAAGACAGTGAGTTAAACTAAAAAGGTGAGAATTGTAAGTCGAGTCACGCTTTAAAACTACTGTACATTTATTCTCGATCTTTTCATTTATTGGAGTGAACCAGCCCCATCATGAAGTTATTATGCATTAAAAGAAAAAACACAATTCCATAAAGGAGGTCCTTACAATTTTTGATACCTAAGAATGCATGGGTTTAACCCTCTCAGTCCAATACGTAATATTCTGTGATGTAATTAACATGGCACTATCATTGCTTGGGACTAAGCGGGTGAAAGAAATTACTGGCGAGCACACTGGAACAAGTCAAGTGGCTGACATACCATTGACTGCATAGAATGTGTCTGACCCTCAGCCACCACAATGGCTGGCCTTGTGTCACCAACAGAGGGCTCTCTCCTATCCTCATCAACATATCCACCACCCTGATGCTGCTGGTTGGATTGCTCTTCAGTCCCACACACAGGAGTTTGTGCTGTCTTATCCTATACCAAGTATGTGTAAGTACCGCAGTGTTTAATGGGGAACAGCGCAGAAAGGCCAGAGGAAAAGTCATGATGTTTGTGTTAAGGATGGAAGAAGGTATATGAAAGCCGCCGCATACAGAAAATTTAGGGTTTTCAGAATGAAGGGCGCAACATATGTTTGGAAGTTGATTTTTCAATGACCTCACCACATAAGATTTCGATGACATATGAGAAAAATAAATACTTAAGTGATGTATGTGAAAAAAAATCCCATATCAACATTTGATATTGATATTACCATGTGTTTTAAAAATATATTCACAAATGTAGTTTGACCAAAAAAATTGCCAATATGAACCAAAACATGAAAATTACAGATTACAGGAAGCATAAATTTCTCCACATTTATTGATGGAAATGAATGAAGTGCCCTTTCGCAGAGCAGAAGATGAGAGAGAAGTTTTTAAGGGCAAGAATGGGGGACAAACATCCACAAAGCGGCAAGCAGGATTTGTTTACGATTCGGTATGAAGCCATGGTAACCGATGCCCAGGGAGCGAAGCATGCAAACACACAGGGATGGGGAGGAGAGAAGAAACAAGATTAGACAGTGTTAGTCTCCCCAACAGGAGTTACTGTGCAAAATACAATGAAAAATGCAAAATGCAAAATGCAATGCAAAGTGCAATGATGCCATAGCATTTAGATGCTAAGTTGCTAACTTTTTTATTAATAATTTTTTTTTTCACAAAAAAAGTTGTGTATTTCATTTAAAAAATTGTATATTGTGAAAATTATTTTTAGCATTACAAAAACGCACTTACATAATTCAAGAAAGAGGATATGCAATGTGGGGTGCAGAAAGGTTCATTCATATAATGCTTCATCATACGAACACCTTTTTTCTGATGACAACAGTACGCGTAATGCATCACATGAGGAAACCATTCTCAGAATTCCTACGTGAGCCTGATTTTCTATAGCATAACCTACATGACCTATTCAGTATTGCGGATTAAACCTATAAAATAAGCATACTGAAGATAGGGTGTCCATTTTGCAGGTAAAGAAGAAACATTTTGTAAAAAATTAAGAACATGTAAGAAGATACTCTATCAGAACTTCCCTCCGAATAGCAGAACTGGAACACTGATTTTAAGCGAAAACAGCGATAGCTAGATTTGGAAGTTTGGGCTGGTGGTCCGAAACCTGTACCCTAGAGACCAGACACTAATGTGCGCTATGGTCTGCACCACAGTGCATGCGTTCAATGGGAGCATGCCCATGATGTGTGGCACATTCCTCACTGACGGGCAATATGTTCATTGATAGGTACACTGCTGATTTCTGCTGAGTTTCACGATTTTTGCAAATGGGACACCCAGTCTTTAACCACAAAAGGAGACGTTTGTATACAGTACTTGTACTGCATGTATATACTTTTGTTATTTCATGTAAGAGTTTTGATGGGTAACAATTCATTAGATATAAGTTAGATAATGTTCATATTAACACAGCATAAAGCTGAATCATGTACAAATTTGTTGGTTTGTCTTCATTCTTTGAAGTGTTATCAAATGACATTTTAGTCATTAATCTAAACTCAGAAGCATGTAACCAGAATTTTCTTTTTACTGAAATAACACAGTAAAAAATGGCTCGACTTTGTTGATACTATAGCAAATGTTCTCTAATTAATAAATAGGGCCATATTCATGAAGCATTTATTAGCCTGACAAGACGCAAATGTGCATTCAGTGACATCATGCTAACTTGGCTCGAAAAGTTTTGTACACATATGGGCCCCACAGTGCTAAATCAAATGATAACAAGGATTCCGCATGCCCACATGCATTCAAATGGCATTCAGATATTACCATATCATCTCTGGGAGCTAGTTCATCAACCCTAATCTCCTGCCATTCACTACTGTGCTGTGATTCAGGCTGTAAAAAGCAACATTCTCAAATTGTTTGCAATACTCGCCAAAGCTTTGTGATATAGTCAAAGTGAGAGAAGAAAAGAGAAACATATTTGCTGCAACCGTTTTGCAGCTGCATGCGATGGGAATTCCCCATTTCCTTCCATACCTCTAATTGTACCCTTTGAGTGCGACCCCCTCCAAGGGATTTGTGGGTATTTCTTGTGCAGAAATACCTAAATATAGTTTTTTTTTCCCTTCAGTGTATGTTTCATGTGTGTAATTGAGAAACTTAAAATTTATACAATTTAGAGAATTCTGTTTTACACTTAAATTGGGACCAATATTACTTTAGAAGGATTAATTTGTACAGTATTTCCTTCACAAATCTGCCTAAATGGTGCATGAAGTGTTCAACAAGTATATTGTTGCTTTGATAGTTTGTCACATGTGTGTAGTTGAGGCATTACGAATTAATACAATTCATAGATATCTGCCATTATCACTAAAATTGGGACGAATATTACTTTGGAAGCAAGTCCACTATGTCATCTGATCTTGTCAAATGAGATATGAATGATTATATTTCCAATGCAGAATTCATTGGTAATTCAAAGTAACTTATTGTAAATTACAATACTCTATGAAAGCAGCCAGTGTGCTCTGCGCGAAACAGTTGTAACTTGTTACCATGGTAGTTCTGAGGTATGATTTTTTTTTAAGTCACTCCCCAGGAAACAGAACATGTGACAGTGAGAACTTCTACTAGAACATTTAGAAATTGGCTTATCTACAGTACAGGGAGCTGTTTCAGAATGGGGATACAATATGACCATTTGGTGTCAAAACAATGCAGAAAACAACCGCAACTCATTCATGTTTTACTTTTATTGATGAACGCTGGATTTCACATAAATCATGCTTTCTGTTACATATATTCAAATAGCAATTGCCATGACGCAATATCACTCTGAGCAAGAATGGTATCAAGTGCAAATGGAAAGCACGTCTTGTATGAGTTTGATGACACATTTGTTCAAAGAATGTACTACAATGAGATGAAGTGATAGATAAAACCTCCCCCCACCCCCCCCCCCCCCCCCACCCAAAAAAGAAAAAAAAAAGGATCAACATACAACCTATCACACAGGTTAGGCATGTTTAAACCAACAACAAACATCTGTCAGATAAACAAATCAAGCAAAATCTAATTTGTGAAAAAGCCCAAAGTTAGCATAGACTGGAGAGAAATGAGATTTAAAGACAGTGTAGCTCATTTGCAGGTCAAAAAACAAATTTGTATAACACTGAAAATGAAAGAAAATACTCTTAATAACAGAAATGGAAATTGACTTTGAGCAGAATCATATTGATTGCAAGATTTCGAGCAGGTTTTGGACAGGTTAAACTTGGCAGTTCTTGTACCACAGAGACCATAGTACCCTGTAAAGCGTACAACACCTTTTTCCACACCGCAGTGATCCACTGTCCAAAACACTGAGTAGCGCATTGCGGTATATATAGATGTAGACCATGCTAAAACTTGCAACTTTTCAAACATAAACAAGGATACTTTTTCACTTTTCCTGAATATTTAATCTTTTTAATCTTTTCCTGATATTTAATCAGGGTATACTGGTGATTCCTGGCGAGTTTCATGACTCCTGCAAATGGCCTACCATATCTTTAAGACGAAAATGTCCCTTAAATGTCATGTGAGTCACAGCGGAATGGATGTCATGCTGCTGTACATACTAGCCATGCCAGGCCACAATGGATGCTGACATTAAACTGGGCAACACCATTCAGCACCTCTCATGTTAGAGCATAGTCTTAGTCTCAGGCTGAGGGTAGCCTCAGTTATGGCATGTAGTGTTCTTAGACAGATTATATGGACAGGATTCCACACGTTTTAAGAAAACAAAATTCCCTGATTTTTCCCTGATGAAGTCTCAAAATTCCATGATGATTATTTCAACTCATTTCCAGTTTCACATGTTTTCAATGTCGTTGCAGTGAATTATTTGCAGTATAAAATGCTGTAATGCAAAACTAATTAGTACTATACACAGACACGTAATGGCTTGTTATTTTGATGTGCAACAAACTATACAGAGCCTGACTGACAACATTTGATTTTTTGGACCAATCAAAATTCCCTGACTTTTCCTTGATTTGAAGCATTGTTATTAAATTCCCTGACTTTTCCCTGACTGGAAAAAAACTGAATAATTGTCCCTGATTTCCCTGAACCCTGATAGATACAGAATATGTACTGATTTTACAACTGAGTCTAGACAAGAAGACTAATAAAGTGTGTGTATGTTTTTCACCCTCAATCTTTTCTCTCAAAAGCTGGTGAGAATCAAAGTATAAACCCAGAGGTTGCATCAGTGAATCAGAGAGAGAATATTGTACAGTTAACCACATGATGCGAATTGCAACAATAGTAAAGTTGTTATATACTGTAAGTAAAGAAATAAATAATAAATTATGTTGATCCCTGTGTAATTAGCATGCCAGTCAATAATGCTACACACAATGCTTAACTAAACAACAATTTGAGTAGTCTTAGGTATCACACTATTAATTGTTTTGGAATCAGACTTTTGAGGCGTGTAGCATCATTAATACATACCAGTAATGAAACAAGCCCCCCATGTCATGAAACTTGTCTGTATTTACATAGACTATGAATGGCATTCCTGATAACTCTCCACTAGTACTGGTATTTATAACTTGACCTGCATTGAAGCCCCAGGCAGTGAACAAAATAAAGGGGAGGGGTAGTGACTACCGGTAAGACACCAATAAAGAAAAGTGCCCCAACAAATAACAGGATAGCCCTTGTGAACAATCATATTTCCTCACAGGGTTTAAAGCAAAACTTTTGGTATTTATCACATGACTTTCAGTTTGAAAAGTTGCTCACTCAAACATATCCTTATTTTACCCCTGGCCCCAAATTAATTATACAAGGGGTCTGGTAGACAGACTAGGCACGGAGCTCAGCATGTACGAGTGTCAGATGACCTGACAGTGATATGATCTTATTTACAGCAAGCAGCACGACCAGACATTGGGAATGCTGGGTGGAGCTGTGAGACCTACCTTTCTAGTTATCCAATTTCAGTACAGCCTAGTTTCCAGGCTGCTAGACATTATTTTTTTAAAATCCAAACTATCACAGAATATACATTTGGGTCTAGGACTAGACTACTTATCCTCTATTCCTCATGTATCTATCCAACGGTGGACTAGAGAGTGATTAGGCTACTGCAGCCAGACACATTTATCGTAGAATTTAAATTAAAAATGCCTGAAAGCCTGGAAGCCAGGCCAGCTTCAGCAAATGTTTATATTTTTTTGCTATGGTAAGCCCATAGTCAGTCAAACATGTATGATGGACTCTGTTTTGACAAATACAATTCTATGAAACAGCTTTAGATTGTATGGAAATTGGGTGCATCACTTGTGCAAAAAACATGGTTCAATGGAACATAAATGGTGAATATGGACTATTTCAAATACATTTGTTATGAAATGTATGCTTCTCGAGATTTTCAGGTCAATACATATCTTTGGTATAACATATAAATGTAGCATAATGATTGCTGTGATTGAATATATCTTATTTGCTTGCCATACTGATGTGACGACAGCTGTACAGGGCAGCAGTGTGTCGTCAGAAGAAATATATCTATAGTGCCTATTATAGGGGTACACGTGATATTTAAAAAAAAATTCATAGATGGGTGCAAAAATGGAATGGAACTCTTGTTCACTGGTGTATGTGCTTATGAGTGTCATCTTTGTACATCTAATGTTACGCACAATCAGGAAGCAAAATTATATTCAAAGGTTTTCATGTGAAATACTAGTTTATACTTTCATAACAATACTGAAATATGACTCTGTACCACGAAACAGTGACAAACGAATATATTAGCACTTAAATAATGTACAGATTGCTCCTCTTTTAAGAAGTGGTTGAGACCAAGATTTCTTCCTTTTTATAAACAAACAATAAAACATAGTGCTATTGTACTTTCTTTGTGTTTGGTTTTTTAATGTACAGAGCCATCAGAGAAACCTTCATGGAATGTGTTCATTTTTGTGATGAAGAGTCAGAATCTTTACCACTGTGCTCCAGAAAGCTACATGTCAACATAATTGACCCGCAAGTTATGACTTCATGACAAGTTCATGATACCTCCTACATGTATATCATGCGTATGTCACATCAGCACTTAAGAAAATGACTTCTTACAATGCGTCAATACCTGTTCGTCTTCACTACGGTCATCATCCTGACCTCACCCTCATTCACATCAAAAACATATGACTGGATGACTTCCCACATGAACTCTCTCTCCGCATGTAGACTTTATCATGACCCCACCATGACCTCAAGAATGACCTCATCATGATGACAGACCTCTGACCCCTTTGTGACATTATCAATTACCTGTTCGTGACCTCAGCATGACCTGCCTACTGACCCACATCACCTCGCTGTGATCTCCCATATCGCATCAGTACATCATCAATTTACGTAGCCAATCACCTCGTCATTGACATAAAAATCTTCACCTTACAAATGAATCACCCAACCGATGACCCCATAATGACACCAATAACCTTAGCCTGACACAATGACCTATCATAACCCCATGAACTCATCATGACCCCAATGACCTTCCCATGACCCAAATGGCATTGCCATGACCCCAGCAACGCCATCATGACCTCCCAATCAGATAATGTAATGAGTGACCTCTCCATCACCCACCAATGAGCGTGTCATAAGCCCAATGACTTCATCATGACCTTATTGACCTTCTCATGACCCCAATGACCTTGTCATCGAAATCATTATCTTGGAAATAACCTCTCCATCAACCTACTAATGTCCTTTCCATGCCCATAATGGCCTCACTAATGTCACAATCACCTTACAGATGACCTCTCAATCACCCCACCAATGACCTCATCATAAACCAAATGAACTCATCATGACCTCAATGACCTTACCATGACCCCTAACCATGACCTCACCTGTTCTTGCTCCACCCGGGGCTTGACCTTGTTGATGAAGACATTCCACCACATCTGGACATAGTTCAGGTCGTGCGCGACGTCCACATTTGGAGGAAGGCTTAGCACGCTGCTGTGTGTGTTGTACTGGTACATCCAGGGCTTTGTGCGACCAATGAAGTGAACGATACGGACTTCGTTCCCAAACCTGGACGAATAACATTGGAAAACCTATTGCTCTCTGAGATATAGAGTTATTCCTACTATGTGAATTGTAATAACTCTTACTGCCTGCCTCAATTTCTTTTTCTACTGCTTCAACTATTAGTAATACGAGGCTATTAGTTATTAATTCTGTAAGTGTTCCTACTTCCACTAGCCCTACCGTACTGACGGGCGTATAAGCTGCATGTTTTTTTCCTTAAAAAACATGCGTAAGTCGGGGTGTGGCTAATATGCGGCGTTGGCAAAGGTCAGGTGTAGTTTTATACATGTGGAACCATGCGTTGTGTGAAACATTCAACAACAAAATAGATAGCTTTGTTAGGCATCCAGTGTGACACAATTGACGTACCGGTAAAACGATCTCAATCACATCACCAGCATAATTACCGGTACCAAGAAGTATTTGTCAGAGACAACTCAAAGATACCGCTACTACTGCTACTACTACTACAACTGCTACAACTGCTACTACTACTACTACAACTACTACTACTACTATTCAAACTACCACTACTACTAATAGTAGTAGTAGTACTGCTACTGCTACTACTACTACTACTACTACTACTACCCCTATTAGTTCTACTACTGCTACTACTAGTACTACTACAGTACTACTACTGTGCTACTACTACTACTCTACCACTATTAATCTTCTACTAATATTACTACCACTACACGAACTACTACTACTACTATTAGTATTACTACTACCACTATTAGTACTACTACTACCACTACCACTACTACATGTACTGGGCAATTCCACAGGTTTGGTTAAAGTCATGTAACATGAGTAACCAAAGCTTCTTTTTTTCTGTGCTGAGGATATGATTGCGTGTCATGGAAAAGTGGACTGTTTGCTTCCTAAATAATTATTTACATAATTTCTGCAAAACTATATAACGGAATATAAAATAAAGAAGCTTTGGTTACTCATGTTACATGACTTGAACCAAACCTGTGGAATTGCTCTACTTCTTTTTTACCACTACCAGTACTACTAGTACTACTAGCACTAATACTACCACTACTACTACTACTACTACTTCTATTACTACTACTACTACTACTACTACTACTACTTCTACCACTACTAGTACTGCTTATTTAACTACTGCTACCAAACTTCTACTATGCCCTTCAACAAAGATTTTTACTTCATCTACTACTAGTGCATCGTACCTTACAAAAGCGGGTAAGTATGAGTAGCTGATGGCTGATGTCATATTATAGAGGAACGGGAGATGCTTGTTGATGTCCGCTGTTGCCCAGTCACTGAAGAATGTATTTAGTAGACCCTGGTCCCCTCCTGAAACACATCAAAAAGAAGACAATAGACCATTTCCGTAAATGTATTCACATATTTAACTCTCATTGCTTAGTAGCACACTATTCGTTTACTGCTTAGTAACACACTATTCATTTATCTGTGTTTCTTGATTCATTTTCAGTACGATGTTATCGTAATGTATTCATAAATTTTACCCTACACCTGTAAGTCTGTAGTTACATGTTATTCAATCACCTTTATTTTGTGATTCAGTTTCAATAAGCCATTTTGGTAATGTATTGACAACTTTCCCCAAAAAACACATTCACACACAACACAGACATAGACATACAAACACACACACAAAACATAGACACACATACACAAACACACTCATACATGTACTACAGATAAACACAGACACATACACAAACACATGTATACACACAGTACTTACCATCAAAGCTGCCCTGAGTAACTGCACATTGCAGCAAGCCTCTATACGTCTCGTTGGATGGCACAAACACAAATACGCCTGAGTTGAAGCAGTCCGGCCAACCAACATCAGGGGCCGCCGACAGCTCTTCCCTTGCAAACAGATCATCAACATTTTGTAGTACCTGCAGGTAGGAGATGCAAAGGAATAAGTATTTACTTCTTCCTAACACTGGCAAACACATTTTTTAATTTATTTATTTAGTTATTATTCATTCGAGTCTTAATGCAGGGTAGACAACCTCAGTTAAAGGTGATATTCATAGGAAATAAAATCAAATAAATATTGTTTATCTTATAATTGAATGAGTTATTAAAGCAATTTATGCAGCTAACATGCCATGAAAGTTTTCAGTTTTGTGTTTAATGAAATCATATTTTACTAAATTGACTCTCTTCCTGACCTACGAAATCACCTCAGGGAAAATGGCGTTGTGTGTACGTCACAGCCGGGATACGCTTCACAATGACCATTGTGTATCACACCAGTTAATCCACTAGCAACTGCCATCACAGTTTCATTAACAATACATGATGCTTCTGGCGGAAAAGAAGCTGCGGATTGGCATGTTTGATGCACAATAACGCATCCCTTTTCTTACGTCAGACCTAAAGGCCGTTTCAGATGACAGTAGGGCAAATTTGTCCCCGAGAATACGGTGATTGTTTTCACCCTAATTTCGCTTTTTGGAAAGTGATATTTTGCTTGAATGTCATCTGAGCTCAATGTATGGCTTATAAGCTTTCTGTAGATGAATATCTTCATATTTTGGATTTTCTATGAATATCACCTTTGAATAACTGATTTACAGGTGCACCCTGTATATAAATACAAAACAATTACAGGCGGTATAATAAAAATAAACTGCGTAATTAGACAAACTTAATCAACATATAAGAACAAAGTAAAATACACCTATACAACACTACACAAGGTGGTTTGCGAACCACGAGTCTCACCTGATTTCGCATAAACAGTGCTTTAGAATTTTTTTAAATATTTAAATGGTGCCGAGATAACCTTTGACCTCATCATCTTCATCAACACACCTGGTATTACCCAAGGATCATTTGTACAAAGTGTGATCATAATTGATGCAGAAATAAAGAAATGAGAGCTAGTCAAACAAAAACTTTCAGAAAAATGATGCACACGGTCTCATATAACTTGACCTTTTGACCCCTAGATGACCTTTGACCCCATCAGCCTCATGACGACACATGACAGTACTAGCATACCACAAGAAAGTAATATACCCCTGTTAATTGATATAGGTTCATTTATGGTATGTCTGAATGATTGAATATTCCTAATCAGCAAAAGAACTATTATTTCTTCTTAAAAGCAGTGCAGCTCTTTTGCATGTCAAAAAAAAAGAACACTGTGTAAATACTACAGCAAATGGAAGAAAATGCTGTACAAATAGGAACTTTCCTTGTGATATTAGAACTGGAAATTGACATTAATTAAGCTGAATTTGATTGATCACTACATTTAAGTGAGTTTTGGATGTAGAGTTCCCACAAAAATTTGAAAACAGAATGCCATGACTTTTTCATGACTAAATTGCTGCTTTTCATGACTTCTTTTCTGGCACGGTTTCCAAAATCAGACACGTTATGATGGCCTCCACCTCCCCTCACAGCCATCTGTTCCATCCACAATCTTACTCACGACATGTACATCTATTATCATTAGTATATGGGCTGTTTCTGACCAGGGTACAATTTTTGTTTTACCAACACCCAAAATTCAAAATTATCTTCAACACAAACTCATGTAAGTTTCTTGAACTGACAGATTTTCCATGACCAAAATCCCCTTTCCATGACTTTTCGCAAATTTTCTAAATCCCCTGAATTTTCGCTGACTTTCCATGACTACAAATTTTTCCAGGATTTTCCATGATTGTGAGAACCCTTGGATGGTTGTCCCAAACTCAGTAGTTCCCATTGCCTAGACATTTGAAACTACAACAATGCACATCATGGCTCTCCGCACCACAATGGTGCCTTGAGGCAAGCGATGCACCGCTGACTGGTGCAATACTGTATAGACTATGGTTGCAAAGAAATGGGGTGTTATAAATATAAGGGTGATTCCAGTGTGATTCCAGTGTGAAACTGGGGACTTGCAGACATTGATGAATGATAAAGACTCATGGCGTTGCATTGTGAACTCAATCTCGGATGTGTCCGCTTAGTAGTAGTGATTCCACAGGGTTGGGGGAATTATTGTGACATACCACAATTCCAAATCCATATCTTTTTCAAACCAGGCAAATGTAGTACAATGATGGCATGAGCAAAAAAATTGTCCCATCTAGTATTATTTCTCAAAGACCATGGCATATTACAATTTGATTTATGAACATTTCTTGTCCATGTAAAAAACAATATGATATCCATAACACGGTGGTAGATTTTTGTGTGCCTGTTGCTTCAAATCCATAAAATATTTCAAATTTTAATGTCTACATGTATTACTGAGAAAAGAGCAATTTTTCATTGACAGCACAAAACTTAACCACATCTGAATTGATCTTCAGCATGAACAGCAAAGGTTGATACCTCCATTACATGAACATTGCATGAAAACTCTTCCCCAACCCCGTGGAATGACCCATAAACATAGAGGGTTTTTCACTTTTCTTGAATAGATTATTGAAGCTTTTTCGAGATTTTACCACTTAAAGTTGAGTCTGTTGAGATATATCCTGCTGATTCATGCAGAGTGTAATGACTTTTGTACAAGTCACACACAAATTTAAATAATAATTAGTGTTTTCTTCCTTTTAAAATTACAATGCACTGATTTGTTTACTCTACACTATGTCATCAATGTGTACACTGTACTTCGTGTAGAAGTCTACACTTCTACACCTGGATTGTCTGCATATTAATCTGAACTGCAAATTGACCTTCCAGATTTCCATTTCCAAACACAACTCCAGAACAATTAGCACAGCAACTTAAGGAAACTCTTCATTTGTGGTGAGGAGGCCATGTCAGTGACAGAACAGGTGATTTTGATGAGGCATTAACACTCCTTATTTGCATTTTAACATACAGTTTTACAGATATTTATTCTCTTATAGTGCTCCTATAGTTTATCAATCCTGTTTTCTCAAATGTTTACTTTTATTGTGTAAAATAGCAAGTCAAGTACGACAATGATCACTAATAGGCAATGGATGAGGTAACAAGTATTTAGTTCATGCGCAATTCCATTCAATTCACCTCAAATCATACATGTTTGTATACATCTATTGTTTTAAAGACAAAATCAAATTTGATTTTTGAATAACATTACTTTGCGTGAGAACTACCATCAGTATTCAGAAAGACAGTCTTTAGCGCATGAGGCACAAGCAGGGGATACTTAAACTAGAGCAATTCAACTGACATGAAGTCAAGAAAATATGTGCATGCATACTCCACTATGCTACATGTACAGTGAAACCTGTCTATAGTGGCCATCCAAGGGAAACAAAAAGTGTGGCCTTTATAGACAGGTGGCTGCTATAGGCAGGTTCATTAACACATGATCTCTCTCCAGGGGAATTATTTTAGTGGCCGCTAAGACAGGTTTGACTGGACCTTCATCTGTTTTAAACTGATAATCATCTCTGCTAAGAGAAGGGAGTTGTCATGTACGCATCTGTCTTTAGTGAAAACCTTCATCAGTCTCTTCATGTTTGTGAATTTATAGTTACTGCAAAAAAATATCCCTTTTGAGCCATTTTTTATTTTTTAGAGTCAAGTTTGTAGCGGAGGCATAACAAAGAAAGGGCAGAGAATAAGAAGTGACTGTTCCTACCAAGGTATCAGCATCCATGAAGACACACTTGGTGTACTGGGTCAGGCGCCAACAATAGATCTTGGTGAAGGTGACCCCAAGGTCCGGCCTGGTCAGCAGAGCGAGGTGGGCGTCGTCCTGGCTGTCTAAGGGGTCAACCTCGTGGATGTAGTCGTAGAGCAGCGACAGCTGCCGTCTGATCAGAAGAAGTGGTAATTGTAGAGAAAAATCATAAACTGAGATGAGTGCGATAGAGTACTGAAGTGTGACGTATACGAGCATGTTGTCAAGACAACCGGTTGTAAATTCTGTGTTTAGCAAACAGCGGTGATCATAGCACGATCTCTCAATGAGAGTGCCTGGCACGAGCCCGCTATACATTGTAATGCCAGTGAAACTCTCACTTGAGTGATGATGTTCAGAACCAGAAACCTGCAGAACAATGTCTATGATGACACCAATTCAATACTCTATTCCACAATTTATTGTGTCAAAAAGAGTTGGGTGCTGTAGGAAGATGGATCGATATTATCTTTTAATTTCATCATGTCAATGCATGAAGGACAGACCTAAATAAGCACTATCAAAATAAAATGAGATGTGTTTATTGTGATAACAAGAACTCATGTTAGTTATGTTACAAAAACATGGCATGGAAAACTTGGAAAAATTTTATGCCCAAGAAGTTTCTTCAAACTAGGTTAATTTAAAACAAAGTATGTCCTCAATGCAGGGTGGTCAACAGTGTAGCAAATGCCCGGTGCAAACACCATGCATGCAGTACAGAAAGTGATTGTGAGCCACACGTAAATTTGCTGCTCCTCGCATAAAATCAGTATCGGTCTTATTATTCTTATTGTTTTTGCTTTCTTTGAGCCATGCATGCCATAGTTGTGTACCACGCATCCAGCACGAATTATATTATCTGACAAAAAATGACATTCTGCTCTTTAGAACCACCACCATGCTTCCATGTCATCGCTGGTGTCATAGCAATAAATATGATAGAATTCTTTTTACAAGAAAAAGGAAGGAGGAGGAAGGGATACACACAACAGCTCAAAGGAATTGGCATAGGGAAAGGGAAAGGGAAGAGATGGAAGGAGCCGCAGCTTAAAACTGCTGTATTTTTTGTCCGGTTCAGCATGAAACGTGATGCTTTAGCCTAAAAAGCATCACATTTCATGCTGAACTGGACAAAATATAGCCCGGTTTAAAACTGCAGGTCCTTCCAAGCCTTCCCTTTCCTTTTCCCTATGCCAATTCATTTGAGCTGTAGTGTACAGAAGAAGGAAGCGAGAGAGGAAGTGAAATCTCCAGCCTGCACATACCTCATTGGTTGTGAGACTGTGGGTGTGACAAGAATTGCAAGCTGGCGGGTCGTCCCCACATCTCGTAGCGACTGGCCCATCACGAGGGCGCCATACGCATATCTGTCATTTGTGACGAGCGTTACAAACGCCTGGTCTTCCACTGATAAAACGAAACAAGTCATGGTATTAAAATTTGACAAAACAACAAATAGTAATAGCACAGAATATTGGCATCAAATTATGGCCAACAAATATATATAAAATGTGCAACATTCAAACATTTGATACTACATGTAGCAGTACTTCAAGGTGTTAAATAATGTGAATTAATTTCATATCTTTCATAAAGGACCTCTGCAAATGAGAAGGAAGTAAAAAATCATCAACAATTATTAAATATTTTCTCATGATATGAAGAGTTAATTCAATCCCTCAAATATTTCTGAAATGGATTTTTAAGAATGAGGTATAATACAGTAATCACTTTCTTATTAAGAGGAATTTTGATTTGCTCATTTCTTAGCTTCACAAACAAAATGTGAAAATGTTGAATGCATTCAATGAAGATCATCACAATTCATTGCCCTTTGCCAGTGTACCACTTTTCCTTTTGATATAGGTACATGGAATAAAATAGAGAATTTCAGCATACATGTACACATACACTCCAGCTCAGAGGAATTGGCATAGGGAAAGGGAAAGGGAAGAAAGGGAAGGACTAAAATTTTAAACCGCGGTATATTTTGTCCAGTTCAGCATGAAACATGATACTTTTTAGGCTAAAGCATCGTGTTTCATGCTGAACTGGACAAAATATATACCACAGTTCAAAACTGCGGCTCCCACCCTTTCTTCCCTTTCCCTATACCCGTGCCAATTCCTTTGCGCTGTAGTGTACATGATATAGTAATGCTGACATAACTATTTGAATTGAATTTTACATTGTACAAGCTACATGTACAATGCACATTGTAGTAATATCAGCTTGCGGTCTATTCTTATTTATTCACAGCATTTCCCTGTATGTGTGCAAGGCTTCTTCTAGCCTCAGTTCTAGGCTGCCAGACTCTTTTTTTCCTTTCTACGCTGCAATCACAAGTTAATCACATCTGTGTTTGGATAAACATAAGACTATCTTTCCTGATATCTCCTTCCCTCTGAACAGGAAGAGGGAAAAGGCATGCTTAGTCTGTGTTTCCAGACTCACTCTAGACTTCAGGGGCCTGCTGCACAAAACCTACTATTGATGGTAACTTTGCTATCAATGGCAACATCTATGGAAACCTTTGATTTGATTGGCTGTTGAGCAAAGTTACCACGGAAGTTACCATTGATGACAGAGTTACTATTAATAATATGTTTTATGCAACGGGGCTCAGAGGCGGTTGCAACTGTACAAATGCATGATAATGAAACACAGCACATTCTACAGCCTAGGAGCAAGGCTAGACTTTAACACACATGTAGCACTGTACATCTTTACAATCCCCATGAGCGGCATTCAGTTGTTCAACACAACTGAGGGAGCAAAACACATAGATCTCCAAACCAGGAAACAGACTTGTCAAATGGGCTCAAAATGCCGCAAGACAAGAGGAAAAGCCGTTTCCTGGCACACATATCTATGTCTTGCAACCATTGTTCTCAATCTCCCAGCTCCCAATAGTCAACCGATCATGTAATACATCCTTCCCAGAACACTTCCCTTATGAGCTTCTATCAGTGTCTTCTGACCAGGGCTCCTACAACAACAATGATGCATGTCAAGATAATACATCAAAGTTTAAACCATCCATTTTTCCAAAGTGAAAGAATTGTCCAAATTCATCCTTCTGAGGAAGAGGAGACACTTTCTATGAATCAACCATACTGCGGCCTGACTATAGTGTGTGATACATACAGCACATGAACTTAATGAGGAAATTCTACCGGGAAGTTAAGTTGGTTTTAATAAAAGCAAAATCATGATAGAAACAAGTAAATGTTTGACAAAAATCTGTCAAGGAATAAAAAAAAGTTATAATTCTTAACTTCCTTATTTTCTGTATTTTGATAAAGGAATAAATCTTGTCTAATGCCCAAATGCACAGGTAGCATGGTATATCCTTTTGAGAAAATACACATTTAAAAAAAAATTAGTACACAACATATCAAAGAGCATTTTACAGGTGAAGGTCAGAAAGTAAAAATAAAAATTATTTTCCTTTAACAGATTTTCGTCAAGCTTTCACTAATACATTTTTGTCATGCTTTTGCTTTCATTAAAATCAACTTGACTTCAGGGTGGATTTTTCCTTTAAAATGTTATTTGTATACTGCTCCATTTACAATCAATGGTGTAATTTTTTTGGTACTTTCAGATCTGAACAAATCTTTAAACTTCTTACATTATTGAAATTAAGATGCTACCTCAGATCTAGCTCATAAAAGGTTCACCATGACCATGAATCCACCTTGATTCTATTATCACACATGTACCAGAAAGGGGATGTTGGCATTTGTGAGGGACAAGTAACTCAATATTTTTCTTCCTGATAATTATTTTCAAAGCATTCATGTTCGTTTCTATACAGTGCATTAATAAACTTGCAACATCGGAACATCTTTGAGGAAGTAGAGACATTACAAGCACTTAATGCTGCTGATATAGAGAGTGATAGTTCTACAGAAACAGCACAATTTACAGTGCATAAATTGTATACTTGTGGAGGGAGAGAAGGAGGGAGAGGAGAAGGGAGAGGAGAAAAGGTGGCAGGGGGAAGAGGGAATGGAGCAGGGAGAGGACAGAGATGGGAAGAGGAGGAGGGAGATGAGAAGGGAGAGGAGGGAGAGGAAGGAGAGGAGGAGGGAGAGGAGGAGGGAGAGGAGGGGAGGATGGGGAAGAGGGAGAGGAGAGGGAGAGGAGGGGAGGAGGGGAAGACAGAGGGAAAGGGGAGAGGAAGAGGGAGGGGAGGAGGGAGGGGAGGAGGGAAGGGAGGAGGGTGGGGAGGAGAGAGAGTATAGGAGGAGAGGAGGAGGAGAAGGAGAAGAGGAGGGGGAGAGGAGCAGCATGGAGAGGAAGGAATGGAGGAGGGAGATGGAGAGATATCGATAGGAGAAGATGGGAGGCGGGAGAGGAGGAAGAGGCGGAGGGAGATGAAGACGAGGGAGATTAGGTGGGGGAGGAGGAGGTACTGTACTACATCATGTATAGACAGTCATACTCATAGATACCACACAAATAATATTACGTTGTACAACTACAATACAAGCGGCATTAAAATGAAAGCGAGTCTGACTGATTCTGAATCTGAGCATGCAGAGTGAATATCATGTTCTAGAAAACATCTATCATTTTAACATTCTCATTCTCTGTTTAATCAAGTACATTTGATACCCTTTCCCATCTTGTTCTTGTTTTACATTCACATTCAGTGTCACAGTAACGGTACAGCTCTATATAGACTCTATCTACAAACAAACAAGAGCCAACTACGAGGGTCAAATGTGTCCCTATTCATAGTAGTCCCATCTATTCGAATTCACGTCAGTCTCACTGCTCCGTCCATCGACATTCACCCATACTTCAGCCAATTAAATGAACAATTTTAAAATAATTCTTTCCAAACTATACCAAACAAATATCTTGACCATCGTAGCCAGTGAATAATCAAACATTCAAGCTATTTACCTTTATTCGACATGATATCCGATCCTTTTGAATATTATTTCATTCAAACATACAATCACTGCCGATGGTAGTCGCAAGTGTATTACACGCGTTTAAGACGGTTAAATCTCGTAGTACAGTCGTACACGGCATGCGCAATGCATGCAATGCTGCACCACATGAGAAATATATTGAGGAATCCGAAGTATGCAGATGGGGTGTATTATATTTTTTTACATACACCTTCAATCAGCACATTTCAGTAAATAGTGCTAAATTCCATTTTAATTGATTTGTAATCAGTTGAAATAGAAATGTTGTACGATGCGTCTTTTACAGTTATGTTAAGATGGGAGGAAACTTTTGAACAAATAGAAGATATATAAAATGTGCTCCGTTTTAAATACAAATGTCCCCTGCTGTTCCGAATGGACTCGTCTCAAAATTTAAAATTTATAGGTGAGCAGGTCGTGGCTAAATGTCGTGGAGGTACCATAGGATGCGTACGGCTATCATATTAATACACATGAACATTGTCCTGAAAGCTGATCAGTAACTATTTCTCCTTCGAGAGTTTATTGGAAGATTTTAAAATATGTATTGAAGATGAGTATGGTCTACATGGAATGTGTTTTTCTTTGGCGAACCAGCAAGCATTCAGAAATAGCATGCACCAGCAATTGGGGCCTATTATTTCACACACTTCAGCCCCTCCCTTTTCAAACGCCCCCCCCCCTTTCCCCTCCCCCGATCCCGCCCAAAACACCCTGCATCACACAAACACACGCACTCTCTATCTTTCTACTGTATATCTCATGAGCCTCCCTCCCTTTCTCTCTCTCTCTCTCTCTCTCTCTCTCTCTCTCCCTCTCTCATCTCTATCTATTTATCTATCTCCGCCGCCCCTCTCTCTCTCTCTCTCTCTCTCTCTCTCTCTCTCTGGACTATTCACGCTGAGGGCGCGCACCCAGTCCGAAGAGCATCGTAAACATACGTGTGGCGCCAGGGGCGTAGGCAACGGGGGGGGGGGGGGGGGATGAGGGGGATGCATCCCCCACCTCACAAGGGGGGGGGGGGGTGGCATGTACAATCACCCCCCCCCCCCCAGGTTTAGGGGAATGATATTTGCTTACTTAATAAGTCATACTAACGATAATAGAGTAATAGTAAAAAAATAATAATTAAAACAATTACAAAATTAATAATAATAATAATTATGATGATGATGATAATGATCCTCATCATTATTGTAATTGCGTTTATTGGTACACGTATTAGCCGCATTCACACGGTGAAAGCCAATTCAGACGGTAAAAAAGAGAAAATGTTACAAGTATTTTGTGGTTATGTTGTGGTTTGTCCTCACTAAGCAAAATAGCAGAACTTTTTATCGAAGAGATTTTGGGCAAAATAATTCGGCAGGATTGTTTCTTACCTTATTAACAAACTTCTGTGTGAAAATCACATTAATCCAATAGGTCATGCGTGAGTGGGCACTTTTTAGAGGCAAAACTGTAACTTTTCAAAAGTCATAATTCACAGCATGAATTGATTTTCGGATTCTAGGATGGCTCATATTAAGAAGTTGAAAACATCAAAGATCACTTCTGTTCCAAGCATAATGAGAAAGAAGAACATGATGACGAACAGCCGTCTAGGTCAAAATCAGATGACGTCGGAGATAGGACTGTTCTTCCGGAAGTTCAACCAGAAGAAAGTGCCGTTGAGGGTGATGGAGCATCTAAGGCGAAAGATGATGATGAAACTGATGCCTGTTTCAAGCCAAATGGTACCCAAACTACCCCTGGATCCATTACAAACTCTCCCTGCAAAATATGTGTCAGTTCATTCTGTACTCGTATGCCACGGTGTGTAGATCTTTTCGAAACTATGACTGTCCATTCAAGGCGTAGTATGTGTGTGTGTGTGTGTATGTGTGTGTGTGTGTGTGTGTGTGTGTGTGTGTATGCGTGTGTGTGCGTGTGTGTGTGTAAGTGTATGTGTGTGTGTGTGTGTGTGTGTGTGCGTGTGTGTGCGTGTGCGTGCGTGTGAGTATGGGTGTGTGTGTGTGTGTGTGTATGTGTATGTGTGTGCGTGCAATTAAAGTGTGTGCGTGCAATTAAAGTTCAAAATTGCAAAAGCTCCCTACCGTGGGAGGGGGTACACCCCCTCCCACACCCTCCCTCGGCTCGGTCGCTTCGCTCCCTCGCTTGGGCGCTTACGCGCGCCCTCTCATGCGTTGGCAACCCAGTCATCCCCCCCCCCCCCCCCCAGGTGTACGAACCTGTCTATGCCACTGACTATAGCGATTGGATTTTCACTGTTACATATCAATGCTTGGAGAAAAAAGTTAAAGTTGATATTCATAGAAAATCCAAAAATATGAAGATATTCATCTACAGAAAGCTTATAACCCATACAATGAGCTCGGATGACATTCAAACAATATATCACTTTCCAAAAAGCGAAATTAGGGTGAAAACAATCACCGTATTCTCGGGGACAAATTTGACCTACTGTCATCCGAAACGGCCTTTAGGTCTGACGTAAGAAACGGGAGGCGTTATTGTGCATCACACATACCAATCCGCAGCTTCTTTTCCACCAGAAGCATCAGGCATTGAAACTGTGATGGCAGTTGCTATATAGTGGATTAACAGGTGTGATACACAATGGTCATTGTGAAGCATATCCCGGCTGTGACGTACACACAACGCCACTTTCCCTAAGGCGATTTCGTAGGTCAGGAAGAGAGTCAATTTAGTGAAATTTGATTTTCATTTAACACAAAACTGAACACTTTCATGGCATGTTACCTGCATAAATTGCTTTAATAACTTATTCAATTATAAAATAAACTCTATTTATTCGATTTTATTTCCTATGAATATCACCTTTAACATTTTGGACCGCAAGGTGCATTTCTTAGGTGGTGGGCGAAGGAAAAGCGAGGATGACTAGGACATGTCAGATGGGATCCCCATTTGTAACCACTTTTTCCCATTGCCTCTGAATAAGCTGTCGAGTTTTGATGAAATCTAACATTCATTTTTTTTAGATATATATCCCATTTTTACAACCTTACGTCCTCTTTTTCGAGGTGCCTTCTTTCAGGTTTGGTTAAAATAAAGTCATGTACCTTCGAGAAAAAGGAAATAATAAATGGAATTTCCCCCTGAGGCCATTTGGGGCGCCACCCCATCCCCGCCCCTTGCCACTTGCGTGCCACCATTTTAAGAACTTAGCGTCCATACCCATGGATCATTTCTATCAAGTTTGGTTAAAGTCCAGTTAGTTATTCTTCTAAAAAAAAGTCACAAATAAGAGGAAGGCTACCCCCTCCCGTCTTCTTGCCATTTGTGTCCCCCTATTCTAACAACTTAAGGTCCCTAACACCTAAGGATGGTTCCAGTTATTTATTCTTGAGAAAAGGGAAAAGAGAAATAAAGGAAAGTTTCCCCATGTGGCATTTTCGGGGGTACCCCCTCCCTTCCCCAGCTTCTTGCCACTTGTGTACTTCAATTTAACAGCTAATGGTCCATATTACCTCAGGACGATTCCTATCTAGTTTGGTTAAAATCCAGTTATTTATTCTTGAGAAAATGTTCAAAAATGCGCCCAGTGGGCGTTTGGGTTTGGGTTTTTGGATACTTCTGGATGCAATATGGGGCAATTGCTCATTACATTCGGGTTACTGACATATCTGTGAATCTTTTTGAGGCATTTCTATGTATGTTGATCCGTCTACACCTTTAGATTTCCCGCCATCCGTCGGACCCGCCTGTCTCAATCAAGGAAATTTGTCATGTGTGACCATGGACCTAGAACATGTAGAATGGATAGACTGCGCTCGAATAGACTTCCTTTGATCTATGATGGCCGCCACGTCATAAAAATTCAAGACATTCAGGTGTTTTAAACATTAGCTGTATTTCTAATTAGGCAGTGCTTCCTCTGAATAACAAAAGAAAACAAGAATGATGAGGTGGGTAAATGATATGGGTGATTATGTAATAAAGAATGTTCAACAAAACAGCCTGATGAGATTTGGATGGAATGAATGAACACATCTGAATATGAAAAGAATAAAGATGATCAGAGAATAAGGGTATTGACTGATAAGATGAATACGAACATAAGAACCTATTGAAATTGAATTGAATACAAACTGAACTGAATTCCAAACAGAACTGAACCAATGCAAATGACTTTATGGAGACTGCCAGGCAGTCTCCACTTCTCAACAAAGTGACATCCCTTGACTTAAAGATGTCTTACCTTCAGTTTGATTCAAGATGCAACTTATTTTAAATCTTTTTTTTTTCAAAAGTGTCTTAAGTTGTATAACAGCCAACATAACTCTGATGTACTCCTAGCTCCCTTTCCCTCCCATATAATTTCCATCCAAATGCCTAGTTTCGTACGATTCTTGGTTGATGATTTAAAAAAGGAGGAATCAAGCAATGTCATGACGTGTTTTTGTTAGGCGTTTTAATCAAGTCAAGTACATTTAGGAATTCTTAGTGAGTGGTCGCTCGGGTCGGGGTTTATATGAAATGAAGACAACCATGGCTACTATTTAATTGTCGAGACTGGCACGACAGTCGAGACTGGCACGACAGTCGAGACTGGCACGACAGTCGAGACTGGCACGACAGTCGAGACTGGCACGACAGTCGAGACTGGCACGACAGTCGAGACTGGCACGACAGTCGAGACTGGCACGACAGTCGAGACTGGCACGACAGTCGAGACTGGCACGACAGTCGAGACTGGCACGACAGTCGAGACTGGCACGACAGTCGAGACTGGCACGACAGTCGAGACTGGCACGACAGTCGAGACTGGCACGACAGTCGAGACTGGCACGACAGTCGAGACTGGCACGACAGTCGAGACTGGCACGACAGTCGAGACTGGCACGACAGTCGAGACTGGCACGACAGTCGAGACTGGCACGACAGTCGAGACTGGCACGACAGTCGAGAAAGTTTTAGTCTCTGGGAGAAAGTTTTAGTCTCTGTACCCTCTACCGGCCTTTTCGTGAGCAGAACGACCGTTCGCTATGAAGTCCAGAATGCAAATGACTTCATAAGAAAGCTTAGCAAAAACCCACACTAACCTCAATGTATTTCATGACCACGTCATGTTTGTCAGTGTTTGGTATTTAGTTCAATGAGGTTGGTGTTTAGTTCAGTTCTCTTTGGAATTATGTTCGTATTCATCTTCTCAGTCATTATCCTTCTTCTCTGATCACCTTCATTCCTTTCCTATTCAGATGTGCTTATTCATCCTCACACCTGGCTCTTTTGTTGAACATTCTTGATTACACAATCACTCAGATCATTTACCCATCGACCATCCTTCTTGATCTTGCTTTCATTGGTTGATTTGTTTAATAGGGTTCCTACATTTTGTTGGCCTGCTCCATTCCTTTCTTTTTTTACTTCATTTGAATATGCAAATGTACTTTATGTTCATTATGTTCCGCGAGAAAATCTTGCTTTGAGCAAAGAGCCCCATAATAAATAAGTACACCTTAGGCATGTCAGTACTTCAAGTCTGCAAGACCTATTTTTTTGTGTGTGTTCCATCATGTAGTGCAAATGCATGTAATTTGTAATCTACTGCTAACTGGGCAAGAAATGGTACGCATATGACACCTAGTAATAGTAAAAACAGAGTGATCCATCCTGTAAATGAATGAGAAGAGAGTCGATCGGACAACAATGGGGCATTGCAATAACTTTAGAAAGCCCTTTCACTCAAACTTATGGAAATAATGATACATGTAGTCATGCGCTCAGGATGGCTGTATTAGAAAAACAGCCTGGAAATAAGATTAATAATATTCCTTTGATGGGGAAGGGGTATAGGGTGGATGACGACAATGATAGTCGGTGTAATAGGATCAACCGGGAAATCAACCAGAGAGGATTCGAACATAGGAGATCAAGGAGAAAATCTTTGTAAAGCGTTCTTTTGTGATAGACGCAGGGTACAATGAATCTGCATTAATTAAATGGCTGCTGGCACTCCATGTGCTTAATTTGGTGCAAGCTAGTATTTTCATCTCAAAAGTATCAAATGTTGTATTCGCTTGTCCTTAACTACATAACAAGCACAAGTTTAGTGACAAAATTAAAAGTTCAGCAGCGAAATATGAAATGTATGATCTTTTATAAAATCCAGGTGAACGTGACACAATCGCGTATGCATCATATTGTTGAGAGCAGCTGCTAGTAAGCAAATAATCAACGTTATGGTGATCGAAGTTGATGGGACGAACTATCACTTCCGTGGCGATCTGGATGTAGCTATAGCTATCTCTCCGAAGCGCAGCATATTCAGATCGCCGAGGAAGTGATTGTTCATCTCCTTGCCTGAAACCAAAAGTTGATTATTTGCTTTATATTCCACATCTGAAACCAACTATCTATACCAAAAATGACAATTTGACGTACAAAAATTAATGTTTACTTCTCTGCCTAACGTGATCAACTCTTGACCAATCACATTCTGATTAAGTGGCGAAATCAAACCTTGTTCAAAGGGATGGATATCCATGTACATCCTTGATTTGATGAACTCATCGCGTACGAGTTCACAAATTTGGCTATTTACGAGGACTTGACTGCGAGTTTGGAGGTAATGTTATGATTAGGGAAGTCCCATTTCGTAGGCGCGTCTGCTGCACGTCAGAGTTTTGTATGAGACTGAGTTGAGGTGTAATTTGCCTTCAAGAGTCATATTTAACTCCTGAAACACTGGTACTTTGAATGTATACGAACAAGTGAGTACAATGCGATTTTGTAGATTCAAAGCGGGGCCGTGATATATCTTGAAAATCAGCATTTATGGATTAATTGGCTGTCTCACAAATTGCGGAACTAGGAGGTGTATCTATCGGGGGCTGCACGGCTGCAGCGGCTGCTGCAGCTGGACCCCGCCTGTACTGAGGCGACAGCTAACTCTAACTGCTACTGCTCGTCAATATTACTTAGTCCTACCGTCCAGCTGCTTGCTTTGCCTGTTTGCAAAAGTTATGAAACTCGGCAGGAATCAGCAGTATACACTAACGATGACATGTTCGAATGTTCTATCCTCTTGACCTTTTCAGTAAAAGTCCAAGCTGCCAGGGGATGGGGGTTGCATGCATTGGGGGTGGCGGGTTAAAGTCCAAACGCTAGAAATAATGCTGTTGGGCATGTGCACAAAAGTCAATGCGTGAGTTGGCCCCAAGTGTTCTTGCATTTTTTGAGTAGTCAATGTAGTTTAATGTCGCGGGATCTTCACACAGTGCAGTGACAGCTGAGTTGGTTGTCAATCAATGTGACATGTTTCCATGGCAGCTCCGGGAATCGCAACAAAGTACAGGGCACTATATAGACAGGAATAACCGTCTCATTCGGGGCATTCTTCAATCAAAATTGCATTTTTGGACATACCTTCCGAATAGAGACGATATATCCACACCAAACGCGCAGTGGCGATTTAGTATAACGTACGGTTCAATCCGCGTTGAGTAGAAAGTTACCCGATCAATAGAAAGTTTATGGGAAAACGGACTTTGGAACTATCCTAGCTACTTCATTTAAATATCTAAAATCTTTCAAGCTATGATGCAACAAATCTACTTCAATCAAACTTAGATCTATATTATATTTTAATAAATTCTAGGACTAAAATTCAATCAAAATATATAGAAAGGTGAAAATTAAAGATTTACTTTCCGCTGATCACACGTTTATCACAGACATTTTTAATCTGCTTGAGTTTCACATAAATATGACCAATCAAATTATTGGATGGGTTGTTGGCTATGAATATTTAAATCGTCAATCGGTTCGACGGAAAAAAAAATAGCACATGGCATACGAGCAGGAAAAAAAATGTGCACATGCGTTAAATTACTTATTCATATATATGTGCATTAGTATTAGCGTTTTCATATTCAAAATGGCGACCCGCATCGATCGCCATACAGTGTACAGGTGTAATGTTTAGTCTCTAGGCGTTCAGAGGAGCCAGATGCAATCTCAGCGGATCCAACGTCCTGCAGAGACTGATTTTTCGGTCTAGGCACTATAAAGCCTATTTTTTGGCCACTAGCCTATGTAATGATTGTACAGTGAGGAACCATTTCTTCAGTGTATTTTTTGGGCACATGAACACAATCTATTTTGCTACTTTTTCAGAAGTTTTAGGGAATTTCTGTAAGTTTTAAGTAATTTTCATTATGTGTTAGGACTTGAAGATTATTTGAATGTGGTTTTTTTATGACAAATGAAGAGCTTTCTAAATTTTGTGGACCTAGCTACGGCATTAGGCATTACCATAATTTTAAAAATTATTTTGAATTGAGATAACCCAGAAGGGGGGGGGGGGGTTAGACCACCCACACCTCGTCCCCCCACTCTAGATCCGCCACTGCCACTGGACAATCTTCAAATCTTTTGATCTGCAAAAGGGCAACCTTCTTAAGCATATTACAGTGCATAGTGAATAGTATCTAGACTGCAAAATGCACCTTGTATGGGGTATTCACAAAACAATACTTGTTGACCTTGAGGCGTTTACATATCGCCAGTGCTGCATCATGGTGCATACTGGTGTAACAAAGTAAATTTTACCTCTCTTTGATATGGGTGCGGATCATTGCACTGGATCGAGACTCCGTCAAAAACTTGTCCAAGATGACTCTGGTTTAATTGTTGTCATGACAATAACACACTTTTTTGCTGCCCTACAGACTTCTTCTAGCATCTTGAACCAGCAGTTGTTGCCATGGATGTTCTGAAGCCTCCCATCGTCACCATAAAAGGGCGTTGTTACAGACGTAACCCCGCCCAGATGACTGTGTGTGGCAACACACACCAAGACGAAGAGGAGGAAGAGCGGTATGCAGAGCGAGATGAAGAGATGTGTAAGTTACCAGTAGTGTAGCTCGCTAGCTGCTAAATTCGACCCTTCGAATACACGGGAAGAAACACCCTTATCCTTCAGAAAATCCTGGAGCTGCTTGACAGTCATGCCGTCAAAAGTTCTTGTTGATGTTGACGACATCACAGAATTCCCTCTTATAAAAATTACGCTCTTTCAGGTAATAATAGGCTGAGAATAAAATAAAAACCTCGGAAGACCTGCAGAGCAAGATGAAGAGATGTGTAAGTTACCAGTAGTGTACACCAAAACGGTTGCCTTGCACTTTCATGTGCTTATACAAAAGAAACCTGTAGATATTGCTTTGCTACCTTACTTATTGACAATGGTAATGAAAGAGTTTAATGTCCCTCCTGATTTTACCAGATGACGAGGAGATGTACGACGAGGGTGGTACCTGTGATCCCCTCGAGATGGAACAGACCAGAGACGGATACCGGCTCGTCATGAACGTGCCCTCCCAGTTCTTTGGGTACATCATCGGCCAGCGAGGCGAGACACGGAAACGCATCGAGCAGGAGACTCAGACCTATGTCAACATCCCCAAGCAGTACGAACACCGTGATGAAATCAGTGAGCAACACTGCCTGGCTTCCAGAGTTTGGGGCATTTTTAAAGCGATAGTGCACCCTGAAATTATGTTGGTTTCAATAAAAGGAGATACATGAAAGAAACATGTTATGATCAAGTCACGACAGAAAGGATCGCACCAAATGATACCAATATTTAGTTTATGTGTTCTTTATTATATGGGGTATTTCCCCTTTAAAATCAAGACAAACTTTCACAAACTTTCCATATCAATACATATCAGTTACATAATGTATATCAATAGACCGTTTTCATATGCACATGGCAACTCCACAGGCACACTCCAGCGAGTGCCTCCTTTATTATGCTAATGAGTCCCAGCTAGGTGTAACATTCTTTTATATAAGTAACACCTGGCCCAGATAGCTCTTGCAAATTCCAGAATCTTCCAGGCAGTACACATTGCGCAATGTTAATTTCACCAAGAAGGAATGGGGCAATGTTGATTTCAGCAATGAGGAATTTCACAACCACATAGACTGCATCTCAGTTAATGGCTACATACTTGTACAACTTACACAAATTTATAACAATCATATCAGTGAAGGTTCGACGAAACTCGTTCAAAGGAAAAGAAGGTTATTTGATTTTAAAGTTCCTTTGCCTTTTTTGTGACGTCACGTGGTAGGTGCTCTCCGACACGTTGTGTGTTAATTTTTCCATAAATTATATTTTCTATGTGTTTAAAAACATGTGTCTAATGATATATCAAACACACAGGTGAAATGGTAAATATCCTGTTGAGAAAATGGACATCTTCCAAAAGAAATTGTACACATCATATGGGAGAGCACCTTGCACGTGACGTCACAAAGTCGAATAACTTTCTTTTCCTCTAACCGATTTTGGTAAAACCTTCACTGAAATGGTTATTTCATGTGTCTCCTTGTATTGAATCAAAATAATTACAGGGTGAGCTAACCCTCTAATCCAAACTGCAATATTTAGAAATGGGTCTGGCTGTAGTAGCCTAATTATTCTTAATTCCATCTCTGGCTTGCCCAAACATTTGAGAAGGGGGGGGGGGGGGGGGGGGGGTGGAAAGAGGGGGAAAGAGGAGCATGAGAGAGTGACTAGTCATGTAAGTACCAGACTCTATTTCTATGCTTCTGCAAGGAAGTTGGCAGATGCCATTATGTTTCCGGGTTGTCCGTCCGTCCGTCCGGATGTTGTTTATGCGATAACTAAAAGAATGATTTATGAACAAAACTAATAACTATTTGGCTTTTAGCTTGGCGACACAATTTTTGTCTCGCCCACCGGAGGTGAAGGCGAGACTAAGGGATCCAAATGGCGTCCGTCCGTCGTCCGTCCGTCGTCCGTCGTCCGTCCGTCGTCCGTCGTCCGTCCGTCGTCCGTCGTCCGTCCGTCGTCCGTCGTCCGTCACAAATGTTAAAGTTTACCTGCAAGACTCTCTTTTGACAAATAACTTCACATGGGTTGCTTGGATTACAACCTAACTTGGGTCATAGATGCACTGGGGGTACCTTCATGTTATGGTACCGTTGGAGGTCACAGGATAAGGTCAAAGGTCATTTGAGGTCATACGTTAAAGTTTACCTGCAAGACTCTCTTTTGACAAATAACTTCACATGGGTTGCTTGGATTACAACCTAACTTGGGTCATAGATGCACTGGGGGTACCTTCATGTTATGGTACCGTTGGAGGTCACAGGAGAAGGTCAAAGGTCATTTGAGGTCAGGGATACAATTCTTTTGCGTAGCAACGGAGATCGCGATATTTCTGGTTATTTTCGCAAGTGGGCGAGACACAATATTGCTAATGCCTTGTTATTTAAATGAGATCTTTATTATAAGATACATTGTACAGTCCATTATGAATTAACAAAACATCAAAATCACACAATTTAGAGCGATGATTGTGCCAATTTGAAAGGCAAAAGTGGGATTTCAACCTTTTCAGTGCCCTTGCCAGTTTTGCTTTGAAAAATCATTACGAAGTTAATGCATATTTCTAATGCCAAAAATTGATCCATCTTGTGCAGAATGTCTACTCTTTGATGTGATGCATCTTTGATTATTTGTTATAGTTGATATCAGAAATAAAAACATGAAACTATTTGTGGTACTTGGTGCTGAGAAGAAGAACACATGATGTACCTTGAAACTCATCTTATCATTATTATTTGATTTCTTCTCCCTAGCTATCACAGGGAAGACGAGGCAGGGCGTGGCTTCAGCTAAAGCCAGGATAGATGTCCTCAAGATGACTGCCAGACAGAAGATGCCTATGACACACTTCGTGGCCATTCCACTCAATGACAAAAGCATTAAAGAGAGTTTCCAAAAATTCCAGGAGAATGTCCTCCTTGAATGTAGACATGTGAGTATGTACTGGTATTTATTTACTCATTTATTAGTATTCTCTACCCAGGGTAGCCCCTTAAAGGGTATGTACTGTACTCGAAATGTTTGGCCCAAACATTGTGTGATTTGAGATAGAATCACTAATTACTCCAACTGTGGATCATTTTGAGGGCAAATAACTTTCAGCAAGTTACATGAATTTAAGACCGTTGGCAAGAAGATTGCTCACGATCACCTTTTGAAGGTCTTTTTGTCTTTCCAATTCAGTATATGCCCTTTAAGTAGTTAAACACTGTTCTACCAGGGGGCCCTCCTTGTTTGACATTCTATACAACATTGTAAACAATGTGGTTTACAAACAAATAACATGTACAGTTCAGCGACAAATAAACATCATTATGAAATTCACAAAATTTGAGCCACAAATTATAACAAACAAAATTGCATCTATCGTATCCTGTAGACACACATATAGATCACTTTTGCAGTGAACAAAAACAATTCAAAATACATATATAAATGTCATCAGTGGTATCCGATAGACACATGGATTATTTCTTTTTGGTACAAAGTGTAACCAAATAAGTTTTGACAAAAAGTAACAATGATATCTATGTGTGCAATAAACAAAAGCACATTTCAATTTGCATGTACATAATGTACATATACTTTTGAAGAATGACACCGTAGGCCTTGCAGACAATGTCGCTCTGTATAGCTGTGTGTGTATAAAGTCTGTCTAAAAAGTCACCTGATCAGCCCGCCGTCATGTTGCCTTTATCAAATGAACTCGGACAAGCAGGTCTGTTGAATAATGCCATGCATGCACATTATAATGCAAATGGGTGGGTTTCTCCTTACTCCCCAAGTTAGGAGGTGCCTAGGAGATTTGGTATTTGGTATTTCAGAAATTTCCTCCTCTAGGACGCTCCTAAAGCAAATAAGTGAGGGTTTAACGACACCCAGCACACATTTGCTAACCAATGGAGGGAAGTGTCTTATTTATGAAGAGCCAATCACAATTGAGACATATCTCATTGGGACATTCCCCTAGATTTATTTGGTACTCTGTGAGTGCACATCAATCATATAATGATGTATGTGTTTTATGGATGGCTCGGACAAGGGGTTGCTCTCCTAATTATTCTTGATATTCTACTAAATCACCTCATACATGTATTCAACAATTTTCCTAACTTGCTGATTTGCATAAATTCCAATAAAAACTTATCAGGGGAGTTTGGAGGACAGTTCAGAGAGATTTTTCGGAATACCATTTAAAAAGAAAAAAACTTTGAGTAAGGACAAAATCTCTACTGAATCATAGCATGTACCAGTTAACCGGTACATCATGTTGCCATGGTTTTTTGTTTGTGGAGCAGTGCTCTGGGGTTGACGAGAGAATCTTCCAGGTACCTTCCAAGCTGCATCTCACCATCACTGTCCTGACTCTCATGAACAAGGAAGAAGTAGTGAGTGATATCCTCCATCTTGGAATATGTTTTGAGCAGTTCCGTATGATTAGTTAAAGCTAAACCTAACCTCCCAAAAGAGCTTAAGATCTAGACCAGGATTCAAGCAAATTTCATGGTATACAAGCAAAATGAGTATGCTTGATTTAGCGCATACACTTCAAGAAGGCCCAATAATAAATGTGCGCGTTCTACGTCTGGTGCTAAATTCACGCTAGTTAACATTTTTTAGATGATGATGGCTTATTTAAATTAATTTGGGTAAACCGTGCTCTAAACCATAGCAACTAGTGTGAATTTAGCATCCGACGCAAACGCTCATGTTCCTTATCGAACCTTCTTGAAGTATCCATGGTAAATGAAGCATACTTATCTGCTTCTAAATACGTCACGATATTTGCTTAAACCGTGGACTGAATCTATAACTCTGACGTGAATTTGGGCCCAAAGGGCCAGAATCGTGAAACCTTACTAAGTCTAGTTGCTGAAGTGCATACAGCTACATGCAAGTTTCGTAACTAACTAGGTTAGGTAGGTCCCATGAACATGGCACCAGTGTTTGGGAGGGTCTTCAACTTGATCCAGATGGGACACAGGAAGGGGGATTGTGGTGGAGGGAGAGAGAGAGAGGGAGAGAGAGAGAGAGGGAGAGAGAGAGAGAGAGAGAGATAGAGAGAGAGAGAGAGAGAGAGAGAGAGAAAGAGAGAGAGAGAGAAAGAGAGAGAGAGGAGACAAGAGGGAGAGAGAGGGAGAGAGAGAGAGGGAGAGGGAGAGAGAGGGGGAGAGAGAGAGAGAGAGGGAGGAGACAAGAGGGAGAGAGAGAGAGAGGGAGAGAGAGAGAGAGAGAGAGAGAGAGAGAGAGAGAGAGAGAGAGAGGAGACAAGAGGGAAAGGTGAGCAAGGGATGATTATGTGAAAAGAGAGAATGTAAGAGAAATAGAGATAGAGAAAGAAAAGTTGGGAGAGAGAGAAAGAGAAAAAGAGAGAGAAATGGATGTGTATCAGAAAGTTCTGCTCTAGAATATGTTACAAAGAATAGAAATAAATTTGCTTGCAACTTCAGTATAATGTCAGTATATGTTATGTTTGATTACCCATCATCATCTCATAGTTCTTCAACATGATGATATGAAACCTTGAATTTATTACTGTAACCTGTACATTCCATTTGGGTTAGAAATGCTTATCTTTCTTCCATTTAATATTCTTTGATTTATTTCACCGGTTTGTTTAATCCATGGATGTTCTTTCATCAGGAAACAGCACAAAGGATCTTGGACGACTGCCTGGAAAATATAGTCAAGTGAGTAGCGTCAGTCATGAAATACTCCATTGCCTAAATCACGGGGGGTATTCTGAAAACGACCAATCATATGTCTCTACTGAAAGTTCTACTCTGTTAACTATAAATACCCTCTCATTAAGGAAGCATTCAAATAATCTAAGTGAAGTGTTGTCTTTCAGCCATTCAGTTTCCAAGAAAGTGAGGGATTGAAAGTGAATGTTCTTTTTTCTTTGAAAGTGTCTAATTGACTTCCAAACATAATTGGTGTACAAAACATTACATCACATAACTTCGACACTCGCCATGCATAGCATAAGATTATAGCAAGACTGGAGATCTTTTCACCACGTGCATAAGAGAAAGAAAATGTTATGCGAGTAAAAGGCTTGAAAGTAATAGCAGTTTCTCATGCAGTATATCATCAATACGACACTCTAACAACATACTCTGATTTGACGGCAGTATTGATGTTTTCTATCATTCTGTGGCATTGTTTCCATTGCCAGTCCTGTACTGCAGGGCGAGCCCCTGGTGATCGACATAGCTGGGCTGGAGTACATGAACGATGACCCTGGCAGTGTGCACGTTCTCTATGCAGAGGTCAAAGCGAAGGATGGCAGCAACAGGTAAAGTACACCCACTTTGTTCCAACCGAGATTGTAAACAAACATATCGACCTTTCTCGTTCCTTTTAATGCCTGCGCCACGAAGTGGCCGGGGCATTATGTTTTCGGGTTGTCCATCCGTCCGTCCGTCCGTCCGTCCCAAATCCATTTAGGCAATATCTTGAGAACCGTTGAGCAAATTTGCTTCAAACTTTGTACATGCATGTATTGCATGAAACTAATGAAGTGTGTAAAATTGGGGTCAAATCTGATTGAGGTCAAAGGTCAATGAACTTTGTAAAAAATTGCCCCCAAATGACCTTTTCCACATTAAATCCAAATCCAAGGATGCAATTCTCATTAAACATGCTACAAAGACGGATCACCAAACATACACGTTTTCTGAGAATAGCAAAGAGGCGGAGGCATATTTATCAACTGCGTGGCAGTCGAATTGCTCTAGTTTGTTATTGTTTTACAAAAGGGATATGAAACAAGTATACCAAGCATTGAGTTCGAAAGTATAGTGGAAATTATCCATCTTTGGAGGGACTGGCATAAGAAAATATTTTTTCCTCGGGGGCTATAAATAGTTCTACGGTGGTCCCACGATGGTTCCACGATACAATTTCACAGGGTCGTATATTTGTATACTGTTTGAAACACTATACAAATATTATATATCATCTTCTACTCTTCTTTCGCATGGCACACTTAATGCCTGTTTGATACCGTTCGTAGGCTGAATTGCCTTCTAGGATAAACCACGAGGGGTCGGTATCTTTCACCCGTTTTCTATGAAAGGCTTTCTGTCCACTCCACCGGGTTTTCACGCTGCTCTTAATCGAGAAAAGAAGTGGGTTCTTTAACGTGCATAGAGTGTGGCTGTTGTATACACGGGACCTCCATTTAGCGTCCTTTCCGAGGGACAGAGTGTTTTTCCATGCAGCAGGGAGACGCAAAAAGACACAATGCTGGCTCTTTTGCAAAGGACTTGTGCGGGACTCGAACCCAGGGCCTTGCCATTGAGAGGCGAACTCTCTACCAATGAGCCACATGCTCTCCCTTTTATATATCATCATTATTATTATTATCATGATCGCACCTTCAGACTCCAAGAGATGGCTGACCGGGTCCGTGACAGGTTTTACTCCACTGAGCTGTGCCAGGATAAACATGGTAGAAACAGTGTCAAACTCCATGCCACGCTTATGAACTCTGCCTTCAAGGAACCAGAGGTCAAAGATCAAAGGTCAGATAAAAGGGGCGGTCGGCAGCGACAAGGCTCGAGGGAGTCATTTGATGCCAGTGAAATTTTAGAGGTATGAAAGTTGTAACAGGAAGAAATAATGACAATAATGATAATAATTGGCTGTTATTTAGCAATTTCCTGGTGCAAAATACCACTCAAAGCACTTGATTATTACCCTGGCTATAGCCAAGCAACCATATTCAGCGCTAGAAGCTCATTTACATTGATTAGATCATGGCCATGTTGCATAGAGGTTTTCAATTATTGTAACTTACCATCAATGGTAACTGCCATGGCAACCGCCAATGAGCTCTTATAATTGCACCTGTTGCTATGATAGTTACCCTTGATGGTAACTTACAATAATCGAAAACTATATGCAACATGGCCCAGGGATAAATCGTGCCAGGGACCCATTTACCACATCTGGATTGAGCTTGGCAAACATGACCAAAATACCTTGTCCACATGTGTATGCACTGGGCTGGGCTCGAAACCCAGGATCTCTCTGCAAGAGTCAACAGCTCTCACCACTTTACCACAGTGCCCTTATGGAGAGAGACAATCTTCTAACTTTATTTTGTTTAACTTGTATTTTGTATGTATGATTGTGTAGTAACTATGTTCTACTCAAACTTTGATATTGAATATAGGATTAATAAAAAGAAAGAGTATTCTCTTGTTTGTACTCTTCACTTCACTAAGGGGTTCTGCTGACAAGCTATGTATTTTGGACTCCTCCACAGACCTAGCATCTATCACTACCATTTGTACACTAATTTCATATAATTTCATATGTTCATAACTAATTTGATGCTTGTTTATCTTGTTATATTTTTGTTATTGTATCTACTGTGGAAATCATCAATTACAAATTACAAATTACTGTTTCAGTTGTGAGCTAGTCTCATCCCAACTCTAAAGGAGTATTTACTGCGTCCTTCATGAAGGAGATATCATTTATATACTGTATGTATCCAAAATGTTCAGTCAGTTCAACAGAAAGTTGATGTACTATTTCTTTTATGTTTGTTTTTCAAAATACAGCTCTTTGGGGGCTTCGACTTTGGTGAGCTGCACATCAAATCGCTCAACATTGCAGAGAGGGGGCGCTACAGTGAAGATGGATTTTATTTCACTCCTGCCACAATTAAATTACCATAAAATACCACTTTTTGGTTAGTTGACTGGCCTCTTCATCTCCTGGCTTGTTTTGATGTCAAAGGAAAGGACAAAAAAGGACACTTTTGCCCCATTTAGAAATTTT
>OZ022590.1:6906313-7078813 GCA_963669155.1 Arbacia lixula | reverse complement strand
TATACTACGCCTTGAATGGACAGTCATAGTTTCGAGAAGATCTACGCACCATGGCATACAAGTACAGAATGAATTGACACATATTTTGCAGGGAGGGTTCGTAATGGATCCAGGGATAGTTTGGGTACCATTTGGCTTGAAACGGGCATCAGTTTCATCATCATCTTTCGCCTCAGATGCTCCATCAGCCTCAACGGCACTTTCTTCTGGTTGAACTTCCTGAAGAACAGTCCTATCTCCGACATCATCCGATTATTAATATTATAATTGTTATCATTACTATTTTCACTATTACTGTATTATCATAATTATGACTTATTAAGTAAGCAAATATCATTCCCCCAAACCAGGGGGGGGGGGGGGGGGGGCTTTCTAAAGTAATTGCAATGCCCCATCCTGTAAATGAATGAAATGCCCTGTACCGAAGTTTGCATGTTCAAATCCATCTTGTTTCAAGATTTTTGTCCGACTCTTTTATCATTCATTTACAGGATGGATCACGCTGTTATTACTATTACTAGGTGCAATATGCGTACCATTTCTTGCCCAGTTATAGATTACAGGATTTTGGGCCGTATAGTTTTACATGCATTTGCACTACATGATGGAACACAAAAATAGGTCTTGCAGACTTGAAGTCCTGACATGCCTTAGGTGTACTTATTTATTCTGGGGCTCTTTGCTCACAGCAAGATTTTCTCGCGTGAACATAATTAACATGAATACATTTGCATATTCAAATTAAGTAAAAAAAGAAATGAATGGAGCAGGCCAACAAAATGTAGGAACCCTATTAAACAAATCAACCAATGAAAGCAAGAAGGATGATCGATGGGTAAATGATCTGAGTGATTATGTAATCAAGAATGTTCAACAAAAGAGCCAAGCGTGAGGATGAATAAGCACATGTGAAGAGGAAAGGAATGAAGGTGATCAGAGAAGTAGGATAATGACTGAGAAGATGAATACGAACATAATTCCAAACAGAACTGAACTAAATACCAAATCCATTGAACTAATTACCAAAACACGACTTAAGATAAACTATACAAAAGATAATTCCAAAGAACAATAAGGGATCAGTAGTTGTTGATTTTTCGTGATGGTGTTGGTGTTGGTATATCACTCTGAACATGGTCTTTTGTTACGCTGGATAAAACGGTCCGGTTTTATAAATTTCGTCCGCGTAACAAAAGACCAGAGGGGGGCCGAATCGGTCGCGGCACCCCTTTCCCAGACTGTTTTGAGGGGGGGGGGGGGGGGGGGCGAATCGACTGCGCCTGGCCCATTCCCTTTTTGGGGCTTGACATCAATAACAACATCGACAGCAACAACAAGGAAAATGACATTGATCATAACGCTCGAAGTCATGTCCTTACCGGGCCGCGCCGGCGGACCAAAGCCAAGTATGCAACAATAGCAACAAGACCCGCACAACGGTGCATGCGCGGGCCGTTTTTGTTTTGTTTACACCCCCTCCCCCCACCCCCCCCCCCTTCACACTCGAGTACAGATTGACAGAATCATGGCCATGTTCCTCAACAGGAAGGGAAGCTGGTCTCCGCCCCACACCCCCACCCCTCCTTTTTTTTTTCACAAATCCTCGATCCGCCCGAGGGAGCGTTACATAAAAATGAAGCATAGGCACATACAGAGTCAAAGACCAGACTCGACTAGCACTTGTGCTAGTTTTTTTTTTTTATCCTTATTGGCAACGCCTATACATAATTGTATAAGTGCATTCAAATATCTATGATAACTTTTGTTATACATTTGTTTAGTGTTCATGCTGTTTTATAATTCGCATTTATGTTGTCGTTAATAAAACTATATCATATCATTATACAATCACTTCAAATGTTCAACTATCTTTGAACAAATTGACATGCATGCGTACGTAGAGCTTGTCAAATTGTAATAGCGCCCTCTTAACTTTACCTGTAACGTAGTTTTCAATAGTTCTCGGGTTGGATTCTAGGGACGGCCTCTTCGAAGTGGAGATGAAGTAAGTGGTCGGATTTTCCACAATTTTGACCCGTTCCAGTGGATTATAAGGAGAAGAACAAGCATATTTTGCATCCATAAAACTTGGTACGTATGTTTGATTCAGTTATTTTGTCTGAAATTACGAGGAGACGGTTGAAATCATCGGCCGTCCCACAGGATTGGTTTACCTCGATTGTCTCGGTGTTGGTTAGATTGTGCATGCATGTTGAACGGAGCGTGTGTAGTAAATTCACCGTGCAGACTACCGTGCAGACTTTCGTGCAATGCCCGGTTCCTGCCCTGTTTGCCCTGCCCCTATCTCACCCGGCTCCGTGATGCTTGCATTGCTACTGCCAACATTCGTTTATCCGGGGGCGGGTGTGGGTGGAAAAGCAAATTTCTATAAATGGTTAGCTTCTGTGTTTTTTGTTTTTTTGCTACCTCATTGAAAATAAAACGTAACCACAGGCCTTAATGTTAAATTTTAGTCTTAGAAGAAGTTTCCTGCAATGTGTTCCCATCATTCCAACTGCGTAGTCATACTCGTAGACTAGTTTTAACTGATTTTGATGGCTGTAACTTATGGTGGTAAGTTTTAACAAGTTAAAACTGAAATTCTGACTAAAAGAAAAAGAAAATAGAGTTACTCGATAAAGAAAACATAGACCAACATCTGTGCCACATTTGAAATTATGATGAAGGGGAAAATCGCTTTCCAAGGAATAATAAAATACCTAAGGCTAAGGCCAAAGATAACATAGATGAAGACATGCAGGGGTCGTCTTTGTTAGGTGTGTGCACGTCTGGAGGAAGTAGGAAATTAATAGTGCAAGTGAAAAAGACATCCTCAGAAGACTCTGTATCATATTAATGTCTGAAATGGTATTGTTCTTTTGTACATGCTTCAACAAAAACACTCCCAAAGTAGTCATGGGCATTTGAAACACCAAGTCTGTGATAAAGAGTCTTGCTGTATGCGTATAATGTTTTCTGTTGGATTAAAGATGATGCATGCAAATTGGTTCACATGTACGCATGTTGCAGTGGCATGCTGTATTAGTTTAAAAGGGCAAAGAGCATTGCAAATTGGTTAGTACAATGAATTTAAGACTTTGACTACTGTTTTTTTTTTTACCACTGAACATTTGTTTGACTCGACTTGCTAATAAATAATCTTGTTCATTTCTCTGCATTGACTTTTAAAAACAGATCTGAAAAAAAAAAATCTGGTAAAAACCACAGAAAATGGAATGAAATACTGTAATAGAATTTCTATCCCAGAAAAAGAACCGGAAACTTAGTGGTCTTAGACCTTACATGTTTGGACAATTGATTCTGATACATGTATGTAGACGACCAATTGCATTAGTGTAGTAGTGTGGTAAATACTTCTAATGGAATTAATCTCCAGAAGTATTTGATGATCAACAACATAATTGATAACAATATCATTCATCAGTTACAATATGAAGTTAGTATCCACTTATAACATTGCTTCTGCATACATACACCCCTGTACTAAAACAACGAAGAAAGTATTCAGGCCTTTTTTGTCAAGAGTTGTAGTGTACAGGAGTTCTTGTTGTGTTATTTTAAGAAGAAAGGGTCTCCAGTCATGCGCAATGTCGTTCTTAGCTTATGAACAACTGAGTGAAACACCCTCTGGTACACTGTGCAGTACATGAGTCTGCCTGTCTGGTTTGATAAATATAGAGGCTTTTGGAGTGTGAGACCACACCAGTACATGTACATACCGCAGTATACATGTGCATGGGAGCGATGATTGTAGACCATGTGGCCTTTCAGTGGGAAGTTTGCGCATTAGTCAGCAGTGACTCAAAAGGATACTCAAAATTAGCAGCATCTGAGTTTTGCAGTGAAATGCGCTTCAGTTTAGCGCAGTCAGTACCTTGATATATATTTGCAATGTTCGTTGAGGTTTAGCTGGGTTGTGGGAGTTTGCGTGAGCTCCCCCCCCCCCCACCCCCTCCCCTTTCTTTACCCTTTCCCCCATCCCTGTGGCTACATGCTGTGTAATCTCATTTCTGCTTTTTACATTTGGAAGCCTATTTTACAACAAACATCCACATCTGAATTTCTTCATGCTCTTCTTAGCTTAGAATATAATTTTCTGCTCATTTATAACTTATCGTCCATAATGCATTATTTTGTACTCATTACAGGCAATACTTCTACTTTATCAACCTTCAATATTTTGTTCTACAGTACAGTATATGAAGATAAACCGTCAATAGTTTCTTCTGGAGTATATAAAGATAAAAACTAGGTTTATTTGATTTGCATTCTAAGTGTTGAACTAACCATTCCAATATTGTATTGAGGCATTGGAAATGTGATATGCCGTGTCATCGATGAGGGCAAAATAGGGGGATGTAAGTGTGCATAGTGTAATTTAATGATCTGTCACGAACCATGCTCTGCACTATATTTTCTCTTTCATAGGGGCTCTTTCATAATTTAATGGGGGCTCCTTTAATGGATTTTAGGAGCTACTGTACATTGCCTGACCCCCAATCAAAGTAGTGTGCTATTTTCATCTTCATCTTCATCAGTCAAATAGCGCCCCAGATTCTGATGAGGCTAATTGTGGGTTATATTGCAAGTTTTGGTGTAATAAAGACATGCGAGTCTATTGGTCTACCGTTATTCATTGATAAGGCCAAGCATGCTGTCTGTTTTTGTCATTATCATGCCATTACATTTGAGTTTTTCCCTGTAAGTAGAGCAATCTTCACCTCTACAATGTACATCAACCAACCAAGCCTGAGCTGATCGTAAATGCCACATATGTCGCATATGGCCATATCATTTTCATCCTCGTGCATTCGAGATGCGCCAGCCCGAAGCTGACAAAATGGCCAGCTATTTTTTGATCTGGGAAGTCGACTCAAAGTCAGCCTGGTTCAAATAGCGGGTTATTTTGCGTGCCCACATTGGAAGTGATAAGCCGCCAGCTGTTGCTGTTACGTAATGCACCACAGTTTCCGCTGCGTGCTGTTGTGCAGAGCAAACCAGCAGGCTCGGGCTAGATTTTTGGTTGATGAGGAATCGAAGATGGTCCTCAAAAAAAGAGCATGCTACTGTATACACCATATATTTTGCATGGTTGTTATTTTCGTGAATTTTGCGAATTTAACAGATAGGGCTGGTGCAGACAGGCATAGTCTCGCTACTTGTATACCAGGTACTGTAGATCTTTGCCTGGACTAAAGCGCTTAAGCGTTAACTTGTTTTTAAAAGTTCATTGAACTATTGCTCTGCTAGCACGATCATGAAATAGCTAGCTATTTGCCACTTCGGGCTGGTGAAGATGGCCCCAGTTTCTTGCTCCCAGTATCTGTGCCGGGAGGAAAGCGTCAACTTGTTTATCAAAGTTCATTGAACTATTTAAGGTTAAGGCAGTGCACTGAACTGTTGCCTGAGGGATCAGGTAAAACAGCTGTTCCTGTTAGGGTAAGGGGAAGGTTGCACACAGAAAGAATGGCAAACACATTATGAAGTATGAGCTGCATACACACACTTCTTCATTTTATTCTCTCTTAAATACATTTACATTCATTTCAATCCTAAAATTATGTGATGCTGTCAGAGACAACATTATGCCAAAGTTCTCAAAAAAAATGTTTATCATTGCATCATATTAATATTACATGCAACTACATACAATGTAGCAGGATATCAGTTTATTATAAAAAAGTATGATGTTTATCTGTCTTGCTAGACTGTACTGTACATGTAAAACATGCTACAGTGCATAATCTGTATGTCTCCACTTTGTATTCTTTTTGTTCAAAACTGGAAAAGAACAGTACTTTGTATAGTTTTGTATTTTGCCACTAATCATGCATGTTTGTGCTGGTAAACTACAATGTATACTTGTGTCTTCATACATGTACATATTAAAGCCTTTGTTCCACTTTGCCGCCCACTCTACAATCTAGATATTTTTCCAGATCGGAAAGATCGGGTAAGAAATTGGCAGATCTAGACCTACATTGTACATAATGCGTCCAGGCCCTGTTCCACTATGACAATTTGGATTCTGATGGAGGAAAGTGGCATAAGTGTAACTTAATCAATAGTCTGTTTATAGATAACATGAAATATCTGAATCATGAGTCACTTACTCGACACTTAAGTTTTACAAAAAACACCTGTGCAGAATCGTAATGTATGTAATTGTTTATACGCAGGCAGCTACAGTGAGCAAAAGTTCAGTTGTTTTGTTCACAGTGCAGTAGTCGTACATTCCTTCTATGGTTCAAAAGCTTTGGTAATCGTTCAAGCATGCTGTGTACTGCTGGTATGTACAGTAAGGACCAAAATAAAGAAGTACCTTTAGATACACTACAAGTACACTGTATGCTCCTTTTTTCCAAATTCTACATACACTACATGTAACTACATAACATGAGTGCAGCTAATTTCCAAGCTTGATGTCATGAAGCAAGCAGTGTATTATAATTGTTAATTTACATCTCCCTTTAGAGGGAAATGTATACATTTTTCACAGGGGCTCTTCGGTTATTATTGTTATTTTATTTTATTATATTTATTTATTTATTTACTTTTTTTTTTTTTTTAGGGGGGGGGGGGGCTCTAGATATTTTGTATTTGTATTTGCAGGATCTGAGCCACCCTGACCCCTGTGTAATGTTTTCACTACTACATTTGTGTGAAGGCCTGTATTGATCGACAATGCGATGTACTGGTCTGTCTCTTACCATTTGAACAAAATGATAGCTAAAGCAAAAGAAAATGCTGTTTGCAAAGTGAACATTTCTGCATGCCTTTCCCAAAATGATATTGTGACAGTTAAATGGAAAACTTTTTTTAGATTGCAGATGGAAAATTGAAAATGCAGACAGTCTACTGTATCTATGCCAGATCAGATGTACATGTACAGTGTAGCTCTCTTTCTGTGGACTGGCCCAATCAGGGTGGTCACCAGAAAATCTTTTACGCATGGCTCAAAAAAGCAGAATATCACTTTTTGTCAGACATCTGTGCTGGACGCGTGGTACACAACTACGGAACGCGTGGCTCAAAGAAAACAAAAACAATAAGAATAATAAGACTGATACTGATTTTATGCATGGTGCAGTGAATTTACACGTGGCTCACAATCACTTTCTGGACCCGATGCGTGGTGTTTGCACCGCATGTTTTCTACACTGGGGACCACCCTGGGCCCAATTATGCAATCCAGTGGCAAACAAATGCAGATTAATTCCTGCATGCATACAATCAGTCATTCTTCAATTAACTCTAGACAAGTTTGAGTACATGTTTGTAATGAACTTTTTGTGTAGAATTGTAAATGTAATGCATGCAATGTGCACTGGTCTTAAAAGCTTTGAGCAGTAAATTGGAATTTACACAATGCACTTCGGATTGGACTTTGATACGCCTGAATGCCTGAGTGATAAAGAAATAACCATTAATCAGCATACAATTCAGGTGACAATTGAAGTAAATCGGAAGAGCTGAGAGTATTTGTCTTAGCAGAGCAAGTAATAATGAGAAACCTGACCTGGATTAGCCTTGTTCCCAGTCTGTAATTCTTCCATTATCCTCATCTGCCTAAGAAGAACTAAAGCCTGATCATACACCATAATCATGAAAATACCGTGATTATTACCGATGCACATTGTTAGAAAGTTTTCAGCGAGCCTCTAAAAGCCCCATTCATATACACAGCGTGCTACATAAGCGCTTGCCCGATGGCCCGGGGCCAGTGAAAATCCCGTTCGGGCAAGCTATTTTGATGATTGTGGGGAAAGTACTGGCCCGAATCGGGCAAGCAGATTATTACAGCTAGTTAATAGCTAATCAAAATGCAAGTTTTCCTATTTTGTAATCATAACAAGCTAAACAATCTTCTTCATGTTCGATTAAAAAACAAGAACATATTAAAGCAAAAGTGTTTTGTTACATGTACCAGGAAACAGTGGTCTGTGTGTGTTTTTATTTATTGTGAGTGTATAGGTTTATGTATACCGCCCATAAAATAGTTAAATTGAATTTTATGTAAGAAATGTAGCATTAATGTGTTTTTTTTCCGGGCAAGTGAAATTTCATTTCGGGCAAGTGATTTTTCATTTTTTCAAAATCTGCTTGCCCGAACGGGCCAGTGCTAAAAAAGAGTTATGTAGCACCCTGATATACACCAAAAAAAATGTAAGTATTGCTGTGTTTTGAACAGCTATTTTGCAGACACAGTTTATAAGATTTGCTTAAACCGCAATATTGCAGTTAAGCCTGAGTCATATCGATTTTTTCAGAAACCGGTGTTCGATGGCTTTGCGCCGATCGAACATCGATGCATCGACGGCACATTAACAAATTGTGTACAACGGATAGCGGAGTGCGAACGCCAGCGGTCGTGTACATTTTGCGTATTACATGACGTCATTCAGCCACTGCCAAGAGCCAATTTATGAATGAAAATATAGTAAGCATGCGCAGTGCAATCCTTCCATTTCCCCACACAGTATTCCACCAAAATAAGTGTGCAATTCTCTATCACCTCGTATCAAAATCGACCTAGAATTTCACTTTCCTTTATTTTATATGAGTTATGAAAGGTATTTTCGGAGAATCTATTTTCTCACCGATATCGCACATGTAAGCGAATTTCAATAACTTCTTGCTTTTCCGTCAAAATCTTAAGAATTAGCGTCAATATGGCATCGTGTAAGTTGTAACGTGTAACGTGCACAAAGTCAATTGGCTTCCGGGTTTCGGACAACGTGACCAGATATCGTTATCGCTATCGATTAGCGACCACGTGGTCATGACATGATCTACGCGATGCACCAATCAGCGGTCTCCGAATCGCTGTACGAAGACGCTCTACCAGTCTGTTGGCAGCGTGTATGCAAATGAGCCTTAATGAGCGAACTTACGCACAATCGCCACTGTGCTGTTTCCGGGTTTTCACAACACACGATGCTATCCGTTGTACACAGTCTACAGACAAGTGTTCGTTGTGGCATTGCGCGGTATATAGTAGTGAACGAAAAGAAGCCAAGTATGTAGTAGCTGCTTGATCATCGAGCGACCAGTTCGTTCTCTTGATGTGCTACCTTCAAAACTCACAAAAGAGAGTAGGAACCAAGTAAGCAAATTAAACTAATTAAAAAATATTAAGATAAATTGTGTATAACAGGACTATCAAACAAAAGATTTTGTGCTTTCTAGTCAATTTGGTAATTTCGTCGATGCATCGAATTCATCAAAACGAAATCGGAGTTCGACTTCTTCGATCGAACACCGGCTTAATAATCGATTCGACTCAGGCCTAATTGCAGTATTACTAGGTCTTGATCTGCAAAATATCTACAAACTAAGCAGAAAAAGAAGGAAGCAAATATCGTAACATTTGAGCGACTCCCGTTCATATATACATCTATCGGAAATGCATCTGCAAAATTGCTGCAAAATTGCTGCAAATGTTGCGCTTATTTTGTGGATACAGGATGTACATGTAGGCGGTGTACATGTGAACCTGGTTCTAGAGTCATTAGGCTACCAAAACTATTTAACCAGTGTATTGCAGAGCGTGGGTAAGAAATGCCTAACTGCATTGCAGCTAGACTAGACCTGGCTGAGTGTGTACCCACAGATAATACATGCTGACTGTGAAAACAAGAGATAGAGTTTCAGAAGCCATTGTCTTAAGAAAGTTAGCAAACCTTATCATCCTGACCCAGTAGCCTCATTGTTATCGATGAATGCAGCTGGTAGTGTTACATTTCAAACTCATGCTTTGAACATGGCTGTAATAAAATTCAATCCATTGCCATTAAAGACAGGGTAGCCCTTTTTGCAGGTCAGAATTTCACTCTTTTTTTTTGTTTGAAATCATTTATTGTATTGTGGAAAGTTCTGCATGATACCAAAGCTTCTGCTCTACGTACATGATATGTACACGAATTTAGTATTTAATTATAGGGGGAGTGAGTCTGCTGAACTTGAAATTTGATCTTCATTAGCCTGTCACAGGCATATTGTGAGTAAGCTTGTCTGTGCATGTACATATCAGGGCTGAAGTAGGCAGTTTGAACATGCTGTACAGTACATATCTGTGCAGTGTAGCATCATACAGTATGCCATTGGTTTCTCATTTTTCTCAGACTTGTTTCCACCCACGCTCTCCTTTTGCCCTCTTGTGTTCTTTTCTTCTTCTTCTTCTGAATCAGAGTTGTGACGCTGTGATTCCAATTGTCATGCTTTCCATAGCCTCCCCTGCCCCTAGGGGTGTTGACAGAAACTCCCAGTTCAGCAAAGCCAAATGTCACCCGCAATGGTGGACAATGTGGGACGGATGCATTTGTGAGGAAGGGAAAGCATTGTGGCAGGAACTGACAAATCTGGTATCATTATGCATCTTACAGGCAGAATTTTTTTTGACATGTACATTTATGGAGATACATGTACAGTAGCTGTTGATATGTATATTTGTTAGGTTGTGTTTGTATGAATTTGTACATGTATGTTGGTGTGTGACTGTAAGGTACTCCTTAATATACAAAGTACATAACAATGTAGCATGTGAACTACATGTACAATTCAAGAGTACAATTCAAGAGTACAATTCAAGAATACTTTACAAGAGTACCATAAAATACATATACATGTACACATTATGTGCATGCTCATATTATATGCATATTTTCTGATTGAGGTTATCATAGAGAGTTCATGTGTGTACATTTTATGAAACAACATTTTACAAGAAATGTTTGGCTGCCTGTAGTATACATACATGTGTCATGACTGTGCATTACCAAAGTGATGGCACAAATACGTAGTTCTAGTCATGATAGGTACATTTCATTATTGAGTGTTGTGATCAGAGGTGTATGAATTCTACTCCTGCATTGCATACTCGGTGCTGTACATGTACAGTACATGTAGTACGCAATGTTGTGCCAGCTGCATTTACTTCACATACCTACACACACCATGTATAATTTTATTGCACATCATCATTGACATGTACATGTGAACATGTGCCATAAATCATGACAGTATTTGGAGGCACAGGGTGGTACAGGGTGGTACTCCCATAAACTTCTCCACTCCTATCCTATTCCTTACCTTTAACCAAGTTTGTGCATTCAAACTCTTCTAGAGAATGAGCCAGCATCCTATTTTGCCGACCTTGAGTAGGATCCCAGCTCCTCAAGGTCAGACCACAGACCCTGGGGCTGACCTCAGATGCCCTGGTGTCTACTACCCATTTCCATGGCAACCCTTGTGGTTTGTCTTCTTCTCTTAACTCCACTTGACAGCTAGAGAGGATAGGGTGCTCCATGCAAGTGAGCCAGCAACAAATTGCCAGACTTCTTTTTTTTCCTGTCCCCCTTCTAGCTAATGGTGGGGAAGAACCATACTCCTGAGGAATGCAGTTTTTCGCTCGACCTTTGACCCCTTGCTAAACATGGCTGCCTCCCATATAGTTGAGGGTGATTTATCACTGGAGTAGATGTACTGTGCATGTTTGCATGGCTTCATGTATCAAATGTTGTGCTGGACAGTATGGGTTCAGGAGCATTGGAATGTGAAGGAAGTTACATGTACATGCTTATACTAGCTTGAGCTGTTCAGGTAGTGTTTGTAATCCTGCATTTCTGTAGGCCTATAAATATACATACAGTTTTGTACATGTACTGTGGAGGTGTTTTTACATCATAATGTAAGTATAGAACTGTTGCATGGATGGGTTGGTAATGGTATAACAAGTCATGAATACTTAAAAATCTTAGCAAGACCATTGGATGAGAAGGCTTCATTTTATGAATTGACATTTGTTTGACATTTGTGATATTTTAAAATTAATTTGAACAATAACAATTTGAACAAATCACTAAAAGACTTGCTCTCTGTTATGGGGGAGGGGGAGGGGCTTTGATGATGTTGAGTTCAGTAATTCAGTTTTAATTTTGAGTCAATACAGTAAAGATCTATATGTAGTACTTGTAATACAAAATTTTTGTGTACTTGTGCTTTGCCTGTACGCTGTAAAATAGTGTGGAATTAGGAAGGGGAAGTGCTGTGTAATAGTGCATTGTGATCTGTAGCCAGTAGACTGTTACCACATTCCATTCAATGGTTTCTCAAGCTATTTACTGCAAGAATAGGCAGCCAAATTGATAAGAGGAGGGAGGGGACTTTATTGGCCCTCACATGTAAGCGCTGAGTGCATTCACAGTATTGATTGACCCCATTTCGTGTAATGCTTAGTTGGTCTAAGACGACGGGCATGCTGATGTCCTGTAGCCCATATTCATGAGTTAGGGTTAGAGCGAAGGGTCGTGACACTGGTTTGGTCTGTGCTTAATTTTATATACATGTAATATTAAAGGGAACATGTGCAATGTAGGTTCAAGGCCGTGATAGTATTATAGTACATGTCAGTACATGTACAGTGAAGAGAGTGGGGGAAAAGACTGAGTGTAAAAACTTGATGGCATTTCATTTAACACATACATTGTGAAGCATCAAATTTTTTAGATGCAAACATGGGGAATTTCACAGTTCTACAATTATGGAAATATTTGGGTCACTCCAGAGTTCATGAACTATGGTTTTGTATTTTGGGAGTGACAGTCCACAGTATATTCACAATGAAGGTTTGACTCTATTCTGTCCTTATCACTATGTTTTATTCACATGGGCACGAACAAACAACACCATATTTTATTCAGCTCTTTCATGCAGCAGTATCTTTCTCTTCCTCTCCTGTTGAATTGCTCTCTCATTTTCTCATGTTTTTTTCTCCTTGTCTTTTTGTTTGTCTGACATGTCTGTCTGTCTGTCTGTCACATTGTGTTTTTTTTCTCTTTATGACTCTCTATGTGTCTCTCCTGTCAGTTTGTCTCTTTCGCTGTCTTTTGTTTCTATGTTTGTCTGTCTTGCCTGTCTTACTTAAAGGGCATATACTGTACAGGGAAGGCAAAAAAGCCTTCAAAATGTAATTGTCAGCAATCTTCCTGCCAATGGTCTTAAATTCATGTATTGTCCATTTTAGAAGCTTGCTGAAAGTTATTTGCCCTCAAATGATTTACATTTAGAGTAATGAGTGATTAAATCACAAATCCTCAAAATGTTCGGCCCGAACATTTTGAGGAGTTAATCATTTATCATTAATTACGCCAAATGTGAATCATTTGAGGGCAAATAACTTTCAGCAAGCTTCTAAAATGGACAATACATGAATTTAAGACCATTCGCAAGAAGATTGCTAACAATTACCTTTTGAAGGCTTTTTTGCCTTCCCAGTACAGTATATGCCCTTTAAACAGTTTTCATGTCTCTCTCTTGTCTCTGTTGCAATCCTCTGGTCTATCTGTACATCTGTCTGTCTCTCACTCTTGCTCACTCTCTCTTCCCCCCCCCCCCCTCTCTTTCTCTCTCTCTCTCTCTCTCTCTCTCTCTCCATCTCCCCCCTCTCCCCCCCTCTCTCTCTTCTTTCTCTCTCTCTCTCTCTCTCTCTCTCTCTCTCTCTAACTCTCCCTCTCTCTCTGTCTCTCTCTTTCTATCTCTATCATTTTACCATTCCCACTGTTTATGCTTTTGTCTGGTTATGATTGTATGGTGACTGAGAGGCCAGGACAGGCATGACCTCGGGGTTTCGGCTGACAGATGTCAACTGAAATACAATCTGCAGGCAAATTATGGACATTCCTTTTTCAAATTTTTCAATTTATAGTTTCTTAAATTGTGAAGGGGCTGCTTGTAACTTTCTTCATTTTACAAAAAAAAAAGAAATGCTGTTTTAGTTGTGTTTTACCATGTGCACATATTTAACATACACACTGTACAGCTGTACATATGCAGTGCATGGCATTTTTTTTTTAGTAATGTTTGTATCAGATCTCTGTAGAAGATAGTGTACTATTGACACTGTAAACATGTAGTGCATTGAAAGGCATTTATTTTGTGCAGAATATGATGACAAGATGGTATAGTCAATGATACATTTGTACACGGCTCTACCATTCTACCTCCATGTGACAAATTTGTTTACATGCAGGACGAAGCTGCGTCGTACAGAGAAAGAGAGATTGGTGAGAGAGACTTGTGTGACTTCAGTACATACATGTACAATGGAGAACCAGTGGGCACACACAAGCTACAATGTGCAATGTGTGCATTCCATTCAGTGACTCACTGCATCTTCATACTGGGTTTGCATGCACCTATGTGTACTGGTGCATCCATCTGATCTAGTCATCACATAGTCTTGTCTCCAGATTTCTTGTTTACTACATTTCTTCTTTTCCTGGATCTTTGTAAACATATTAAGTTTTCACTTTTAGATTTGTCTAGATACGATAAAGGTTTACATACTAGTCTTGTCCCCAGACTTCTTGTTTACTATACATGCATTTCTACTTTACTTGGATCTTTGTAAACATACAGACTGGTTGTTTGATATTGCTTTGCTACTTGGATCTGACATTTCTAGATATGATATACAATGTAGGCCTCCATATATACATCTTCATACTTGGGTTTGCGTGCAGCTACTGGCACATTCATCTGGTCATAATGTAGTCTCATCCCTAGACTTTTCACTTGTCTTTTTTTCTTCTGTACTGACTCAAAACAAAATATGTGTGCACATGTGGAAGGTTCAGTGACAGGGAACTGAAGTATAGAAGGGATATCTTCCCAAATGTCTTTAGGGCCGAGAGGTGCATTTATTAGTATGCAGCACTCTTCGTTCATTAGATACTTGCTGGGTTCTTGACGGGGTAATGCGGTTGTGGGCACATTTTAACGGATCTGTGATACTGACAGTGAATATAACCCTCACACTACCATAGGTGCCTTTTGTGTGTTGTAAATCAATGGGCTTTGAATAACTCTGTACACAGAAGGTTAAGTATAGAATAGATGTCTTCCCAAACGTCTTGAGGGCTGAGAGGTGCACACATTAGTATGCAGAGCTCCTCTTTCATTAGATGCTTGGCGGGCTCTTATGGGAGCCGCGGGTGACTCGCTTGGTCGGTCGGGGCTGGCTGCAATGCGCAGCGTGACGTGGGATGCCCATCACGCATCAAGATGTCGGTAATGGGAGGGATGTACCGGGTGATTAGCAACGCATTGAGAGTGTGCTTAGCAGGAGAGACAACTTGCTCCAAATACTAGAGACAGACCAGCAGATAATGGAGTGATGCAAGCCTATTTACATGTACATGTAGAATAATTTGGGATGCGATGCAGTGAACTGTGTTGAATGTTCACTTGCATTGGAGGAATCAGGGCCTTGTTGCCTAAAACATACCATTTATGGTAACTGCCTTGGTAGCATTGCTGTACAGCCAATGAAATTCATGGTTTCCATAGAAATTGCTGTTGGTAACAAAGTTCCCATCAATGGTAAGTTTTGTGCAACAGGGCCCAGGTGTCAGAGTAATTCATGGAATGTATGTTATGCACATTGTAGACGTACATGTATGAACGAAAATTGTTTCTAGGGGCTTTTTTCAAACCTGATATTATGAAACTAACTCTCTGTACTAGTTATCCCTTACCATTTGAGGAAGAAAAAAAAAATCACGGAGCTTTTTGCTACTTGGGGGGGGGGGGGTGCTCTTTGTTGTTATACAGGAGCTACATATCACCCTGTGTCACTGTGTGATTCTAATGCAGCATCACAATTTCTGGAATGACTTTATCAGAGGGAGACAACCATTGGGCTTTGTGTAGTACAAGTACTTAATGACTGTCCACTGAACTAATGAATTGTTCGAATTTGGAGTGATTTTAATTTAGCAAGGTATGGTATGGTAAATGTAGACAAGAAGATGAACCGTATAAAAGATGGGTGACAACAAAGAGATGGGCAACTACTTGAACACTATTAAATGAAAGGAAGTGGGAATACATTCAGTACATGTATATGTACAGTATGTACATGTAGTGGAAAAGAATACTTGATACATTTGATCTACCATTCTGGCATGTTCATTGAAATCTAGACCTAGTAATGATAGTATTAGCAGAGCAGTTCTTCCATGATTATGCATGATTACTGTCCGTAACCAGTACCACTACGTACTAACCCTTACCTTTAATATGAGTAATTGTGAATCATTCAGTACATATATAACCGGTCATGTAATGAGTTAACATTCAAGGCTATCTGCAAACATACCATCTGCTCCTGCACCTTTCATTTAAGTCAGTGTGAAGTGAAGTCCATACCTATTGAACTTGACTGCATGACTCTGCCTGAAATGCACGTTGTATGATTAATTATGAGATGTTTAAACCCTTGATATACCAGTATTAGAATCTTGCAACCAATACATACTGTTCATGCACAGTGATATTATAAACATTCCTTAGACGAGGATGTTGTTTAGCACATGTACATGTATATGGGTGAACTAAAAAAAAAAAGTTTTATAGTTGCTCTATTTTGGCATTGCAGGGGCTAAATCCCCCTGACCACTTCTGTGATGTATTCACTGGTATACATATTGTATAACTACCACCGTAGTCTTGGCAAACGTGGCCTATACAGTGAACATATCAGCGTTTTTACGAACCATGGAATCCGTATATTGCGCAGCGGATGAATTCCATTCCATTCCATTCCAATCCAATCCAATGGTTTGCAAAAACGCTGACGATATGACTGTTGCAGGGAATGTATTGACAATTGGTACTGATATTTAATGTAATGGTAGTGAGTCTAGTGACATCAAGATTTTAGTGTGTGGGAGACTCTCCGTGAGTCTATTCTGAGGATGCGCTCTCTCACTTAATTGTCTTTTGCCTCCTGAGTACCAACCCATGATAGTCCCACATCAATTACTACACAGTATAACGCCTATGGGACTAAGAGGGTTATACAATCTTAGAGCGGCTTATGCACCTGTTCTGTAAGCACAGCAGGGAAATGGAACAGAAGTAGTTCTCACAGGGAGCTGATTGTTGGTATGGCTGTCACTCTAGCCTGGCGTCCAGACTTTTTGATATTTCTAGTCCAAATTTACTCTGTGGAGCCGTAGCCTAGCTCTCAGGCTTTTGGGCATTTTCATTCCTTACTACAATATTGAATAATAATAATAATAATGATAATAATAATAATAATAATAATAATAATAATAATAATAATAATAATGATAATGATAATGATAATGATAATGATAATGATAATGATAATGATAATGATAATGATAATAATAATAATAATAATAATAATAATAATAATAATAATAACACATAGAATTTATATAGCGCACTTTCTAACTTAACTACATGTACTGTAGATGCTCAAGGCGCTTCAGAGCAAATTAAAGAGAGAGAGAAAAAAAAACAATACAGGTATGAATAAACGGGTCTGGCTGCAGTAGACTAATCACTCTAAATTCCTTCTCTGGCTCGCCCAGGACGGAGAGAGAAAAGAGGAGGATGAGAGAGTGACTAGTCTTGTGAGTGCTAGACTCTTATCTTTATGACCCCATTACATCGGAGGAAGTTCCCGCTACGTCCTTGAAATTCCGAAAAAATTGGCAGGGACATAGCGATAACTTCCTTGTTTTCGAAAAATATGAAATCGTCCTGCGCACGCTACGTCTGCGCTACGTCCTTGATACGTTCATGGTGCGTTAGTGGTGTTCCCATTGAGTTCATTGTGCGAGCAGGCGTCGTCGAATTATGCATGGAGCTGGTTGCATTTGAATGCATGTTAATGCAGTTTATTGAAGTCAGCACTGGGAAAGTTGATTTCAGTTGTACCTTCATGTATGTAGGAATTCTGATAAATGTGGGTCTGGTTGTAGTACAGGTACTGTAGACTAATGATTGCTTTCTAGTGTTTGGACTGGTAGGAGAGGAGAGTAGAAATATCAGTATCATTCATCTGGATAGTATGAGGTTAATGTACAGGTACTCTACCAGTAAGATTCAAAATGTCATAGACTCATAATTCAAAATCATAATGCAATGTACGTGTTTATGTACTGAACAAAATAAGTCAACTGAAATGTACTCATATACCAAGTACCCTACATTATACTATACAAGTTTTGAGTAGCGTAAACAATTTACATGTCTACATGTATGCACATACACTGTACATTATTGAAGTACCAGTTCTTGTACACACAGTACATGAACAGTAGCTGATGGACTACAAGTACACAGTGCAGTCATATACGTACCTGTACGAACAGTTCTTAAGATGAGTCATACTTGTCACATTGTTGTGATGGATGTTTTGAAAGCTATTACAGGGAAAGAAGGAAGGATCACTTTGCATTGTGGACTATCTCTTCCCCTTTGTTGTTGAGAACAATCAGGGTGTTTGACTCAAAAGGTGATTGTCCTCTTGGTAGATAGAGCACAGTTTGAGGGAAGAGACAAAAGCTGTTAAATCATGTGATAAGTGCAGTGATGTATTAGTGCTAATCTCTGTTGTTGGATGCAACCTACCTTGAAACTTGTGAAGAGGATAGGAAAGGAGGTGTGTATGTTATACACTTAATCACCCAGGATTTGCAGGTACATGTATGTGATTGCTGGATTTCTGCAACACCCATCAAGTATGTTTACTATTAGTCCACATACATGTATTTATTACATAATGACATGCGCATGTAGATATGTCAATACATTAACTGAACACAAACAAGTTACATTGCATACTACAACTGTATTTCTTCTGAAGCTTAGTATTGAGTTCCATGAATGATGACATTCGTTTGGTAGCCTATGATGTAATACACTCGCATGAAGGCATAAACTTGCTTTCCGACTTATCGTACAGGAGTTGGTTGATATATAGCACTCCACAGTGTAGCACCTACACCTGTAGTACGTACATGTATGTAGACTACCTACTCTTTTGAGAGAGTTCATTTCAGTTATGTGTGAACTGCCCATGTATTTCTTCACCTACATGTACATGTATGCTAACGCTTTGGTTTTGCTTTGACCATCTACATGTAAGTCCCATAGGCAACAAACTGTGTTTGTAGATAAGACAGGACTTTGATGGTTAATAATGAGAGGGTTTATAATTGTTCCTGTATATTTGTAGAATAGGTGATCACTATTTGTGACAAGATACATGAAACGGTAGAAAAGGTAGTCATAGGTATATTTCACAGCCATTCAGGTACCCTTATTCTCACATTGTGCATGTACATGTACATGTACATGTAAGTGGTTGTATATTTTACTACAATGAATGTGTGCATAACCATGGTCATAATAATTCAGAAAGTACAACAACATGTTAACATTTGACTGTTCCCTTTTGATGTCTTTGCAGCAGATGTCCTGAATCCAGGCCTACTTGACGATGCCACGGGTTCTCCCTTAGACTGCACCCACGGAAAGGAGCAATCAACAGACAAAGCCGCCAGCCCCAGTGCCTTGCATGTGTGAGAGAGCTCTCTCATCTCTCTGTGAAGCCCCCAACAGACTGGAACCCTTTTTTACTGATTCGCCAAACCAAGGTGTGCACGTACCATGAATGAATATGAGGGAGGCGGCTCCCGCGCAGAACCCGTCCCAATCTCCCCGATCAAGCGGGAGGACTCCATGGCGCTGTCGCAGCTCTCGGAGAACCACGGCCGCTTCAACGACACGGGCGTGAGCCGGGAGGGCCTGAGCGACCGGGAGACGTCCTACTCATACGGGGGCTACAGCCCCGCGGCTACACCCACCCACTCCTACAGCACGGCGAGGTCCGACGGCATGTCGATGAGCCGGGAGGGGTCCACCCCTAAGAAGAAGGGCAAGACCATGTCGCTGAAAGTGCAAATGCTTGATGACTCGGTCTTGACAGTTGAGGTTGTGGTGAGTACCTGACAGAGTTGCGAGATGTATTCTCTTATGAAGGATGAGGAGGATAAACTGCATGGAAAGACTAACCAACATATGAATAAAAAAATTATAAAAAAGAGACTAACCATGAAGAAGTTTTTCAGAGAGCTGAAATGGAAAAAGAAGCTAATATGTAAGCTTCAAATTAGACAAGTTAAGATTTTTTTTTGTGGGGGGGGGGGTGTTGGGGGAGGCATGTACTTTGTAAAGATGGTGTGGAAAAGTTGGCTTTGATGGGAAAATTTTTGGGAAAATTAATTGGGGAATAGAAGAAGGGGAAGAAGGAGGATTACTTATAAGCTTGACTTACTGGTTAGCTGGTTAGTAGAGCGAGGAGCTATGAAGATACCTCATTGGTACAACAGGGCCCTTTGCTAGACTGCTGACACAGACTAAGATGTGACACTGTCTATATTTGTCTAGAAGATGAGTCTATTCAAATCATTAAACGTTTTGTAGAGAGATAATTTCTTTTCTTTTAGCTGTTGCGCTTTGCAGTCATGAGAATGATCGATCAACTTGTGGGAAAATAAGCAAAGAAAAAGTGGACCATGCAGGACTGGAGTGTATCTATAGCTTGCCGGGCAGCGACACTATCCACTTAATTGGCTTGTGATAATGACACAATACTTATGAACAAGTACACAAGGCCTCCATTTCTCTTGCTTATTTGTATTCATGAATACCCAGTAGGACAGGTGTTTATTCAAAGAATTCTTCGAGTGAAAAAATTGTTGATGATTGGTAGCAATTAATAACAGTTGAATAATGACATTTGTGAAGAAAAATCATATTCAGGAATTGTACATTTCCCTAAACCTCTGTATCCATTTCGTTGTTATTAGGTGAATATCATTTCAAGTGACTAAAACTAAGATTTGGACAGTCCCAATGCACACAAGTCAAGAGAGAGAGAGAGAGATAGTATACAAATATACCAAGCTGTGAGATTGTATAGTGGAAATTATCTATCTGAGGAGGGAGTGGCATAGAACTATTTTTTCCGAGGGGCGAAGCCCTCGAGGAAAAAATAGTAACTTATGCCAGTCCCTCCGAAGATGGATGATTTTCACTATACTTTCGAACTCAATGCTTGGTATATTTGTTTTATATCCCTTTTGTAAAACAATAACTAATAAATACTATTTAGAAAATAGTAAAACTTTCGGTAACACCATGTGGTTGTATGTCGCCTTTTTTTTTTCTCTGTCTCGATATCGGTTCATCCCAGGTATATGCGCAACACACCGCGCACTGCATTCACGCGCGCACTAATTTACGCCCGCTCAGGTAGAGAGCATGCGCAGTAGTGCCAAGGAAGAAAATAGTAAATAGAGCATGCGCAGTCCTCCCCATGAAAAAATAGTGAAAAATATCCGGAGCTGAGGCAGATATAGTCAAATTATTTTGTAGTCTGCGATCATCAATTGACCAATCACGTTCCCAGAATACTCATGAATATTCATAGAAGGGATATAACTACATATATACGACACTGCATTTGACAGTGCCTAGTTGACTCTGGCTGGCTTGTCAACCTTTATGACTAGTAATATCCTGTCATGGGGAAGGGCGACTAATTCTCGTGTCAATCTTAATGACCAGACTGCAGTAGACCATAGTTCCAAATAAGCACACAAATTTTGATCTGGGTAATTAGCCCGACAAAAATAGTGTGCTATTTAAATTGGGTTATCTGTTAGAAAAATCTGGGATGTTTCACAAAATGGCCAGATAATTTTCCTCCAAAAGTGTGATAAGATTTGTACCCATTTTAATCAGACCACAAGTACTGCGGAAGATTTCCAGATTGGTATCCTCAATACCATGTGATGAAAAACAGTGAGTATTGGGAGAGAGAGAGAGAGGGGAGGGGGGGGGGTAGCATGGGAGGGCTAAATAATCGCTTTCTCTTTGCTTCAAGCTTATTCTAATGCAATTGGCAACGGCAAGCGACATTAAGTAATTTTCACGAAGACGTCTCATCTGGTAAATTTTCCAGCTTATGTCTCATGGAGACCCACTTCGTGATAATAATTTCTCACCCCACCTTTTCCTTTGCTGAGGAAGCCGACTTAACTTTCTATCTTGCCGATATCTTGATGTATCCTTCCTGACCGCAAGCAAGGCGCGCACGAGTAATACGTTTTCCAGCCGGGATGGAGAGGGAGGAGGAAGGGGGGGGGGGGGGGGGGCTCATAGGAGTATTTTGACAGGGAGTAGTTACAACTTCTTTGTTCGATGCTCTCTTTTCCCCGTGGCGGATTTGAGTCAGGGTCAGATGATCGTGTTGCTGCATCCTCCGAGGGAACATTCTTGTTCTCAATTTAGAAGTGCTTGTGAGCTTTAGAGGTATTTTTAGCTGCCTGCATGGTTAGGCATAGGAAATTGACCCATGTGGATTGGCCTTATGGATGAAGAAAAATAGTAGGAAAGAACTGCAAGGTACTTCAATTCAATTCTTTCAATTAAATTCTTTATTCATTTAACAAACAAGAATAAACGACTTTCATGAAATTTGAAACTTGTAATTTAATGAAATTTGTAATTTAATGAAATGTATAATGTACCTTAAGTAATATGAATTATAGCAACAATACGGACAAATGATAGGGATGAAAAGGGCAATATTCATTATATTCATCTTGAAGTGTCAAGGTGATTTGATGTATTCATCCATACATGTAATGTAGGTACCTCATTTACAGAGTTCCAATATTGACTATTATTGCAACAAACTTTGACATACTGTGCATTGTATTGAATGGTACTATTTGATATTCAAAAACACATGTGTAGTAGATACAGTTTTCACAAAGAGAGAAAGAAAGGGGAGGGGCAGGGGTTGAGTTTTTTGCAAATAAATGTGCGCTACATGAAAGAAAGAAGTGAGGTAGAAGCAAGCGCCTTCACCTCAAATTATGAAGATATGGTGCAGGCAGTCTAGACTAATTCATTGAATCTGATCAATATTATGAATAAATGAAGTACAGATCTACGTGCACAGCATAAATGACTTTATAGGTTTCTTCCATTTGTGAATGAAAGCGTGCAGGTGCATTGCCCCTACGCACACATATTGCCCATCCATTTACCCAGTTTATTTCCTGATGTCTACAGAGTGTGTGTACGCATCTCCAATAAATGGAGTCAATCTCGCTCCTCTGCCTCGATCCAAATCCTCCTCTCTCGGGGAAGAGCAATTGTACCGATATCATTTACGACAACAATTTTGGGGGGCCTCGCCTCAATATCATTAGCGCTAACAAGATTCCAACAGCCCGATTGCGTGGCTGGCTGTCGGTTGCTCCTTTTGCAGATTGCGCTGTAGCTGTCGTCGGCTTGCCTAGATGAAAAGCATGTTCACATTGAGGGAAAAATTCCAATTGTTTGTCAGGGCTACTAATAGTTTGTTTAGTTTGACATTGGGTAAGGAAAGCATTAAACCCTGATGTGCGTATTCAAAATAAGAAATGTTGATTTTTTCACATGGGCTCTTTGGTTATCTACAAAAAGGGAGGGTGTCCCTTTTTTGCATATTGTTGGGGGGGGGGGGGGGGGGGAGGTAAATTGATTTCCCTGCCACTTCACATTTGAAGAGTGCATACTTGTGCGTAATGTAGAAACATTCCTCAGAACAACAGCAGGAGTATTGTCAATGGATTAATAAGACCATACTAGCAAACACGTGTGAAGTCAAGCATACATGTCACCTGCTCATAAATAATCATGTAGAGCCACATTAGAAAAAGGAGCATCTCCCATTTCCATAAATAATTGCCAATGTTATTTTACAATAGATATGAAGTTTAAAATGCATACATGTACATTTGTACTCCAAAAATCATAATGTGTGACTGAGTAAGAAACTAAAACACTTAACAAATGTATTTTGGAAGGACAATTAGTGCTTTTTTTAAAGACTTTCTTTCAGGGGAATTTTAATGTAAAAATATATGTTTGATTGCATTTTCAATCTGGCAGTTTCTGCATAATTATAAAGTATGGATACTGAAACTTCACCTTTTTTTTGTTATCTCATTGTGTGAACGCAACCCACATGTACAAGTAAATCTCGTCCTGCACAGTGTGAGTGTAATTGGATTTTCTTGCTGCATTGGCTGCCGTTTGTACAAGTACATGGTTGAGTGGATTTGGGATGGGGGCGGAAGATTACAAGAAGACTGATCGTGATGTAAATATGTACATATGTACAGTATGGGGAGAGGTCCACTTACACACATCCACACTGTACATGCATGACTAGTAAATTGTAGTAAACGCACCTGACGTATGTACAGAATATACATGTAAAAATACTGTTTAACCCTTTTTATGCCAGATAAAATCCTGATCAATGGGACTTGTGTGCATTAATAGTGATAAAATGCACACCTTGGCCATTCATACATCTATCCAAACCCAAAATCAGGCAAACCCGTTGTATATTTACACTGAACTGTATGATTACGAAATGTGTTATTTACTTATTATTGTACCGTACATGTAGAATATTTTTTTATGATACACATCTAAAGTCGCCAGCGAGCACTGAGGTGTCACTATTTTGTACTGTTGTTTTTATCCAAATAAACCGTGATCAATTATATATATTCATGAACCATGCTATGCCTAGTGACTTACTGAAATGCATGCAGTTTCATGCATTATAGTAATTGACAAGACTACAGTGAAGTAAGGTTTCATTAATATTTCTCCTGGCATGCACAAGAGCTTTTTATTACTGTACATGTAGATTGTACATGTATGGGTAGTACTGCTGTATGGTAGGATATTTAACTGTGCACTTAATAAGTTAGGTGAGATGGTCTCTCACTGAATTGTATCAGAGGTCAGAGTGTCCAGTAGATGGAAGAGCTGGAATAATCCCAGGATGTGAATGTTCAATAGGGCTTGAGTTGCATAGAATTCTACAGGAGATGGGCACACTCACTGGAGAACATGCACAACCTGGTGCTAATCCATCTATTACATAATAAATACAGGATACGCTGAAAAGCAGTACATGGTGAAATAGCCCTTACTGTGGCATGTGGTACTTGCAGGGTAATGTACTGTAATTCTGATTGCTTTCCAATTCAATTCAATTCAATTCAATTTATTCATATTTCTCTTCAATACATGTAAAATAAAAGCAATAATACATCAGCATAGTCAGTCTTTGACATAAACAAAACTAGTATAATGATGCAAAATATTACATAATGGTCAATATCAAACATACAGTGGATATAGGTAAAGAAATATGAATGGGGCCTATTTAAAGCAAGCTTGTAAATCGTATAGACCCCAAAATAATGTGGATTAAAAGAACACTTCGGAGTACGGATAAACAAATTGACCAAAGAAATGAACAAAAGAAATCATAAACAACTCAAGAAACAGCATGAAAACAAATCGAGAACAAAAATCAAAAATCAAAAGGCGTACGATTAATTCAGCAATACAACAGAAAGGTGTGCGAGCGAGGAATAGACAAACAAAACCAAACAAATCAGGAGAAGTCAGGATGAAATACGATAATGCTCAAGCTTCTACGAAGGCAATTCGACTGTTGACTCAGTATTGAATATGTATGGATAATTATAAATATGTACACGAAGACATCATTCATAAGATGGATTCATTATAATATATGCAAATCACATTATATGTACATTCCGGCAAGGACGCCTAACCATGCCACGTGGCCGAGCACCCGCCGAGCTCAAGGAAATTGGCTAGTAATTCTAAAGAGTATCAGTTTTTTTTCCCAAGAGCTCGGCAGGTTGCTCGGACCAAGGTGCCGGGCAGCGTCCCTGTCGGAGCGTGAGTGGTGAACAAAAAAAGAGTAAAGGCTAAAAGAAATTATTGCGTGGTATATGAACATAACAAATGTTTCTTTAAATTGCATTTGAATGAAGATATTTTTATGCAACGAGTAAGTTCGTGGGGAAGGTTATTCCAAAACATTGGCCCTGTAAACATGATTGTTTTCTTTGCAAAAATTGTTCGAGTACGTGGAAGGTGAAAAGCGTTGCGCTGTCGAGTTGGATAATTATGAATAGCATCGTTTCTTGTAAACATGTGCGAGAAAACATCTGGAAGTTCCCCATTCGAAAATTTGAACATAAATATACCGACATTGTAGTAAAATAAGTCTATTATTTTCAAGATTTTATTGCTTGCAAAAAGGTCATTTGTGTGGGACAAATAGCCAGCGTTATTTACAATTCTAATAGCACGTTTTTGAATAAGAAAAAGAGAGTCCAGTAAGAATTTTGAAGCATTCCCCCATGCAAGAATCCCATAGTTAAGATATGGCGAAATTAAAGTTGAGAATATGTTTTGTAAAATGCGGCTAGGAAAAAAGTGTTTGAGTTTATTGAGAATTCCGGTGTTTCTGGACAAAATTTTACTAAGATAATTAATGTGGGTTTTCCAAGATAAGTCATTATCAATATGTAAGCCTAAAAATTTAGTACTATCGACCTGTTGAAGATTGGTGTCGCTTATTTTAAGAGGAGTGGGGAGGGCATTCAAAGAATTACTAAAGATCATGTAGTTGGTTTTTTCAATATTAAGAGATAATTTGTTTGCGTGGATCCAAGTCTGGACTAGTCCAGTATGGAGGTTATCATTAAAAGAAAATGAATGAAATTAAATGTCCAGAACATTGAAAGAAACAGTCTAATTTAGCCTGGCTTTTGGCTGTGTGAGAATCGCATGATCCAAGTAATTACAAGTAAATATGCGGGTCTGGTATGACAGGCCTAATTCTTATTTTCTTTGGGTCATTCTCATACTTGAGAAGAAGTAGAGGGTGACTAGGCTACTGTGGCCAGACCCAGGACTTACAGAGTTTCGATAACAGACATGCCCAACAGCCTGAAAACAAGCCTAGCTGTGACTTGTAACAAGAACGCATGTGTGTCTGACAGCTTGCTGTACTAACGATCAGACAAGCGGGGAGTACAGTGCTGGCATTTACTTAATGGGGAAATGGTATGCTTGAACAGCTGTCTGGAAGCACGAGTCCACACATACATGTGCTTATCAACATCATTACGGGAGCTCTGATCACAACATGGCACGACTCTGAGTCCTTCGCACACCACGCATTCTCTCCCCCATCGGTCGTTCACTGAGTCTTAAATTCAAGACTACGTCTTGCGCCCTTTTGCCACAGAGTTTATAATTTATTCAAAGGGGTGTCTTTTCAAGCGTGATACCAAGAAAAGAACATACTGAACCATGTTTTGCATTATACTCTAGTTCGAAAGTTCAGTTTTTAAAGGGGCTCTTTTATTATACATGGGGGCCCTTATTTGCATTGTGGGGGGATGAATAGATCTGAACCCCTAATGATAACTTCACTGATACTGTACATGTCTACACTGTACATGTGTGTGTATTACTTGTTTAATGCACACTATTCTATAGAGGGACAGATGCTTATTAAATGAAGAGTTTATTCCCAAAAGGAACTAAATCCATTTCAAAGACTAATGAGAAAAACATGTTTCATAATCCGACTTTGTACAGGCGCCTTTTGGGAACTGAGCTTGGAATGTGACAATTGTTGGGTCTTGCTCTTTAATTAGTTGCTAATTCGTACCCCACCAAAGCTTCCATGTTTTTCACTCTGCTGATATTAATAAATCCAGTTTTAAGAAAAAAGGGTTTTAGCCCCTTATGGAAACAAGCTCTTCAAATGTAGGTGTGTCATTTCTAGTTCATATCCAGAGTAGGGCTGTAGGCAGTGGCTTCAACAGAGGTTATGTATGGCAAGTTGCTGAATACTGATGACTATCAGTAATGGTAGGCTTTCTATTCATTGGCACATAAAGGCAAGTGTTGCAAATCCTTGCAATGATAATAAATTAGTGGATTCATCATACTTCAAAAGGTAAGGGGGAGGGTTAGGGATGGGGAAGAGAAGAAGAGAAAACGGACATTAGCTTTTACAAGGTTCTGAATTTGACTCGTAACCTTTGAGTTGTTATCGATCAAGAAGGGGAAATATGTGGAGTCCTGCAGTAGACCTTCCCTTTTGTCACATCAGCTGATGGAGCCTTCATTTATCCTTTGGATCCATTAGCTCCTTCAAGGGAGATGGGTCTTTCCTATTTAACTGAATCAAACATGTACCATTTTCCTATTATAATTTTTGATAGGGAAATGATCTTAAGTGTGTTGTACTGCAACTAAGCTTTGTAATGATAACTCACTCCCCCCAAATATAAAAAACATTGAACGTCTACTTTAAAAAGAAGACCTCTGGAACTACAATTTCTCAGGACATTGCAAGTTCAAAACCCTCACCAGTAGTGAATAAGATTTTTGTTATGGAAATTTGGAAATACAGGGATATCAGCTGCATTCTGTTGTAATTCTACAAAACCAATGCTTATACACTATGAATACTATGGAGCCCATCCCAATATGTACCATCCATCTGCCCCTCCCTTCACTGAAAGCAGTGATCCCCTCCTTCGGCCTGGCAGTTCTAATTTACTTTGCAGGCATCATTATGATCGGCCCTCAAGAGAAATGGGCATTTGTCATGGATGGTTGGGAAATATTTTGACAGAGAGGATAATGTGTTTCTTATGACACAGGCTGCCTCTCTCTCTCTCTTACTCTATCTGTCTCTCCCCCTCTGTCTCCCTCTCCCTCTCCCTCTCTCCCTCTCACCCTCTCTCACCCTCTCCCTCTCTGCCTCCCTCTCCCCCCTCTCTGCCCCTCTCTCTGCCCCTCTCTCTCCCTCTCTTCCTCTCTCTCTCTCCCCCTCTTCCTCTCTCTCTCTCTCCTCCTCTCTGCCAACCTCTCTCTCCCTCTCCCTCTCTGCCTCCCTCTCCCCCTCTCTGCCCCCCCCCCCTCTCTCTCTCTCTCTCCCTCTTTCTCTGCCTCTCTCTCTCTGCCTCTCTTCCTTTCTATCTCTCTGCCTCTTTTTCTCTCCATTTCTATCCAATTGGACTATGAACATTGCGATGGGTTCGATAGAATCCGCAGACAATGGCCAATTTTTCGCCAGGCAGCTGCAATAATGCAAATATGTTTTCGTTTTACCCCAAGTGTATTCCATAGAGTTCCGAAATTGCTTCCGTTCTGTGTAAAGTATGTGTGCGTGTATGCTTATGAATAAGAGCAAAGGAAATATGTATAGAGTACAGGTTCTCATTATTATGATTGAACAGTGTAAATTTTTACCTATTAGAGAATCCTAGAGGAGGTTGTGTTTCCATAATGTCAACACATAAATTTGAGAATACAGACAGCTTAGCCCTAATTTTTGTGCAGATCAACAAATATAACAAAACCACCAAAAATGGAAGTAAATGCTTGGTAAGAACTTTCCTCACAATACTAGTATCAGAGAAGGAAACTCACTTTGAGTGGAATTATATCGATCTTTAGATTACAAGGAGGTTTTGGACGGATCGTCCAAAACCTCCACAGTTCCTGTAGCCTGTAACATGGTGGTTCCTGTAACATGGTGGTTCTCTGCTCCGTACTGTCTGCAGAGGTCAATGATTATCCGCGGTATGCAAGCAGTATGTGCAATGCGAGAACCGCTTTGCTGCAGTACAGTATATGAATGTAGACTAGAGTTGCTGCGTTTCAAACGTAAACAAGGATAGTTCTTTACTTTCCCTGAAATTGTTTGTGAAGCTATGGCTGTAGGATTTCCTGCATATTATTGTGGTATACTGCTGATTCCTGCTGAGTTTCATGACTTTTATCAAAGGGCCAACTTTCTTTAAATATGAACGATATAGAATGTGATATACACACACTTCATGTATATTTACATAGACATGTGCTTAAGAGGTTCGTTGTACCTCAGTCTGTTTTTTTTTTCATTTACAAGAATTTCCCCAACCATCCATCAGCCATCCTTCTGCTGTTAAATGCTTAAGGGAAAAACACCAGTGTATTTATAGATCTTCCCTGTACTTAATGTATATTTGTGGCATATTCATGTATGGCTAGATACAAACAATACTGGAGAAACAGAAATAATGTATCTGTATACTTCACATAAGAGGGAAAAAGCACAGAAATTATTTGAGGCATTTATAATGTACTTGTATATGTATGGAATAATCAAATCAAGATATTTCAAACTTACTGTAAGTTACAACCAAGGTAAGCAGACAACATTAGTATTTAGGGAACCAAATTTATACATTTATATAGTACAGTTACTTAATAAAATCGAAAAGTTCTTATTCCATGATCAAGCTGATTATGCAGGTTAATTTATGACTTACATACATTTACACTTTTTTGTGAACATATGGTACTTGAAATATACACATTATACACCACATTGTATGACATACCTTGTTCTTTACCATATTCATCTGTACTAGTGCAATATATACACTACAGCTCAAAGGAATTGGCATAGGATAGGGGAAAGGGAAGAAAGGGAAGGAGCCGCAGTTTTAAATCGTAGTTCATTTTGTCCAGGTCAGCATGAAACACGATGCCTTAGCCTAAAAAGCATCGTGTTTCATGCTCAACTGGACAAAATATACAGCGGTTTAAAACTGCAGGTCCTTCCCTTTCTTCCCTTTTCCTTTCCCTATGCCAATTCCTTTGAGCTGGAGTGTACAGTGTATGTTCATCTACGTACAGTGCTTTTACTATGTTTTGTGGATGGGTACATTTATCTGTAACTAGGGTCTGGAAATAGAACTACACATACAAATGTATGTGAGTCAAAAACAATACTCTGCTGCCAAAGCCATACCAGTGTTGACCTCAACTTGACCTCAGATTGATGAGATTTGGAATACCATGACAGCAGATTCTGATGCATTCACGTTTCAACTTCTGTGCTCAGAGAGATTCACTCGCTATGTATTCCAATACCCTGCTACCACTATCGTATTGCATACAGTTTACAAGTACATGTACTTTGCACATATGTCCATTCCCGCGATATGGCAAGTACAGTATGTTGGAAGTAAAAACTTGCAGATTTACATACACATTGTGTGTGAAAGTGTAAGATTGGAAATGCATTACCTCTCAGAACCAAGCCATGAAAAGACTATTCACATTGTACACGCTTGTTTGTCATAGGCATTGACAGGGTTAATAAGTGCTCCACATTCAATATATGTTAATGGCTTGACATTTACGGTATAATAACAAAAATCTGAAGAGTTCTAGCCGAACATTTACCCATGCCAGACAGCAAACAGTGATCTTCAGTATTTTGTTATTAACGCTAAAATACGACAGTGGTGCGTTTAAACCATGTTCAGGGTTAATAGTCGTTTTGAGAGTCAAGACCACAAACTTGTCCCACAAATATGCGGTTTCATATGATGGAGGTATTTTTTTTATGAAGTGCTCTCAAAATTACACATGACATGTTAGTAGCTCATAAACATTTATTGACCTCTGTTTGTCAGGTTGCTACTATATCTGATGTATTTTTAGTTTCATATACACTTTTGTTTAATGGAATACTAAGTGCTAATTCAGCAAATTGGCCATGGCCATTCTATAAATCACTGCCCCATAAAATGTTACCCATAAGTATAATTTTTTTTCATCTGGGGTAAGGTATTTAGATTTGCTCCCTTCGAAATCATCCCTATAAATCATTATATAATTTTAAGAGGTCTTTGAGTCTACTGTACAATGTAACAATGAAGTGCTGACGATAGCGACTTTTTGCCTTTAAATGTGTGTGGGTTTTTTTTTCAGGGGCTGCTTTGAAAGTTTTAAGGAGCTTATTACCCTTTGCCTCCATCTATTTTTAGTAGTTCATATCATGATTAGTCAATTAAATAGTAATCTTATGAGGCGAGATATGATATTGTTGATTTCTCAACGCCTTAGAAACAGTTCTCACTTCAGCGCTCATGTCTGGCGTGACTCAGCAAATCTACCCATTTTAAGTGTTGATAATAACATAATTATCATTTCCTATGGTAACTCAGGAACCAGTTTAATCACCCATGTGATTAAACAACTTCCTGCAAATGTACATGTGCCCATACAATGATGTATTTTCCTGCTCATTTTGAATATTGGAAGCATTAATGATGTCATTAGTAGTGGGTAATGTACACGTTTGGGTATTGTAATTTAAACTTGTGTAAAGTTGCATCAAGGGTCTTTCATACAGACTACTAAAGGCTGGCTGGGCCCTTCCAACTTAGGGAGAATAGGGTCAAGCAAGGACATAGCCTTGATACCAGTCAAAATAAAAATACTGTGTATAGTATTTCAGAATAAAACATGTACATGTACCTTCATACATGTATAAACTGTGTAAGAGTACAGTCAGATAATTGTAAGTCAGATTTGAAATGTGTATGGCCATGTATAGCACTGGCAGTCTATGTGATGTCTACAATGTTTTTGTACATGCTTACTACACAGTAGTTACCATTTTGTAGACTGGTGCTCTGAATGCCTGTTTATAGATGAAGGAGATATAACGAGAGCTCCTCGGTTTGACTATGAATCGGTAACACACTTTAAGTCTGTCACTACCATAGCCTCATGTTAGCATGCTAGGTTAATGAGCATCCCTTGACTTGGTAATGAGTGTTTTAGTGAGGTATGGCACTATGGGCATGCCCTCTCACTCTGGCAGAGTTTCAGGCGAGAGTAGAGGGACGAGGGAGGGGAAAGGCAACCCGACCCTACCAGGGCACTTTGGACCATATCCGTGACCGTCTGGGTGTGTGGTGCATGATACCTCATCTTGATGTGGGTCGCGGTCACACTTTGCATAAACAGCCATCATTTGACTTTCTCCTCTTGGTGCGTGGTGCATGATACCGTCTTGATGTGAGTTGCGGTCACACTTTGTAAAAACACCCATAATTTGACTTTGTCCTCCTCGTCCATCCATCTCTTTATCTTTCCTTTCTTCTTCTCAATCTCCTCCTTATCATCTTCTCCATTGTTCATGGTCTCCTCATTCTTTGCTGCCTTTTCCTCTTCTTACGCCTCTTTTCTCCAATTTCTCCTCCTTTTTATCTTCCTTTCCTCTCTCAGCCCCTCATTTTCTCCTTTCTTCGACTTTATTCTCCCTTTTCTCCCCTTTTCTCTCCTTTCTTTCCTCTCCTCTCTATTCTTCCTCTCCTTGCCTATTTCTCTATTTCTCTCTATCATTCCCTCTTCTGCCATTTCTCCTTCTTTTTCCTTCTTTTTCTTCCCTTGGCATCCAGTGTGTGTATTCTTCATGACTGCTAAAAACAGTCACTCTTGTCTATCAATCAAATGAAACCCCAAGGGAAATGCAGCTGGTCAGGATGGGTAGTAACATTTTTTTAATTACTTACAAACTTCTGTGGATGGTTACAAGCTTTAGAGTGGTCTTGACAAGGAGATGGTCTTGCACACATGTTTTTTTTTTGTTTTCTATAATTGAACATCAAATGGCAAAACAAACTCAGGATACTAAAAAGGAAACTAAAGTTTGGGTTCATGCATGTGTTTATGTGAGTTTCTTTCTGTGGTAGATGAATCCGTCAATGAACTAGTGACAGAGGAAATTCAATCAAGGTTCATTGCTTGCTCTTTGTCAAAGGTAATGGATATTAGTCGTAACAATTAGAAGACCAGCAATCAGTGTAGAACCTAACCTGGTTCCCAGGCTCTTGGGCATCGCTTATTCAAACTTAAAGAGTCTAGTGCCCACAAGACTAGTCACTCGTTCATTCTCCTCTTTTCTCCCTAGCTGTGGGCACTCGAGCCAGAGAAGGAATAGAGAATGATTAGTCTACTGTAGCCAGACCCATGTATTGAATAGCGTAGTTTTGTTTGAAAATGCCCAGCAGCTTTGAAGCCAGACTAAGTAGAACCATTCCGTTGTCATCCCAAGGGGGCCCATTCTCATGTCATCATAGGATCATGTGAATAAATGGAGATGAACCCATGATGATGTCAGAACAGTTCAGCCATTATTACGTGTCTAGTAACCTGTATCACTGCTATCCCTTACAAAACACAGAGTTGCCAAGTCTCCCTGATTTTGCAGGACACTCACTGAAAATGGACTGGTTTACTGCATTGAATTTCATCTTACCACCCATTCTCCCTGATCATTGATAGATTATTGCCATTAAGTTTTGCATGTGCATTTGAAAGACATCTCCCTGATTTCTGATGAAATTCCCCCAAATCTTCCTGATTGTTGAATTTCAATGAAGGTACCAGTAGCTCTGACCACTGCTCTGCTCTACACTTCATGATGAGGTGCATCTTCTCTGTATGTCAGATGAGCTAACACTTTCCTTGGTAGCTGGCTGGTAGCCCTTTAACAGGTCAATTTTTGTTGTAAAAAACACAGAAAATGGAAAAGAATTATGTACACATGGACAAGAACCTCTCGCCTAAGTATAGATATTAAAACTGATGCTGCTCTATGCCAAGTTTCATGATTTTTGGAAATCGGCTTCCCTGTCATAAAGCTCCCAAAATGTCAATTTTGATATAGCTGTGAAACCATCTGGACGCTGTTAAAACTGAGTCAGCGACTTGATGCAGAGCCTTCACTGCTCTCAAAATTTATGATAATATACCAGTCGGTGACAGAATCGACATTAATAGTCCACTTCCTAATCAATTCACGGGTAGCGAAGGACTAGACAATCTATAAATAGCGGTGCTTCATTAGAGGATAAGTGTGTGTCCAAGGCTGAGATGCAGAGTCATGATCATCTCTCTGAGACCGCTGCCAAGTTTGAGACATATTCACAGACTAGTCACCTCAGGGAATTTGTTGTTAAAGGCCAACTTTTTAGCTCGGACACGAATTGTGTGACTCAAAACATAGGTTGGCGACACTCCTCCATTTGGTATTGTAATGCTTGGAAGATGTACATGTACATGTAAGTTTAACTTTTGTTGGGCTTCAATTTGAGTTTAGAATCAAATTCTTAAAGCAATTAAAGTTACATTAATGCATTTCAAAGAATATTCTAAAAATATCTTAGAGACATGTCAGTATGTCTTTCAAGTCATTTTCAATATAACTATTGTCCATGTACACTGCAATCTCATTTTTTTTTCATTTTCTCCTTTTATTAAAACTTGTATGAATCCTGAAAACCCCCCAGAGATTCTGGCTCTTCATACGTCCCATCTTGTTCAAGATTAATTTTGATCATAAAATCCATACTCCTTTAAAACCCCATTTAAACTTACTACATATATCACGGTACTTTTATAATCAGCGGAATGACTGGTTTCAAGGCTAGCTCTCCCCTCCTCAGAGCATGCATGTTAACAGGGCGCTGAAGGCTATCTAATCCATTACTTACAACAAGCAGGGAAAAAATCCATTCTACCATCTATGTGTGGACAGTCTGTTTCTATTAAGTGCTAACTGAGATGAAATGCTAAACACTGGTACTGCTAGCCTTATGTGACAGGCTTTGTTAGGGTCCATATTACAGAAAGACAAAATTCATATTCAAATCTTGACAGTAGTCTTAAAAAGACAGTTTGGAATGATGTATTATCATCATCATCATCATCATCATCATCATCATCATCATTATCATTATCATCATCATCATCATCATCATCATCATCATTATCATCATCATCATCATCATCATCATCACCATCATTATTATCATTATCATCATTATCATCATCATCATCATCATCATCATCATTATCATCATCATCATCATCATCACCATCATTATCATTATCATCATCGTCATTGTCATCATCGTCATCATCATCATCATCATCATCATCATCATCACCACCATCCCTTCCACCAACGGCACAAACCAAATCACCATCAGGTACCTGTGCAAGTTCAAAGTTCCGATAATTTTGATCGCGGACCTATCCGTGGCATTCCGTGCTCAACCATTGTACTGCTCTGGAGCAGTAATGATCACTCTTTCTACTTGTACTACAAAAGTTACACAAAGATGTTTGACTGTTTTTTTTTTATGAATATTTTGTTTAATATTATTTGTTTGCTCTATATGTAGCTAGGGATGTGAGGGAGAGTCCACGTATCCAAAATACCGCAATATTTCAGATTTTTGTTTGCATATGAAGAGTGTTTAAAGAGGCTTGGTGGAAAATTGCTTTTCGATGCGCTTCAATAATATTTCAGTTATATGGTACACTACAGCTCAAAGTAATTGGCACGGGTAAAGGGAAAGGGAAGAATGGGAAGGAGCCGCAGTTTTAAACCGCGGTATATTTTATCTAGTTCAGCATGAAATGTGATGCTTTAGCCTAAATAGTATCATGTTTCATGCTGAACTGGACAAAATATACCATGGTTTAAAACTGTGGCTCCTTCCCTTTCTTCCCTTTCCCTTTACCCGTGCCAATTCCTTGAGCTGTAGTGTATATGAACAGGGCTACAGAGCCAGCATGACCTAGGAGTCTTAGCGAGGGAGAAGCATATATTATGTAGTGTCTCCTCAGGGGTTCTCACTCATCAATGAGTGACAGGTTCTGCAATCAATAATTGAAGAATCTGCTTTTACTTTCTGCTTTGTACATGTACATGTACACTACAGCTCAAAGGAATTGGCATAGGGAAAGGGAAAGGGAAGAAAGGGAGGGAGCCGCAGGTTTAAACCGCGGTATATTTTGTCCAGTTCAGTATGAAACATGATGCTTTCGCCTAAAAAGTATCATGTTTCATGCTGAACTGGACAAAATAAACCGTGGTTTAAAACTGCGGCTCCTTCCCTTTCTTCCCTTTCCCATTCCCTATGCCAATTCCTTTGAGCTGGAGTGTATGTTATTGTTTTATACATAAATGCTCCTATCTATTCATAATGGCAGAAACATGTAGATGATTTAGGAATGATAACTGTGTAGCATAGGCATATATATTCACAATGCATTGTTTTGCTAGTGTTTCTTTTATCGACAGTATCCTATTAATTCATGTCTTATTTGGGGGTTTCAAAGTTTCCCCCTCACAAACTTACTCTAGAAGAATGATTAAATAGCCCAGTATTACGACACTTTGACTCCTTAAATATAAACCATACATGTGGGTTTTTTATATACGTGTAAGACAAACAAATTTAGAGAAGTATTCTTCTGAGGCCATATTCATGAAACCTTACGAAGCCAAGTTAGTTGCTGAAGTGCATTCAGCTACATGCATTTTTAGTAACTAAATACATGTAGGCCTGTAAGCTTTCATGAATATGGCCCCTGGTACAGACATAGATGCAAAGTAGCACTTCATAACTTAACCCTACCCCCTCCCTTCACCCATTTTACTCCTCAGAGGAGTACCTAGCATTTTTATGTTACATCGCTTTTATCGGTGAGATGAAATATGTACGGCGCTCAGCACCATCCATTCATACTGCAGTGGTGATAACCTTCTATCTAAATACAGCATTTGATTTACATCAGTTGTGACATCTCAATGTAAATACAGATGTCATCATTACAATAACAGCTGTGAGTGAGTTTTCACAGTCTAGTACTTGTATGTCTCATGTACATCATGGACATTTACTGTACATCAGTGATGCAACCCACTCCCAGCTGTATAAATATTACAAAAAAATACTTCCAGCATGTTTCTTTTCTCATCCTTTCTTTAAAGTAGGATTTTTTTTTGGTACATGTAGGCCTTAGATATAAAGATGTGTAAATACCACAATAGATGTAAGCAAGTTCAATTTGAGAAAGGCCTTCAGATGTGTCTTTTATTGGGATTGTATTGACTGTTTTGTTTTGATTGGACTCATTGTTGGGTTGTCTTTTATCTTAAATGAGGTGTTAAGGAAGTATTAATGACCAATCAAAACAAAAATATAACGGACAAGGATGAAACTATTACTCTCAATGACAGTGTGCTTTAAAGTGAACTTTGATTGCAACAGTATTTCATTTACTCTCCATTTCTATTTATTTCCTGCCAAGGACAGTTATTCATATTATTGATTATACTCATGCTTTGAAACAGTGATTACAGACACAGAAATTTGACATGCTGTTTTGAAACTCCTCATGCTTAAACTATCAAATCATAATAGGAGACCTACTTTTTGTTTTGTTTTAGGGATAGTAATATTTTACACGTTGCCCTTTCTGTAATAGAATCAGGTGTACATGGAAAAGTGTTCTTTAATTGCCTCATAAGAGATATGAATCATGTGTATTTGCATGATAATAATAAAGAGATAGTGACATGTTATGTGTTGCCCTTTCTGTATTATAATCTCGTATACATTTAAACCATTCTTTCCCTGCCTCTAAGATGAATGAATCATGTCACATTTGCATGAAAATAATCATTAATATTCTACCATCTACATGTAGCATAGTTAATGGTCTATTGCATGAGTGGTACATACTATAAACATGACCCAAGGTCAATTGAGATTACTATTGACTGGCTCAGAGGCAATTGTAATATAAACCTGCCATTATGCCCATGTGTCATGTCTCATGATGAGCGCTGTTCGTGCTCGACGAGAAGGGGGTCTGTCGTGAATCGTGATGAGACTGGGGGTGCAATGTGCGGCCGCCAGTGAGCATATTTTCAGAGCGCATGCTCAATCGATAGATCTGTGGGGCATGAGGAAGAGGAGAGGAGGACACATCGTGTACAAGAACACGATCTCCCGTTCCCCCTCTAGCTCCATGCTTACTCTGAATAATGACTTATCATGTGTAAGCGTGTCATATAACGCCATTACCCTCCTAAACATACATATATATCCTGGGCCATGCCGTGTCATGTGCATATTTGCCTTTGTTTATAACTCTTGGAGGTTTCATCTATGTATTTTTTTCACCAGTAATGTCTAGAAATACTCTCAATTCAATTGTTACACCACCATATTCCAAAACAGTGCTCTCCTTTATTTTGTCTGCATTTTGAATGAAGTTTCTTTTATATGTTTGTGATGATGGTAACATGTAATTTTCTGATAGATGTCACCTTTCATTTGATGTAATGACTATGTAATGCAGCCACAGCTGCTAGAAGTCATACCAATAAACCTTTCTTGAATTAAATTGAATTGAAAGATCCCTGGAAGTACAATACACCGTACATGTAGGATTGTAGTGATGTCGAGGATGATAATGAACCCATGAATGTATAGATGATGTCAATATATATTTTTTTATATTTATGTGTGATGATATCAATATTTACATTCTCCCTCTCTATTTCCTGTCTCTTTCTTACAGCAAAATGCTACTGGCGTGGATGTGTTCCTTGAATGCTGTCGCTGTCTCAACCTCTATGAAATGGATTATTTTGGCCTGGAATACTACACAAAAGGAGATCAACTGGTAATTGATTAATTACTTTTTTCCTCATATATACCACATAATCAGGACTATATGATTTTGAAGATATATGTTTTAAAATGCTTATTAATCATGGGTTAAGTCTGGATTAGAGTCAAATAAATAAGTTTTGTTGTTGATTAGAAAGTGAGAAGAGAAAATAGCAGAAATGATCACCATTTAAGTCATTCTTATTTAACACCAATCCTTAAATAGTCTCCCTATTCAAAACATGATTTTATCATGAAGTGCATGTATTTGCATGAAAAGTAGTGAGGTTAAATGAGACTATGTGATTATTTAATGGTCACAGGAATTCCTGAAAGAACTATAAACTGAACAAGTTGACTTGTGTTCTTGCAGGTTTGGCTGGAGCCGGAGAAGCCCGTACTCAAGCAAGTGGCAGGTGAGTAACCACATGGGACCAGGGGATGTCTTGGCCCAGCCGTATCAAGAGTTACGATTGATCTCACTCAATCTGTTGTCTTTTGTCTATTGTCTGTTCATCCGGTTACGTGGGAGTCGTGCTGCTCAGTGTCTAGGCAGAGAAAAACCAGCCCGCAAATATGCGCGCTTACTAAGGAACGGGTGAAAATTTTTCCCTGGATGCGTGTCAGTTCCTCCGACTCCCTAGAAGTCAAGCAAGAAATCAGCTCAGCATCCGGATACTTTTGGCCCATAGCAAGAGAATCCAGGCCCTGACCCATTTCTGATGTCCATGTTCCAGTTCTGTTTGTCTAAACACATGTCAAGCTATTCTGTGCCCCAGTCGGAAACGTGAGGTGTCAAAATCACACGTATCTCCAGGCCATCTCCTCATTATTATACATACTGGTACATTTAGCAGTACAGTTGTGTACATTGACACCAATTGCCAATTCGAACGCTACTTTTCTACACTGATACAAATTTGGATGGAGCTTTGGGTGGAAGTCCAAACAAAGAAGGGAAGTGCAAACACAACTGTGAAGGTTCCTTCCGTCAAAGGCCCTAGTTGATCCTTTGACAAAAGCCGAGTGTATACAGGAAAGGCTTATCCTTTTCCAAAAGTGCCTACAAATTCCCTGTGCTTGTCACTTTGATCCCTTTTCCATTTGTCCTCCTTATAAATCAACTCTTTATCCCCCATTGAGGCATTTTAGAATCCGTAATACACACATGCCTGATAGAGCAGCGATTTATCTGGTACATCAAGGGTTAAAAGCTCTTTGAGGATTTGTTAAAGATTCATAGTGTCTGCGTGCTCTACCAAATGTGCAGATTTGCATTGAGGGTTGTTATGATCAGGAGGAGGACTGTAAACTATTGTTGCATTGTATTGCTTGGGGATGGGTGGGGATGAATAAATCATTTGTAGGGGGGGGGGGGGGGGGGGTTCAGCCTGTTGTCATGAAAAGAATACGCTAAGCCTAGGGCCCTGTCTTCTAAAGAGTTGTGATTGATATGAATCGGGCGCAAGTCCAATCCCCCAATCTGTAATGTACAGAGATATGATTGATATCGATCTCAAATCAAGTTGCGATGAATCCCAATTCTGTATAAGACAAAGCCCTGATGTCATGAAATGAACAGATGGAACTATACTGTGGGTTTAACCATCTGAGAAAAAGGTGGATCACCTGGGCTCTTTTGTTGTATATAGGGGCCCCTGTTTTTTGCATTATGGGGGCCCTTTTTTGCATTATGTGGGGAAAGTCACACTGAGCCTACTTGTAATTTGTTCACAGTGCATTTAACCCTATATGAAAAATCATCTGGGCACATTTGTCATCTATGGGGGCTCTTTTTGTATTATGGGGGCTCTTTGCAACACAAGAGTAAAGTACCCCCTTCCCCCTCCCCCTTGTAATTTCTTCACTGTTTTAGTGTATCTTATACATGTAGGGGAGAGCAGGTCTACCGCCAAGCACACACTGTCACTGTCATCGGACAAATATGCTCCTCTTTCACTCCAGATCCCATTACTCATTATCCGGCAGAGTGGATCTCAGCAGGAGAACCAAACTCTGTAAGCCCCGTTCATACGCAGCAAGCCTCATTCACACTCTGCGATATGAAGTAGTTCTTTTTGTCTCCAGACCACTAGAATAGATTTTTTTTGCTGTAGGTCAAAGCCTAGGTTGCAGGTGTCCTTGTCACGCCCTGCAGCAGGAGAATCAAACACTGTAAAGCCTCGTTCAGACTTGGCAAGCCTCATTCACACGCAGTAGTGATGTAGTTCTTTTTGTATCCAAACCACTGGAATAGATCTCATTGCTGTAGGTTAAAGGTTTCAGACTAAGCACCTTTTCTTCTCCTCTCCTCTCTCCTCTGCGAAGAAGAAAGGAAGACTTTTACCTGTAGGTGTAGGTACGATAACGTGGTCTGAATGAGCTTAAATAATGGCTCAGATTGTAAGAGAAGACTTAACATTTATTCTTACATTGGAAATGAATTGAATGCAAGTCAGAACATGTCTTTTGTGCGCGCTGGTGTGATGACAAAATCAGAAGAAATACCTACTGGAATAAAACACAATACATTAGGTAGGTAACACCAATTGACACATAGAACTAAAGATATAGTCCCCCCCCCCCCTCCCCCCCCTCCCCCCCCCCCCCCCCCCTCTTAACACATGACAGAAAAGGGAAGAAGATCATTTCCTCTCTTTCTGTGAACAGGGTGTCCACACACTCACAAGAAAAATATACGTAACTCGATAAAGAAATGTCCCGTAGCAAACGGGATGTCCACATCCACACATTTTTCAATCAAACACTCTATGAAGAAATACTGTATTTATAAGTGCGCAGATTGCTACTGCACATGTTGCTTTCTTCGGTGAGCTCGTGCTAGTTTGAATTGATGTGTTTCCAAGTCTACTCAGAAATAAGGAGTAAGGTTTCATTTTGTGTGCGCAGTCATACTCGCCTTTGCCCATTTATACAATGTATCATTAGAAAGCATCCACACATACAACGGACAGTGATTCTTTATATCGTTCTTGTTCGAAACGATACATAGACCCAAGTTTCTTTATAAGATGAATCGTTAGAAGGCACACAGAATTCCATTGTATGGTTATATTGCTGTACCACTTTGGGATAGCTATACAAAGAATTGGGTGTGTGTGGACACAGGGACAGACTCATTGGATAGGGAAGCTTTAGTCACATCCAGGATGGAATCAAGGGATTAAGTTTGAGAGGAATTGGAAACAGATGCCGAGAATCCATTTGATTGCTGCAATGCAAAACTATATTAGGGTTAATTCCATGTGATTGAACATATCGAAGAACATGCTGAGTTGTATTGTATGTTCTGTCATGTGATATAGGCCTCTTCGTCTCTAAATGGAACATGGTCCATTTTCTCTGTCTCAGTCTGTCCCTCTCTTCTGTTTTCCGCCCTATTTTTCTGCATTTCTGTGGCTATTTCTCCTTGAAGGCTCTTCTACGTCTGTTCATCCCTCCTATCCTTGTACAGTGTATTGATCATTATTCTGTAAATGCGATGGTTTTATTTTAAAGGAAACTTGAACCTTCAACATTTCCTCCTTTTCTCTCTCTCTCTCTCTCTCTCTTCTCTCTCTCTCTCTCTCTTTCTCTCTCTTTCTCTCTCTCTTTCTCTCTTTCTATCTCTCTCTTTCTATCTCTCTCTTTCTATCTCTCTCTTTCTCTCTTTCTCTATCTTCTCTCTTTTTCTCTTTCTTTCTCTCTTTCTTTCTCTTTCTCTCTCTCTCCCTCTCTCTCTCTCTCTCTCCCTCTCTCTTTCTCTCTCTCTCTCTCCCTCTTCTCTCTTTCTCTCTCTTTTTCTTTCTCTCTCTGCCTCTTATTTTTTTTCCCTCTCTGATATTCCCTACTCTGTGTATCTCTGTCTCTGCATATTTTTCTTTCATATTGGAAGATATTGAACCTTGCAAAGAAAAGTACATGTCCCTTTTCTTTTATATCATATATACAACTTTCATCTAATTGCTGTTTTGATATCAATTGGCTATACATAAGTCATACAAAATGATGCTCACAACTATGTATGACTATACATCTTTTAGAGATCTCGTGTTGGATTCTCACATTTTGATGGGCTTGTTACAGAATTCTATGCCCAATATACTTGTAGCTATACAAAAATCACACAAAATGATGTTCAGAACTATGTATGGCTTAATATCTCTTAGAAATTTGATGTTCGATTCACACATTTTAACGTGCTTGATGAACAATTTCATACACATAACTACATCTTTTGCCATGCGTCTGAACAGGGGACATGATTCATACCTGCTTGTCACAAAGACAGCGAGATACAGGGCAGTTCTTATTCTAAGAGCGTAAAAAATGCACGCACAATGTGTGCGCTTCATGCTCAAGTGATGATGAATGCTCAATGATGGAATATTTATTTTCTTTGACCACAATGCCTTCATTCTTGTAAGGAGAAGCAGTCTTTGTTATCTCAACGATGACTAAGAAAACGACCACGGGTGGGGGGAGTGGGGCATGTATTAAGTAATTTCCCCTCAGCTTGAGAACATGGATATACATGTGTGGAGAGCCAATGGTGCATTTATATACACAAACATCCAACATCGTGTAGCTAGTAAACAGGCTCTACGTACATGTCATTTGAGTGTATTATCAGTGGAAAAATGTGAGAATGGTGCATACATGATAAGGTGCACATTGGAAAAAAACACATTCAAATTTCTTCATTTTTTTGGCAGAAAGAGGCACTCACGGTTTGGAATATTTTACAGTACCATATTTCCAGACATTTTTTTTCCCACTCCTGCTACATCATGTGCCTGTTTTGCTTCAGGGTGTTGATGTATGTTATTACTGTTAATGACTGTTCAGTATCTCCATTGACAGTAACAGTAGGCAACCCACCTCCAGTCTGACTGTGTAAGACCCATGCAAGTGGGGACATGTGGGGGTGGGGGTATGGGGGGGGTGGGTCATGCTTTCAATTATGCCGTCACGTCACGTAACAAACACCATGCCAGCTCCCGCGCCTGCTCGCCGCACCCCACAACCAGGTAATAATGAGGAGGTGTAATTAAATTGCACTTTATAATAACGTCATTAGGTGGGATGTGGGCTGCGTAATTCCACGCAGCTTGCTCTATCTTCTGGTCCACTTCCTAAATTGATTTTCAAGGCTCGTGTACTCCATTCCCGCCCCCCCCCCCCCCCCAACCCTCCTCTGGCCTCAAATCAACCCCATCCCCCTCCCCTCCTCCAGATTTTACCACTTGGAAGTTGGAAAGAATCTTCCCCTCTCTCTCTCTCTCTCTGTCTCTCTCTGTCTCTCTCTGTCTCTCTCTGTCTCTCTCTGTCTCTCTCTGTCTCTCTCTGTCTCTCTCTCTGTCTCTCTCTCTCTCTCTCTCTCTCTCTCTCTCTCTCTCTCTCTCTCTCTCTCTCTCTCTCTCTCTCTCTCTATCTACTTACGGACTTTCCTCCCAGTACGGTCCAAAACATTTCGAGATCTATGCATCCATATTATCATGCTATTATTACCTCGCCCTCCCCTTCAATTTTCTACCCAACAGAAAGGATCTCTCTGTCTTGTCTGTCTGTCTCTCTCTGTCAACCCCCCCCCCCCTCTCTGTCTCTCTCTCTCTGTCTGTCTATCTGTCTGTCTGTCTGTCTCTCTGTCTGTCTCTCTGTCTCTCCCTTTCTCTCTCTCTTTCTCTCTCTTTCTATCTCTCTCACACTCTCTCTTTCTATCTTTCTCACACTCTCTCTCTCCCACTCTATCTATTAAATATGGGACCGACTCTCCAGAGAGACTCTTCACCCAGTGTAGGGTTCAAAACATTTGTAGACCTCTGCGCTAGCTAGCATTATCCTGCAGCTCCTCTGCGGTATCCGGATGCCTCATTAACATTGCTGGAGGCTACGGGCAGGCGGTTACATACACTTGGCTGCCCACTCCCAGCCAGCGCAATCAACACTCGGATTGTTTCCAAGTAGGCTCTGACTGGGCAACATACAGTAACGTAGATGATCCATGGTGCGATTAGCTTGTGTTTCAGGCTGTTGGGCATTTTCTTGAACCAAACTATTAAACCCTGTATCTACCAGACATAATGCTGCACTATGTGATTTGTGTGTATTGATAGTGTATTGATAGTGAAATAATTTTACAAGTGGCACATTAAGGGTTAACAGGGGGCCTGGCAGCAGTAGACTAATCATTCTCAATTTCTTCTCGGACAGAGAAATGGGGGAGCGGGATGCAGTGACTAGCGGTAGTCTTAGAAATAAGACTAGCAAAATTACTTGTGCTAATTTGAAGAACATGACTGTGATTTAAACATTCATAGCGTCTAACCAATTTGACATTTTAGTCATTATTTCATGTACCTTCATTTTGCTTTTAGAATAAATTACAGAGGTGATTCACAAACATTGACGGATTGAAAAAAAAAACTAGTTCCAATCAGTGCGAGAAGAGGAGATGATTGTATGCAACAGTGACGCGATAATGAGAAGCAAGCTGGTTGCCTTTTCTTTATGGTATGTCTGAGATGAACCGTGACTGGTGCTCATTAAGCTTGATTTAGCACCATCAAGCGACAGATAATGATGATTGTAGTCTCAATCACAGACTCTAGTTAACCCTCTCAGTACCAGACATGGATAGCCCCATATTGATACCAACACAGATTATTGCCTGTGGGGCTGAGGGAGCTGACCCTGTGTGTGTGTGCTATAAGAACATGTTGCTCTATGGGATTTGTGTGTGTTACTCATGCAAAAATCCATCAATGACAAGATAAATGTACATGAGCAGAATACAGATGGTAAAACCCATGCACTAGTACAGCATTAATGCTGTAACTTTTTATTTATTAATTTTTTATTTTTTTTACAGAAGCTGCTATTTTGCGTGTCTCACCCAGAAATGACTATATGACATATTTGAAACTCATTAATCTGTAAAGAAATATATAACACAATTATGGTGACACATTAAATACAGATTATAAGCATAGCAATGATACTAATTGAAAGAACAAGCCAAATAGAAGGAGAAGAAAGATAAATGAGGAAAATGATACAGTATACCATGTGAATGGCAAGTCTCTAATATTGTTGATGATCATAAGGCATAAAATGATAATCATTGTATGAAAATGGTAATAATGATTTCATTAATAATGATTATAACAATGAGAGCAGAGTTAAAGAGTACGGCAGGACTCTAATGTTGATCATTTTAGTGATGATAATGAAGATTATAAGGATGATCACGTGGGAATGAGTACGATAATATTTCACAGTCTCGTTAATGATAAAAGAAGAAAACAAAGAGGAAATACAACCTGTCCATGTACCCAATTTTGCCACAGCATGCATGTGGCTTCGTGAGAGTGCCCTGGGCATGCTGTATATTTTGACAGTCCGAAATCACCCTGTTTACAGACCTCGCCATCAATTTTTAATCAGGAATGGCTAATTTAGCAGGCTGGCCCCAGGCTTTTTCCCCTCTCAAATTCAATTCTTTGTACGTACTCATCGCAGCAGGAGAATGAAACCCCAAATATTTATTCATCTTGCTTGCTTGTGAGTGACTAACTGACTGAACGCATGTGTTGATTTATTGAAGGCAAAGGGGAATATCGTATGATCGAGGGGTACACTCTTATGTAAGCAAGGAAATGCTTGGGGGCTTGGGATGATTTAAAGCCCTTGTAATAAAAATTTGAAAAGATAGCCCCCACATCAAAAAGGGCCTGTAAAAACTGAATATATGGAATGGTGTCAGGTTTAAAAATTAGACCCTATAAACTTTGCTCGCACGTATCCCGTGTGTGTATTGAATCATATATCACCATACAGTCAAACTCCTTGTGAATGCTTACATTGAGCTCCTTTTAAGCCCCTTGATACCATGCCTTTTAAAGCCCATTGGATTGGCACACAAAACATGCATCAATGGTACTGAGAGAGTTTAACGCTCCTGTGAAGGGGGTACGATAATGATTGGCTGCTTTGTACTACAAGTACATCAGAGTTTGTCTGTGTGTCTGTTTGTGGGTATTCGTCTGGACAGGAAGGTAGGGGGGATGTGAGTCAGCTGCCTGGGCGAGGACTGGGGGACTGACAGAAACGATGGACTTGTGCCCCCATCCCCCCCCCCCCCCTTCCCCATTTCTCTCCTACCAGCCCCCTTCTTCTCCCCTCCCCTTCCTGAACCCAGCTTAAAGTGTATATTTCAATTACACTAGAATAGCACTTGGATGATGAGAGGTTATTTTGGAAAATTTGTATCCCCCTTAGGCCTCACCCCTTCCCCTCCTACCAGCCCCCTTCCCTCCCGCCCCTCCTTTCCGCCCCTCTTTTCCGCCCCTCCTTTCTCCCCCACCCACACTATGTCAGCCAGTCCTGAAATGTACTGTACGTGATGTACATATACCATCAGAGCTGTCGTATGCATTAGTTACATTAGAATGAATCGTGAGACTATTTTAGTGCATTGTATCCCCATCACCTCCCTCCTTTCCACCTTTCAAATCAAAGAATTGCCAAGTATTTTGAGGTGTATGAATTCACAAGTACAAATCACTGCAACCACATGTATTGTACAGCATAGGATAAGACCTTCAACTGGCTCTGAAATTCTTGCTTTTTCAGCTCATTTTCTCAGAATGGTCTACGTGTAAGGTTCGAGCTGTCACGCTTGTCTCTCATTGGATAGTTGAGCCTCTTTGACATTGCCACCTCAGTGGAGAGAATGGCATTTCTTCTCTTGCTACCAAACAGCCTCAGTTTTTTGAATAACATGAATGTTCATCCATCCCCTCATCATGTTGATATTATGTGGTCTGAGCACCTTACATGTGCACACTCTTTTTTGGCATGCGGAATACCACTAACAAACATTTTAAATTAAGATTGCGCGCGCAATTGAGCCCCTACTGCTGCCTGTACCTATGAGTTGTGTTATCACTCAACGATCCATTAGGGTTCATTATTCCAAAGATCTTCTCAAACTGTACTCACTTTTCAATAACATTCTCTACCTTCTCCTATATTCCAATTGAGCATTATGTAACCTCCCTTCTGACTTGCGTCTTCTCATCTTTCTTTCCATTAAGGATTATGCTGTATGTTGGTATTATATAATTGAACTTCTATGAAGTGGTTTTTAAATGATATCCCATGTGTATAGATATGAAATGGGACCATACCCCGCAAGCCTGCATGCTTAATAATTCTTCTACCATTATGCAGTTTTATTTATTTATTTTTTGTAAAGTGGAAAGTAAGTTCAAATTGGAATTGAAATTGTTGACAACGTGCAAACTCAATCCTGGCAAACGCCCTGCAAACATTGAACATACATGTACTTTCTTTCCTAGAGCAAGATCAAGGCCATGTTCAACCTATTTGCTCTAAAGGCTACCACTGTAATGAAGAGAGAAATCAATAGCGGTGCACAATATGAAACCCCTTCTTAATGGAACGGTCCATCGTCGTCTGAGGAGAGCCCAGAAGCAGAGAGATTGATATTGAGTTATTTTCTGGCTTCAAGGGCGTGTGATTACATGGAAAGATTGTGGGCCGAGGTGACCCTCAAGACGTAACAACAGCTCTGACGACAGATGATTAGATTTGTACGTAATTAATGAATATATAAACAGGTCGAAGCCTTGTGTACATGTACTTGGCTTTTTTATTAGATTGACGAGTCTATATCTTCCTTCCCCCTTTAGAGGAGTACCCTTATTCATTGATTCGATGGAGCTGTGTTTATCAAAGTGAAATATTATTCATTGAATTTAATGGAGGGGATTTTGATACCTTTACCTTTCAACAGATTCCCTCTCAACAGATTTTTGTTTAAATGAATGATAAAATAAAGAAGTTAAATGTGGTATATATCTGGCTGTCTTTCTGTTTCTCTCTCTATCTCTCTCTCTCTCTCTCTCTCTCTCTCTCTCTCTGTCTACCGGTATGTAGTTCTCCTGCCACTCTTTTTGTTGTTATTTCGCTGTCTCTGTCTCTCTCACTTCCTCTTTCTCTTCCTCCTTCTCTCATCCTTCCTCTCTCTTCCTCCCTCTTCTTCCCTCTCTCTTCCTCCCTCTCTCTTCCTCCCTCTCTCTTCCTCACTCTCTCTTCCTCCCTCTCTCTTCCTCCCTCTCTCTTCCTCCCTCTCTCTCTCTCCCTCTCTCTTCCTCCCTCTCTCTTCCTCCCTCTCTCTTCCTCCCTCCCTGTCTTCCTCCCTCTCTCTTCCTCCCTCTCTCTTCCCCCCTCTCTCTTTCTCACTCTCTCTTCCTCCCTCTCTCCTCCTTTTATTCCTCCTTCTCTCTTCCTCTCATAACAAAATATTCTTTAAAAACTAGATATTCAATATATCACATCAACTAATTATCTAGAGAGCTAAATGGATGACAACCCGGATCAGACATAACCTGCCATTTTGCAACCAGGGTCTGATGAAGACACCAAGCTTAGCAAGGACATCAGTGAAGATGTGATACCAAACAGGTGTAGCCTGGCTCCCAGGCTGTTGGTTATTTCTCATCCAAACTGAAAATTAGAGTCTAGTACTCCCAAGACTAGTAACATGTTCATTCTGCTCTTTGCTCAGTCTGTCTTACTTAAGAAGATATAGAGAATGATTAGTCTACTGCAGCCAGACCCTATTATTTAATATTTTGGATTAGAAATGTTTGACAGCCTTGAGGCCAGGCTAGACTGGAGTGATATCAAGTTAGTGAGGATGAGAGGAAGGAAGTGGAATGGCAGTGATAGAGGGGTATCGAAGCGAGGTCACACACGCCCTCCTTCTCATTTTTGGCAGCCATCATAGGGTTAGCCTGGTTTCAGGGGAAAGAATACACGGGGGGCTCGGGGCAATTTCACCCCAAAATGCTTAAAAGAGCCCTGGAGATGTTAAAAGAGCCGCCAAAATTCCCATAGACATAACGTAAAATTGTAGCCAAATTGGCCAATGTGCTCAAATTTTGCCCCCTAAAATTTTGAATTGATTTTCTCCCTGCTGGTTTCTAAGCTATGTAGGTATTTTTTACCTAAACTCTGCAACACCAGGTCTGGTTGCAGTAGCCTAATCACTGTGTAGTTCTTGTTCCAGCTCTTCAGATCATGTGAACAAGAATGGACTGAGAGAAGAATTAGGCTAGTGATACTAGACCCAGAAGTATACATGTGTTAGTTTGGATTAAAATTGTCATAGAGCCTGGAATGAGGCTATCATAGGGTGTGTTTGTAAACTACCAAATGTAACATCATTGTTTCAAAACTTTGATCTTTTGTTGCGAAACATTGATGGGATGCTCTTCATGGTACATAGCCTGGTTTGCAGGCACTTGGGTATATCTAATTCAAACTATGGAAACAGGGGTTTGGCTGGGTTTCTTCTCCTGCAAGCTCGGTCTGAGGAAAGAGGAGACTGATAAAGCAACGAGGTGTTAAGAGCACTTGACTTTATTTTTCTGCTTGGATTGGAAAATGTCCAACAGATTGGACTTTCACCTTTTTTGTTTAAAGGGATAGTTCACCCTGAAATTAAGTTGGTTTCAATAAAGGCAAACACATAAAAGAAACATATTAGTGATAGTTTGACGAAAATACGTCAAAGGATAATTTTTTCCGTAGTCAAAAACAGAAAAAGATCTATTTATGTAATCATACAGCACACAACATATGGCAGAGCACCTCGCATGTGACGTCACAAAATCTAAACTTTGAAAGATGGTAATTTTCTTACTCTTTGATGGATTTTCATCAAAACCCTCAGTAATATGTTTCTTTCATGTGTCTTTTTGTATTGAGACCAACTTATTTTCAGGGTGAACTATCCCTTTTAATGACATCAGACCTGAATACGTATTTCAAAAATAAATTCCCTGACATGTGCATGTGGATGTCAGGTAAGTGTAGTTTGCCATGAGCATCCTTTTGATACCAAGAGGAAGGAAGTCGTTTGGCATTGATGGAGGGGTATCACAGCCGGATCACACCTTTCTCTATACATCCACTGCCCACACACCAGTTTGACATCCATCATAGTGGTTAGTCTGACCTCAAGACTGTAGAGTATGTGGGTACACTTTATTTATAGACACACAAGACTTAACACCAATACAACTAAGTCTGGATTCATAGACTAAGCATTATTTCATCCTTGCTCTTTCCTCTGGAGCCATAGTCTACAAGCACAGACTCTAATAAGACACTTAAATACAATTTATCATGCCTTGAGTGAAGGCTATTCCACACTCCTTGACTCCCTGTCCAGAGAAGTTACAACACATGGCCTATTGTAGTCTCGTAATGCAGACTCTACTTCATGCACCATAAGAATGACAGTAGTATATGCCTGCAAGCTACTGGAATCCAGGGATAGATTACTAGTCTGAATGTGGAGGCTTGGTTTTAGTTGCAATTGCAGAAAAGAAACAGACTCCACAGACTAGCACGGCTACATGAAGAAATGCCTGTTGAGTAGTGATTTATGACAAAATTAATCATGCAATGATAAGTAATTTTGAATGAATCCATTAATCGTGAGGAGGCGGCTGGTGCTTATAATTGTGATTAATTACGCCGGCTGGTTTTTAATCACCTATTTCACTGCTGGGTAGAAAGTAGGGAAATTGTTTTTTAATGTACAGGAGTATGCAACAAAAAGGAAATGTATTGATTTGCACTTTCTGAAAGGGACAAGGGAGTTGAGAAGAATGTTGTGCTGTAATTTTTATAAATTCTGTCTTACTAATTTTATAACCTTTAGTCAAAATGAATGAATGAATCCATTAATTGACATTAATATCCTCATGGGCATGAACATGTTAGCAGTTTTTATTACTCTTGGGAGGTAAGTTGTGATGATAAACTGCAAAGTGGTGTTAATGACCAAGGTGATTGTTTTTAGGAAGAACACTGTAGTGATAACCTAAAAGTGCTTGCAACAAAAATAGGGAGTATAAGGAACATGCTGTCATAAGGTGTGTTATACAAATTTGTCTTGAACCATTGTTTAGAATCAATGTTTTTTTTTATATTCATATGGTTTAGAATCGATGTTAAAGATTGTCCGTCCCTTTTGCAAGCTTAAAATCTGAAATTGTCTATCACGATCGTAAATTGAAGAAAGTGTGATTCAAGACCATTTCTAAGAATATAGCATGTTGAAGCTTTCTGTGTATGTAAAAAATTTCAGCCGTTAAATTTCAAACCGACTTTTTTCGTACTACGAAAAAAGTATTAGTCTTTGTTACAGTATCTATGTGGTTATTTTGCGTGTGTGAAATCCTAACCAAACTTTGGAGGGGATTCCTTCCATAGAACAATTTTTTTCATAATGCATTTAATAATTTAATAAACAGATGAATCAATAAAGCAGATATTTCAACACAAACTGCTAAGAGCCTGAGGTAAAGACTATTAATCAGATGTTGTTTACGTGCATTATTTGAATTTTACACTACGTATCAGTTTCAAATTGTGAATATAGAGCTTGCTAACACTTCTCTATATGTTTTGCCAATGTTTCGATGGTTTTGTGGTGATCTGAAAAAGGGACTGGCTGTCTTTAACAAATGCTCATTCTAAACACAGTTGTAGAACCTGCTGTTTAATATCCACAGAGATTGAACATATTGGTGTTATTTATGTGTCTTTAGGTTTGCTCATCTGTTTGCATTCATTTTAACCTTAGCCCCATTGCCATACGCATGTGTAACAAACCAACGTTGTTTCCACAGTTAAATACTGGGAGGGTTAGAAATACTGCATCTGGCTTATTATGTTTAAATACACATATTGTCCTACATTGTGAATCAGTGATTGGAATCAATGATTGGAATTTGCAAGGAGTGTTTTGCTTTCACATTTTTGTCCATTGAAGTCTCATTTATTACACAGAGAAACACTAATTTTACTCTAGCTCAGAAGATTAGATAAAAACAAGCTCATTTGCTGTACGCTAATCAAGTATACATGTAGATTCGCTAATTATAGCTCAGAAGACTGGATATGAACACGGCCATTGTTGTGCATTTTATAGGTCAGAGTAAAGTTGTATCAAAACATGTCTGCCCTTGGTTGTCATGTTAACATAACCAGTCGCATCCCGCTTGAGTTGAGTGAAAGAATGGTTGAGAATGTCCTTGCTGCTGGAGGTGTGTGTGCATGTACCTGTCTGTACATTGTCTAGATGGCATTCGGGGTAATATCCGCTTCATGTTTAAAGACACCATAGCCCTTTTGCAGGTCGAAAAAAATACAATGTTGTAAAAAAAAACTTTGAAAAATTAAAGAAAATACTGCATACGAACTTCCCTCTCAATAATAGAGCTGGAAGCTGACTGTTAGTGGAATTGAAGCGATCGCTAGATTTCGAGGAGGTTTTGAGAGGGTGGGTTCAAAACCTCCTGGTTTTTGTACCTTATAGACCATTGTCTGAAATGGTCCCCACCACAGTGCATGCGTTCAGTGCAAGCAACGCCCGCTGCCTGACGTATATCACACACTGACGGGCAATTTGATTATGAATGTAAATTATGGTCACTATGTTTTAAACGTAAACAAGGATAGCTTTTCACTTCTCCTGAGAGGATTTGTGAAGCTATAACCGCGAGATGTCATACACGTTATTGTCTGGGTATATGCTGATCGATGCCGAGGTTCCATGACATTTCCAAAAGGGCTATGCTGTCTTTAATGGATAAATCAGGGGGAAAAAAGGAACCTGGTGTTAATAATACACATCGCATACTTCTCACCTCACTTCTCATAACGCACAAAGTATGGCAGCTGAGAAAAACAGGAAGTTTTCGTCTAATGGTCTAATAGGCAAGAGTGATATGTAGCACACTGCTTATCTCTTAATTTCCTCTTTCCTAATTAGAAGGGAAACTGGAGAAGACATTTTTTTCCCTTGGCTGCGCAGTCGTATTGACTTGCTGCAACATGTGTGATATAAAAACTGGTATGTGGGAGTATTATTGGTGAGGTTCAAAGGTGAAATACTCCTGTCAAGGCTTTATACTGGTAGACACTTTATTTGTAATGAGATGAAGAAAAACATTGTGAATGCATTCAATTTGAGTCAAGTACACATTAATGAATTGATAAGGCTGTGAGACATACAATGTATGAGGGCAGTTCATTATTTTTGCTTCCCTTCTCAAATGTTCATGAAAATAAAATACTTAATTATTGAATTTGTCTCCTTCCTGCAGGTCTAAAATATCATGTCATATAGAAAAAGTTATCACAAAAGAGTATCCCTCAGAATGTAGAATTTGAAAAGTGATTTGCAATGGATTGATACTGAAATTGAATACATTTCCAATTAATTATTGAAGGCTGGTCTTTTAAAAATATAGCCCAGTACCTGAAGACTCTTTGTACAACAATTTATTTTGAATATCACAAGCTTATCAACTCATGCAAAATAGTGCTGTTTTTCCCTGTATGCTACCTTTAACACCCTCAGTGCCATCGAGTTATAGTCCCATATTAATCACAACACAATTTACTGCCGATGGGACTGAGAGAGTTAATCTATGATACAGCAGTTGCTTCCAACTCAAATGTCAATCGCCCTTTGTGCTGCTAAGGCTCATCATTATTCAGTTCTCATCTGAAAACTCATTTCGCCCCACTAATTAGAGATGGCTACCTCCTGAAAATGATATTCATTGAATGATTTTTTCTGTCAATTATGATACGAGTGATGGCTTTCATTTCCCGTGGGCATTAAATATACATGTGTAATCAGTTGACCCGATTTCCCTCATTACTTTCCTCCCCAGAGTACAATCAAATCTGATATTTGATGCATAAGCGTCTGTAGAACGTACCCAAATCGAGCGATTAAAGAGAGTGTAGCCCCATTGCAGATTGCAGATACATGTATGACACGAATGTGTAAAGCTTTGCTTGGACCGCAATAACAACATGTAGAATGTAGATCCAGTTTATGAAATATGAAGCTAGTAAGAAGCATTGGATTTGACGCAAGCATGACAAACGTGCTGTTTTATAATGTACATGTACATGTACCTCTCAGGGTTAGCATCGTTTAAAAATGCAAATGATTTTGAATATTAACAATGATATCTTCCATTTGCCCACCTCATCATATCTTATCTCATTTTTTAACAAGAAATCTGCTTGTATACAGCATCAATCCAATTGGTTGGCTTATGTTTTACTAGTGAAGCTGTCAGTACAAGGGTCTGCAGGTATGAGATGATCAAACAAACATCAATTTCAAAGTTAACAATCAGATGATTCTATTCAAAAGTCACTTTTTAATCCTGTATATAGTATGTAGGTTCTTCATTGACAAAATTTGATATTTCATGCCTGTAGATGGGATATTCTACCTTTAATGCAGCCTTTGCAACTAAGGGATAATCTTTTAGTAGCTATTCCCTGGTCTTTTGTTGACCTTTCATTGACTTTCATTGAATGACTTGCTAATACATTGTGAACGCAGTTCCAACCTGCATGTTATTTATAGCAATGATACTGTAGTCAGCTCAGCCACACAAATTAGTAATGTCAGAACAGTCTGATACAGCCCTCGTTACCATAGCAATAGGCTCTGTTGACTTGTAGTGGGAGGCAGTGAAAACAAATATGTGGAAGCTCTGGGGGAGTTAGCTAATTTTTACTATCTAAACTTTCTTAAGCTTACTTAGGGTGACTCACATTCTTTACTATCTAAACTTTCTTAAACTTACTAAGGGTTACTAACATTTAAGGAAATATTTATGTGTAGAAATCAACTGTGGATACAAGCTAGTGTGCCCCCTGTCTTTGCAAAATATACAAAACATACAAACTTTCTAAAACTTACTAAGGGTCATTAACATCAAAATAAACATGAAGGAATCAACAATGTACCGTGGTACACAAAATATTGTGCCCTCTCATGCTTTGTATTGATGAGCAAAAAAAAAAATTTTTTTAATAAAATTTAAAAAATACAAACTTTTTAAAAACTTACTAGGGTTCCCAACATCAAAAATACATGAAGGAATCTAGAATGGACACAAACTATTGTGCCTCTGTCTTTGCAAAAAAAAGTGCAAAAATACAAACTTTCTAACACTTACTAAGGGCCATTAACATCAAAATAAACATGTAGGAATCAACAGTGGACACAAACTATTGTGCCCTCTGTCTCTGCAAAAAAAAAAAAAAATACAATAGTATAAAAAAATACAAACTTTCTAAAACTTACTAAGGGTCATTAACATCAAAATACACATATAGGAATCAACAATGGACACAAACTATTGTACCCTCTATCTTTGCACAATAACCCCCCCCCCCACCCCCCCCCCCCCCCCCAAAAAAAAAAAAAAAAAACCCAAACAAACAAACAAACAAACAAACAAACAAACAAACAACATACAAACTTTTTAAAGCTTACTAAAGGTCATTAACATCAAAATATACATGAAGGAATAAAAATTGGACACAGACTAGCATGTCTCCTGTCTCTGGAAAAAGAAATACCAACTGTATTGACTGCAATACAAAGTTTTTACAATCTCAACTGTCTATAAACTTACAAAGGGTCATTAACATTGTATCTAATAGAATATATGAACGTAGGACTTATCAATGGAAACAAAGTATGGTGCCCTTTGTCTCTGCAAACTGAACAGGAGACTTAACTTGCAGTAATGATAATTGTAATTGGGGTAGGTAAATTGTCATTGTCATTGTCACTGTCATTGTCATGTATATAATCTGAACTTTCTAGAAATTGCATAGGGTCACTAACATTATATGTCAACAACAAAAGATGCGCACAAATCAACAATAGATATAAAAATGTTGCATCCCTTTGTCTCTGCAAACTTTAGTTGTAGTCATGCTAATTGTATATGGGTGACCGGCCATATGACCACACAAGTAAACACACCCTCGTTATGTGTCTGAGTAGACCCCATCTCTGGCCAAGCAGACTGGAAGTGGTTGATTAGGGCTAAGTGGTGGATAAAGTCCGGGTCCTCGTTATATTGAGGTATATAACTTCAGTCACCAGAAGTTTCCTGTTGTTTACTGCCTCCATTTGTTTTTTTTCATAGTGGAAATAACCCAGAGGATGTTATGTTACATTTGCATATACATTACCTGTGAAGTTTTTCTAGTGTGGTGATGCTTTGTTGTCGATTTATCACCAACAAAAATACACAATAAACACTATCAAAGATACAAAACTATAACTATGAGAAACATGAGAAAATTGTGTCTGAAATTGATATTGTCAACTTTGATTGCAGTATTATCATCAAATGTTTCATTTAAAAACACATGAATGAGACAACAATGGCTTGAACATGGATTAAACATTGAACAGATCTTAATCCTTTTCTTTGTACAGTATTTCCCCTTTGTATTGTACATACACGGCTATGTTTTTATGAATATTTTAATGTAGAGTCATTGTTTCAGAGTGTCAAAGTGATTATCTTTCCAACCTGCTTAACTCCACATTTGAGATGAAGAACATATCATTTTGGTCCACATCCCAGCATTTGATCCGAAAAGGAGATATTGATTAAGCTGCTTGCTTTGTAAATTTGCTTGTTGACTGTTTGGGGATTGGGTCTGAAAAATAGTGTACTTAGTTGATAATTAAGAATTTGTGCTTATTTAAGAGCTTATAAGGTGAACTACCGGGTCTGTTCAAACTTCATTTAGAGTTATGTAACATGTACACATCAATTAACTATGCACACACTGTAAATGTATTCTTTCTTTTAATGCCTCTGCAACGAAGTTGCCTAATGGCATTATGCATGATAATGTGAAGTTCACCTTCCTTATATTACAAACTGTAATGTTAAGATGACAATGTTGTCTCTTGTCAATCATACTTAAAATAATTTACTTTTTAAAAAATTTAGTAAGATATTAAATGTCTTGTTCCTCTTTTCCACTTTGTTCTTTGCAGCTCCCAAGAAGACGTTATTTCACTTTTCGGTCAAATTCTACTTATCAGATCCGGGTCAGCTCCATGAAGAATTCACAAAGTAAGTGCACGTTCTCCTTAAACCTCTCAGTCCCACAGGTGATAAATTGTGTTATGATAGTACCATCATTACTTGGTGCTGAGAGGGTGAACTCTATTCTAGGTTCAAGACTGTTGAGTGTGTGAACGCAGTGTGCAAGGACACACATGCACACCGAACAGTGCTTTCACAGCTAAGCCTGGGCACGTACATGTAGACTATTAAAGACAGGCTTAGTTGGGGTTTCAGACTCCACAGCCGAGAGCTGAGGCTACTGTACCTCCAGTGTTTAACAAAATACTGTTCCACATGAGACATTGTCACAAATAAATCTGTAACTGCAGACCCACCTGTGTAGAATGGACTTGACCGTAATCGTTCGATTTTGTTTGATTCTTGCTATACTTGGTTTTAAAAAAATCTTGTGTTTGTTTTTTCTAATTTAATCAAACTAGTAAAGACACTAATTGTATTCTAACCGATTTACAGTGTACAAAATAATATTATGACACCAGTAACTCTTTGTATTTAGTAAGTGTGCAAAAAATATATCAATGGTTGTCACAGGGTTGCAAATATGCAATGATATATCAAATGAGACAGGAATGTGGGAAGCATATGGACTTGTATTCGCACCGTTATCAAATGATAGAATGTTGTGTGAAACAAATGAAACGATAATAGCCCAGGGCTGCTACGATGTATCATCCGCACCAAGATAAGCCTGGCAGATACTGTCACGCCAGCTAGATAGCCTAAAGTCAACACTCAACAGAGTATCAAATATTAATGTCATCTTGCAAAACATGGTTGCGAGGATTTTTTTTTTTATATTGTTGGGCGAAAACAATATTTGTTTTTTTACATTGGCAATGATGTCGAGAAGGCTATGCCAGGAAAAAGAAGCTACATTTGATCATTTTGATCAAGCTAAACGCTCCTTAATGCAATCTATTACAAACAGTTTTTGTTTCCCATTGCCAATGTCAAAATTGTAATGGAAACATGCCCTGAAATGTTGGTGTGTATCATTGAGTTCAATTCGTAACTCCCTCTCTGATTGGACAGATATCTCTTTGCCCTTCAAGTGAAGAAGGATCTGGCCAATGGGAGGTTACCTTGCTCAGAAAACACTGCGGCTCTCATGGCATCGTACATCTTACAAGGTGAGTTGTAGTTTAGTAATCATGTCTTGAATGTGGAAGAAAGTTATTGTTAAATCCTTGCTATCAGTTTGTGTATGTCTCTCTCTCTCTTAAGTTTGTTTTGAATTATGATATTGATATCATTTGTGTAGTAATTTGTCATGATTTGAAGCTATACATAAAATCCATCCTGTCTGTTATACAGGATAATATTGGATTACTCTAATAAGTCAAAATTGAATATTGCACCAAGAAATTATGAACTGATTGCTAGGTCACGCTCACATGATATGTTCAATTATATTTTGTTTCATTCAAAAGTCGGCAGTGGATAAGTACCCATATTATTTTATTTTTGTGCTTGAAATTTTTGTGACGAGGAATCCATTATTGTTTAATGCACCCTAATAAATCCATTTGTATAGGTACTCATGAGGTGGAGCCTGGTGTGCAAATATTGACTGCTTTGCGGGGCACAGTTTAAATTATAGACCCTCATTGATTTCAAAGCCACACTGTGACCCGAGGCTGTACAATGAGTAATGAACCAGTCAATATTTGTTTTATATGCTCAATGCCGGCAAAGACAAAAGAAACTTTATGACGTACTTAAATTATTTTTTCCATGCAAGGTCTTTCCCATGCATCGGATTCATGGCACTTTTACAAAATAAAGTTTGGAAAGGGTGTAATCGAAGCAGTGCCAGAACTCTCAACCAATCAGATAACAGCATTTTTGGAGAGTGATATAGACAACTCTAGTGAGATCGCATACTTGTACATAATGTGAAATGTAATAACTTTGCCATGTATATTATGTACAATGTACTTGTTGGAAAAACATTTTGGAGAGTAATAGGAACTACTATAGTGAGATTGCGCACTTGTACATAATATGAAATGTAATAAATTTGTCATGCATATCATGTATAATATACTTTTTAGAAAAACATTTTGGAGAGTAATAGAAACTACAATAGTGAGCTTGCATGCTTGAACATGATATGAAATATAATATCTTTGCCATGTTTCCTATTTCTTGTTGGAAAAAAAATGACAAAAAAATTGATATCGACAGCAATAATTTTGTTCTGAGTAAAGAAAATAGGAACTACTAAAGTGAGCTTGCTTTCTTGTACATAATATGAAATATAATCACTTTGCCATGTATACTATTAATTGTTGGAAAAAAAATGTGTTCAGAGTAAAGAAAATATCTGTTAATTTGCACGAAACAGCTGAGGTGGGAGACTACAGCCCGATGGAGCATGATGATGGCCGCTACATTACTGCCTTCCGCTTCGTGCCCAATCAGTCCAGGCCCATGGAGCTCAAGATCCAAGAATACCACAAAAACCACATGTAAGTCATCATTCACATGAATGTCATTCTACCCAAAAGCCTGAGTAGCATAACAGATCCTTGACTAAATGTCCTGAATTCTACTGTCTGATGGAGTAGTTTGACGTTCAATGACTGCGCACAGCCACTGTTAAGCAACAGCCAAAGTGAGAGGCAGAATTTGCTGAACCACTACAATTTGAATTTGGCGGAAATTATCTAAAAGAGCACATTCTCTTGTTGATTCTTTCTCTTTCCATGATATTCTTCTATCCTACCTTCTGCTTTTCCTTCCGTATCCTCTCCATCGACCCTTCTTTCCACCTTAATGATTGTAATGATAATTAAAAGTTATATCTATACATCATTCTGCCAAAAAGACACCAGTAGATATAACAAATCCTTGATTGAATATCCATAATTCAAACTACTGATCTGATCCAGCAGTTTATAATTCAATGATTGCTCACAGCCACTATTAAGCAACATCCAAAGTGAAAGGCAGAATATGCTGCATACTATGATATGAACAATTTGGCACAACACATTATCAAGAGCGCCCTATCGTTAAGATTTGCTCCTCTGTGCTGTTCTTCTGTCTTATGCCATCTCCTTTTCTATGCTTATCCTCTCTATCTACCCTTCTTCCCACCTTATTTTATTAATGATAATTTAATGTTGTAGTACAAATCATAACAAATAATTGCAGTGTCTCTGTGCGCTTAAAAGAGCAGCATACATGTATATAAGGAATGGAAATGGTTCACTAGGTTCATAGTTTATGATAATATGATAATAATATTTATGAAGACCTGGGTCTCATATTATAAAGAGTTGTGATTAATCTGAATCGATGGCAAGTCCAGATTCCTATTTTTGATGTATGGAAATACAATAGATATTAATCATAAGTCAGATGCAATCGCAACTTTTTATAAGTCACAGCCCTGAACAGATTCATTTTCAAGTAACCTCTAATTTCTGCCCCACAGTGGTCAGACGATGGCGGACGCAGACTTCAACCTCCTGGACGTGGCTCGGCGGCTGGAGATGTACGGGGTGCGTCTCCACGCGGCCAAGGACTATGAGAACGTCCAGCTCTACTTGGCCGTCTCACACCAGGGAGTCCTGGTCTTCCAGAACCACACCAAGATCAACACCTTCTCCTGGGCCAAGATCCGCAAGCTGAGCTTTAAGCGCAAACGCTTCCTCACCAAGCTCCACCCAGAGGGATATGTAAGTCTCTTCCGAGAGAGAGAGAGTGGGGCTTTTAACGGGGAGATGGGAGGAGAGGGTGAAAGAGATGTTAGAAGGAGAAATATACGTAAGTCTCTTTCAGGTGGAAGGGAGGGGTGGAGACACATTAACACATTCTAATGGGCCAAGATCCACAAGCTCAGCTCTAAGCACAAACGCTTTCTCATCAAACTCCATGCGGAGGGATGAGTAAGTCTCATCCCCCAAGGGGAAGGGAGAAAGGAGGGAGAGGAGGAAAGGACGGAGAGGGGGAATACCCCTAATGGAGAGATGAGGGGAGAGAGGGAAAGATATGGAGAGATCAACACCTTCTCCTTGGCCAAGATCCACAAACTCGGCACCAAGCGCAAACAGGAGACACCTAGTGAAGCTGAAGAAAAGAAAAAAAAAGCTTCTTCTCCTTCAGGGATAAATGACCTTTTTTAAGAGGTGATGTCTGATGCGAACAGGATGCGTACCTGTATGAACCTGCTCAATAGTTTAACAATCGAGCCGAAACATGTGCCGGGCTCCATTGAATAATTCAGCGGTGTGGTGCGTTTGACAGCGCATTACTGGCGATGACAATCCCTCGTTGCGTGGCTGAAGAAATAAGCCTAATCCCTCGGCAGCAGAGCCGCGCTCGACAGTGATGTACGAGCTTTGGCGGCCGCCAGAATTATTCATGAGCATCGCGAGGAGATCCATCTCACCCTCCAAGCTACTCTGCTTCTTACTCTTTTCTTGGAATTCAGGCGTCTTGAGTTGTGCAAATATGTAGGGATAATGAGTAGGGAGGAGGTGGGGTGTAGGTGGGGATCAATAGCCCTACAGCAATAGGGATTAGGAAGGGTGGGGTTAATGCCCCTGTAGCAATGCCCCATTAGAAATAGGGATTGTGTGGGGGGGGGGGGGTATTCAATTTCCCTTAAAGAACTTGATTTTAAAGCTGTCACGAAAATTTGACCCATAACCCCGCCCCTTTCTCAGTAAGAAATGGATTGGTAAAGGGCGATCCTTTACCAACCCCAAACCCAACCTTACCCCTCTATAAGGACGAGTACCCCTTGAGGAAATCATGGCTGTGCTTGTCACGGTGTGTTGTATGTTTGTCATTAATGTCGTTTATCACATGTATTCTGAATGGATGGAATGGAAATTGTTTTTCTTAAGCTGATCCTTAATCATTGTTAATCTATCTTTGATCTTTCTCTGTTCTACTTTTATATGAAATCAATTAATCTTGTTACTCTAGAGCTTGTTCTTGTTTCCATTGATTGGGCTCTTCTTATTTGGCTGTTGCATTACATTATGTGCAATAATTGATGATGAATTATTATAATGATGATTATTAAGACCATATAATTGCTACTTGTCAGAATTGATTATTGTTCCTCATTGTTATTTTTGTTATTATCATTATCTGTAGTAGTGGTAGTAGTAGTAATAATAATAGTAGTAGTAATAGAAGTAGTAGCAGTAGCATTAGCATCATTATATTCATCGTCATCATTAATATTATTATTATTGTATTCATTCCTCTGCCAATTATAATTAGTATAACCATCATACATGGTATTCACATATTCTGGTTCATCATTATCATTACTTCTTTCCTTCCTTTCTCCTTTTTGTCCGTCAGGGCTATCCAAGGAGCACGGTGGAGTTCCAGATGGACACACGGAACGACTGCAAGCAGTTCTGGAAGGGGTGTGTGGAGCACCACGCCTTCTTCCGCATGACCCAGATCAAGTACCCCCGATCCCGTAGACGCCTTCTCAGTCGGGGGTCCACCTTTAGATACAGGTCGGTATCGTTATTCCACCTTCTTAAATCCGGTTGCTCACGGTTAGATTTTCTGGCTTTGAGAATCCTGGTCCAGTAAGGATGTCAAAACCTACCATGGAAGGGCAGTAACCAAAGGGGAGTGGCTTAATTTCACCCTGTGAGGAATTTGGACCTTATTCATAGCCTGTTGTCTATTGTTCATACAGCAGATTACGCCGGAGTCATGCTGCTCAAGTATCTGAGAGGAGAAAAGCCAGCCTGCATAAACACGGGCTCATTTAAGAACAGGTTCAATCTCAAGGGCTTTTCAAATTGGTAGACAGGGTTTTTTTTTATGCCCCCGCCACATAGCAGGAATCATTATTTTTAGAGTTGTTTGTCCGTCCATCCGTTCCGAATCATTTTATCCTATATCTTGAGAACCATTCAACAGATTTGCTTCAAGTTTGGAACCTGTGTGTAATTCATGAAACCAATAAACTGTGAAGAATTGGGGTCAATGCTGACATAGGTTAAAGGTCAATGAACTTCTCAAGCAATTGTTTCCAACCCAAAGTATAAAGATGGATAACTATATGGAGTTGGACTGAAGACATTTTGGGTAAAATCACTGATTGGTCAAAGGTTAAAAGATCAATGATTGCCAAAATTTTCTAAAAACGCCACAAAATATATATTTTTCAAAAACAATATAAATGTAATAAATCAACTCCAACCAGGCATGTTACATAAATGGATCACTTATTGGAGATAAACTGATTATATTTTGGGTCAAATTTTCTCAAAGGTCAAATATGTTATTAACAACTGCCCAATGGGATTCATATGCATTACTTTTGCAAGAATGTATAAATAGTAAATAAAGACTTAATTTGTATGTTTTTTTTCCTGAATCTTTGTTATTTCAGTGGAAGGACACAGAAGCAGGTCGTGGAGCAAGCGAGGGTCGCCGGTAACTCAAGATCATTAGCGTAAGTAGAATCCCCTGTTTTAAATGGTACACATCGATGGTATCTATTAATGGTGATGTTACCCTTTGCAGGCCTAAACTATGTCAAGTTCTCTAAAAAACAAATACTGATGCATTTTTGTGTAGACATTCCCTTTTGAATATAAGAATGAGAAACTCACTTGTTATGGAATCATTACATTGATTAAATTTCTGTTAAATAAAGCCTACAGAAAGAGCTTCTTATCTTCCTGGGATTTAAGAATGAAATCTACAAACATAACTGAGAGGCAATGTTGCCCTGAAGAGTATAAACATATTCATTATTCTCCGGATGACGGACAGAGCACACTGCCCGAAACGCCGAGACTCATACTCCCTCTTTCAGATTTTGAAAGAAACCTATAGTTAGTTGCAGAACTGCCTATAACTTTTCTACACTTTCCTCTTTTTCTTTTCTTTCTTTTCTCTTTATCACTACTTTGTGACTAGTTCACAACTTTCATCAACACCCACCCTCTTCTTCTACCTCCATTCCATCCCATTTATTTTCGGTTTAAAACACCGAAAATTTAAGCTAAAAATAGTCTTGTGTAAGTGTTATAAACTATAAAAATTCACCTCTCCTTTTTTCACTTTTCACTTTCCTTTCCTTTCTTCACCCCATAAGTGGGCCAATTATCCGAAAGAATACAACCACATGGTGTTACCGAAAGTTTTGCTATTTTCTAAATAGTATTTATTAGTACACTCTCACCATGGACACATTCAAAGAACATTTATAAACATATTGTAAGTGGAATCACTTAAGTAACTCCACAAATGAGAATGAGATGGGCCATGTTGCATGAAGATTGTTAAGCATTGTAACTTACAACTATTGTAGGTACAATGGAAACAAACACAAGCTCTCAAGCAATGTCGTATGAGACTGGCTACTTACTTCAATTCAATTAATATTTACATAAAAGGCATCACATGAAATAAATGTTTACAATATTGACAATGTAAATGTGGGCATAGTTGAAAAGATGTAGTCCAGTTCACCCTCGCATGTAACCTACATAATATAACAATGAGAAAATTACAACAAAACCAAATAATTGACTAAGGTATGGATTGCTCTTCCATTGACAGGAGCATGAACGCATCACGTATGTCTACCAGGAGCCTGGGCGCGCCTCGCACCACCACCCCGCTGACCATCGACATGACCGAGACGATAGTCACCGACCACCACAGCGCCCCCAACCTGGCCTTCCCTGAGGACCCCACCTACGCCAAACCGGACACGCCCAAGAGCCCGGTGTCTGAATCCCCCACCTCGCCCCCGTCATCCACTCCTATCACTCCAGTCCATGAGAACTCGCGCATCGCCATCCACAAGGGCCAGTCCAACTCCAGCATAATGTACGAGTACACGGTGAACGACGACAACTCACAGCAGCAGCAGCAAGCAGAGGTTGACCAGAGCCAGGCCAGCCGGCTGGCCAGCTCGGCGGCTCCCTTCAACGCTAGGATGGATCCGGAGGCTGGGGTCGTCGGCGGAGGAGGCGAGGCCCGGCTGGACGCGCTGTCCGACGCTGAGCCCAGGCGGAACGGGGACATGGCCAACGGAGGCAATCAGAGTAGGCTTTCTTCTAGTTCTTCCAGTCTAAGTGTTGTTGATGAGCATGGGGAAGAGGAGGAAGAGGGGGGTGGGGATGGGGTGGGGGGTAAAGGTGATGGGGAGGGGGATGGGGATGATGGGGAGGGGATTATCGATGAGGAGGGGGTGCTGATCAGGCCGATTGCCGATATCTTACGCCCGCTCCTCATCGGAGGGAAGTTCACTTCCGAGGATTCTGATAGTGACTCGTCCCTCGTCTCGTCGGAGGGGAAGGATGAAGGGGATAAGGACAGGGTGGGTGGGAGTGACAAAGAGACGGAAAACCCAGAGCACACAGATTTTGATCTGGGGTCGGTCTCAGAGATGCTAAGCGAAATGGATACAGTCAGTCGCTCAGAAGCGGAGACCCATGCCCACAGTGAGGTCACCTTGGGGCTTCTCAGTGAGCTCAGCACTCCTGGCACGTTCAGCGATATGGACGGGGGGCTTCTCAATCTGCCTGAGGTCTTGTCGGATACTGAACCCAACTCAGACATGCCTAAAAGCTTTGACTCTCCCGATATCAATCAGGAGGACCTTGAATTTCTAGCATCCCTCCATTCTAGCGACCCCTACTTTGCTTCCCAACCCCGTGATCCCTTGTCCAAACAGAACCTCCAGAGAAAAGACAGTTCCAGCCTCAGTAGTAGCATAACCAGTAGTAGCAGTAGCAGTAGTAGTAGTGAGGATTTGGATAAGAACGGCCTAACCGATCCACTTAACAATGGCCAAAATCCCATGGATGAAGTCCGGCGAGTCGTGGCCGAATTAGCCAGCCCTCTGCTGGACGACTCGCTCACATTCTCTAGTTATAATTCCCAGAGCGCGGACTCCTTCATGCATACACAGTCCGAGACGAGGTCAGTGACGGTGGAGGAGCGGCTGCACAGTGATTACAGGGCCTTTAGGCAGGAGAGGCAGCTCTTCTTTGAGAGTAGTGAGAGTCTGGGGCAGGTCCTTGGGGAGACGAACGCCGGCTTGCAGGATCTCGAGGACAACCTCGACGAGACCTCGCACACTCTGGTGGAGCTCGAGCAGAGCTTGCAAGAGACGAGGGAGAGCCTGCAAGCCATGGGAGAAGACGTGTTTACAGAGACCAGCTCTGGCACGGATCCTGATGAAGAGGTTAAAGGGGTGATCTCCCAGGGTCTCACTAGCATAGAGGTTCATTCTCACAAACAGGTCTCGTTTTCGGTCGATACCAGAGAGGCACCAAGCCTCCCTGACACCCTCGACACGTTAAGCGATGATAGAGAAACGGTTAGTCCGACCCCGTTAAGTCTCAAAATCGACTACTTGAGAGATTATGACGAGTTATTCCAGAAAGACACGTCCTTCACAGAGGATGAAGAAGGCAATTCTGCTGCCCCACTCCAATCCCCTCCCCACCACTATGTCAGTCCAGGCATTATTCCAGAAAGTAGTCTTCCCAAATTACCAGAACTCTCCAAGGAGATGGTCGCCCAACTCGAAGCCCAAACCAAGGCTGCATCAATCCGGAGAACTAGACAGGGGGGCATTCCGGGAGGCGGTGATGATATCCGGGGGGATTTACCTAATCTTGGGGTTTACGGGTTACCGGGGGCTAATGGCAGTTGGCATCAGAGAGCGTCAGGCAATACGACATACGTCAGTAAGTTGAAGGTTCAGATCCCAAGACCGGGCGAGTTGTTGATCCCGCCGAGCGGAGTCGGGAGCGCCTCAAAGTCCGTCAGCCCGGGGAGCGAGGACTCCCTGCGCAAACGCTTCGGCCGCACCGCGCGCAAGCCCGAAGACCTTGTCAGTTGTAGTGAGCTGAGTTTTGGAAACCTAGAAAATGAGAGTCTGCGTGTGCACTGTGATGATATGTCGCTGAGGCGTGCTGATGGGGAGACCCCGAGCGAGGGGAACGAGAGTGAGAGTGATGATGATGATGATGAGGTGGGGAGTGATGAGGGGGGCACCACAACGTCCAGCTCCAATGACAGCTGCGTCTACCAGTATAAAGTCGCCGAGGCACGCTACACCAAGACCCACTCCAAGAGCAGTCTGGGCGAGTCGGGTAGTTCCAGTAGCGATGGTGGCGGAGGAGGGGACAATATCCTTGGAAGCAGCGCGGCGGGCCTCACCGCCCACTTTAACATATTTAATGGCAGCGGTGGGATTATGAGCGGGAACGGCCACGACCTCTTTGCCGACCTAGAGGGCAATGACTTCTCACTGGCGGCAAGCACCTGTAACTCAGATGATTTTGATTAGCTAAACACACACAGCCAATCATGTAATTTTATGATCTCTGCCATTCATCAACATATTCACATTCTTTAGCAGGGCAGTGTCCATGTAATAGCCTAAATTCAAGCCATGGCACACTTTTATTTTGGTGTGTCCGGCCCAGAAGCTATACTCTACCATCGCTATGTTGGAATATAGTTCTGGTGGAACCATGTTTCTCTTTCAATTATCTGGGTAATATAAATCACGTCCTGTAGACTTTAGAATCTAGACTATGTATAGGTAGACTCAGTTTCTTTCCAAATACTGTACAGGAAAATATATCCAGGAAAATGTGCCACCCATAGAAGGCTTGTACACTATGTCCTCACTATGATTTGGTATACCATTTCATGAGGAAGAAGCATTGCAAAATAAAAGTTTTAGCCTTGGTATACTTTCATCACCAAGTTGAATGAAGATAGATATTCCCTTTACATATTCCAGACAGTCATACATGTACGTTTAAAACTTGGACTCAGATAACGGCTTTTAATGACGTTACACTATTGAGATCAGTTTTGTAACAAGTATATTTTAAACAGGTTTCATGGCGAAGACCAAAACCAGGTGCACTTATCTTTCTATAAATATCTGTGTATATAGCCGTAAACTGCTAGCATGCTAGTCCCTCCAGTGCATGAATTATGAATACAATTATGAAAGCCATAGTTACTCAAGACTGATAAAAAAATGTGTGTGTTAGTGCAAGCTTGCGTAGTACTGTATTCTCTCCTTTGGTTTTTCCCTGTAATCCCTCTTGCAAGAAGTGAAAAAAATTATATTTATCACTTGCTCTGTCTGTAGGAAATTATAATGAATACCTTGGATTTACTATTGTAAATAATCCATGGAGCTATCGCAGGATCGATACCCAGTACTAAGTACAGAAACATGCACTTCAAATTGTACTACCCCTCACCTCACCCTAGTAGTGAAGTTACAAGTAACTCGGACCACAAACACATTAAAATTCCCCTCATGTAATTATTTTGTGCGCTGTTGGTACATTAGTAAAAAAGGAATCAAGTATAGTTGATACCTACATGTAGCTAGATCTTTGAACAAATTTCACACCCTGTCCAACATGCAGAATTCATTGAATGTTTGTGCAGGACTCAAATTTAGACAAGTTGATACTCATGATAACGCTGTATCACAGTGCCCTTGATATTCATGTATACACAAAAGTAACACTGCCAGATGTATTTTTGTGAAACAAATTGTTGTGCCATTGTAGCTGTGCTAAAAAAAAGTGTGTTACAAATTAATGTATTCATACAGTAATACAGAAAGTTTTGAGGACTTCTTAGTAGGAATGAAGTAGAAATGCTATTGCTTAAAGACTCAGGAATATATTAAAATTGAAAGGAAAAAAAAAAACATTTATTTTTTGTGTATGTTCTATGCCCGCTGTGTATTCTTCATTACAATATATTTCTATATTTTATAGTTAGTACGTAGGTAGCGGGACTAATCTCATAAAGGACATATTATATTGTCCTATCCTTTTAGAGATTAGTATGTACTGTAATTCCAAGTAAGTTTCACATTATAAATAGTCGATACATTGGAATAGAGGAACAAACTATGAAGGATACTATAGATATTTTCTTTCTGCCATCTTTAATGAAATGAAAAGCATACAGTAAAACCCTCATCAGAAGCAAATCTACAAACAATAAAAACCTTAGCAATAGGCATATACTATTCACTTGACATTAAAGGGGATGCCCACCCTAAATTTAGATTGCTTTGGATGTAAGCAGAAACATGAAAGAAACAAATGAGTGAAGGTTTGACAAATATCTGTCAAGGGATAAGAAGGATATCAGTATTTTAGTTTTAATTTTGTGATGTCACTTGCGAGTTGCTCTTCCATATTTCAGGTAGGACTTTCCCTTCAACATTAAGGTTTGCAATTCATTCTAGAGTGCTCCATTTAATGTACCATTCCTGCTGAAAAGGAATATCCTACATTATGAAACCTTAGTTATTTGATTCTTTTGGACATCACAGGATCATTTTACACAAGAGTACTTAACATTTGGGAATTTTTTTTTTCATGTCTGACTATTAAAGCATTTAAATTGGAGTACCAGCAAATGTAAGATAGCTTCAGGAATTCTTGATGGATATGGGTTTAAGACGTTAAAAAAAATATATAACCGCTTTACTGGTAGTTTCTTTACGTAGAGCACAGGTGCCTGCGTGAGGCTCTTCGTATGGTCATTTCTATTAATGCTGACATGTAAGGTTATGCATAAAGAGCAGGCTTATTAACAAAAAGTCTTAACAAATGCGTCTAGTAGAAATCCCCATAACGCCCTATTGTCATTTGAAATAATGCGATACATGTAACTTAAGGCTATCAATTTCTGTGAAATTATTAAGCAAATCAACTGATAAGTACAAACAACCTAGTTGGAGTAAGCTGTTTGAGGCAATGTTTTGTGTTATGCTGATTTTGCTGGTTTGTAATATGAGCTTCTAGATGGAATTAGAAAATTGGTGAAAATTTGTGCTGCTATGGTGTTTTGGGCATACACATACATGTATACATTTCAGTTTAATTTGCAACATAATAGTGGCAGAAAGTGTGCAAAGAAGAACCTGACTGGCGCTAGTACAATCCCAGTGAACTCTTGTTTTTGTTTTTCCTGTGTGCAATTTATTGCTAATAGCGTCGACAAATTTTGTGAAGAAAAATGTTTGTTGGCTGCAGGAGGTGCTAATACGTTGCCTTGTCCATGTGTATGTTGCCTCAAATGATTACAGGAATGATTTGCTCCTAGAAGCTAGAAACTTCTGCATTGTTGCCTGAATTGTCATGAAAATACTGATGGAAAACTGCTGCTTCAGTGACTAAGAACAATATGAACCTCTACTCCCTACAATTTTGTATCACACCTGACGCAGTGTTTCAGCAGTGCACGAAACTTTTGTGATCTTTTTAGATTCCTTGTTGACCATACATTGCGAGACAAACGATTATCACTAGCAATTATAGCATTAAGGATAATATATATTGGTTGATGGTTTCAAAAGGGTTATGTTCTGGACTCAAAGAGGGCAGGGGGAAGGGTTGTCAAGGTATCACATGGGGTGGGATGCAGTGGGGGGGGGGGGGGGGGGGGGAGAGATAAAGCCAAATACCAGTGCAAACACCTGATTGCTAGCCCTGGTATAATGACGAATTGTGCATAGTTCAGATCTGATCGTGTGACTGTTGACAAAGATACCCGATATCTAGATAATGCCAGGTTTTAGTAGAGGTTACCGTATATAGTTTGTGACCCAATTCACTGGCTTTCATTATAAAGGGCAAGGGTTCACACGTCATCTACGGCCCCCCTATGACCTCCCATAAAGTATTCAATCCCTTTTGATTTTGACAAGTAAGGACTTTGCAGGAGGGTCCACTAATCTAGCGACAGGGTACCAATGACAGGAGGGACCACAGAAGATAGAACAAAGCTCCCACTGATATGACTATCATGGATAAATAAGCATAATTATTCTTGATAATTTGAGTCCTTACAGGTATTTGTTTTTCCTCTGCAAAGGAGTTTAATTACATTTTTAGCCAATCTCCATGCATAGTCTAAGTTCTCGTTGGATGCAAAAGTATTATTCTGGTAATCAAACTGTAAGTGTGAAATCACTTTCTCTCTCCTGAGCGGAAAATGTTACAAAAAGTGGAAAATGGATGGCAAAATGGATTGATATTATGCTGTATCTGCGGTTCTGTAGCATAGACCACCAGGTAAGCAAAATTCTGCATTATATTCAGCGGAAGTCCCTTCCGATATGTCACTTCCCCCACCGCACCAACACACCTCATAACATCGCCTTCCTTATGTATCCAACCTCTGGGATGCGGACCAACAAACAACTAACACATAATCCCTCATTGACACTTGGATTAACGCTGACCAATGCTTGCACCAAATTAACTCATACTTTGGGATTGTCTGTGCTTATTCTAACCATGTGTAGTGTATGAAATCATGGAATGTGGTTGTGTTTATTACATACATGCATTGTGTAAAAAAAAAAAAAAATGACTAACCATGCATTTACAATGGATGCCATTGTGGAATTGATGTGTTGTGCTATATTGTACGCTAACCAGCCACCCACTTGCATACTCCATAACGCTTGTGATAATACAGGTTTAACTCTCTCAGTGCCAAGCCAGGAAAAGCCTGTTGACCTATTACAAGTTTAATGCACCTTTGGTACTGAGAGGATTATAAAGTAAGCACGTGATCACACATCACATTAAATATTAAAGCCAGGACATTGACGCAATTAGATTACAGAGTACAGTGCTCCCTCATCATAAAATATGAGTATCGCCGTGGCGATGAGTCATAACTCAATGATAACTCGGTTAGGATATTTGGTGGAGGAAATATGTTTAGATTGTCTTCACTTTCACATGATATGGAGTTTGATTGTTATTTCAGTTGTACGTTTAATTTTTGATAACGTACTATTACAAGAATTAGTATTGGCACAGATAGGTATGTGATTGTGATAATGTAATAAGTCATTCAGTAAAAACATGCATTCTCGCTATATTATCTATTAATTTGGATCAGTGAACAAGTTTTTAAAGTGGTATTTCATACTACCTGGTACTTATTATGGAGCTGTAAATGGTAATTGTGATATTCTATAAATATACTAGTTTTATCTTGCAATCAAAATAATTCTTCATACGTCTCTAAACCCAATTATTATTAATAACAGGTTCAGAATGAAGCCATCGTCAGAAATGTTGTAAGTCAGCTGACTTAAAATACGCCAACCCATTTCACTGCACATACAATCATGTGTCAACTGAATACTTGCTTTTTAAATGGAAATTGTTCGGAAGAGTATTTGTAGGTTAGGAGTGATTTCAAAGGATTTGGCAAATAAACGTAAAATACATCAGTTCTTTGATATTGAAGTTCTCTTGTGTTCACAATACATGAGTTACCTGGCTGTTGATAGGGATTATTATAGTAACATGAAAATGCAAAAAGTAACCTGCGATACAGGTTTATAATAATACAACAAACTAGTTTATACAAATAGACTCAAGTAGTCCTTTATTCTAAATGCATGTGTAGATCTGTGTATCAATAAATGATATAACTTCTATAACTTTTATATCTATGTGGTAAATGCAAACATTAAACTATATTTTTTACTGGAAAAGACATTATTTCTAGTACAGCTTGTGACTCATAAAGTGTTAAAACCAGTGCCTGGTGTTTGCTGATAATAAAGTGAAAGTACTTAAAAACACTGTTGATAAGTTTGATAAGTAAGTCATTGACCTCAGTTCAATTGCACACAGAAAATCCATCTTTTCCCATGAAAAATCATCCTGTTTGATCATATAACATTAGCATCTTGATCAGAGTTATAAAAAGATATATATACCAGTTCCCATAGCCCCAGACAAAGGTGTTGAGCATGTACATTTAAATACAGAAATACCCCTGAATACAAAGACAAATGGGCCTTTAGTGTAAGAAATAAATCAGTGCGTTGTAATATTATTGTCAATTCTGTTTGGCCATAGAAGTAGACCTCATAATAATGTGCATTTCGCATAGTGATTGCATATGTTGGTTAACAAGGGAACACCCAAAATAATGTTTATTCCAATTCTCTTGCAATAAATATTGTAAGTTGACTAGGATCAGGGAATTTACTCCCTATATGTAGATACAGTTGAAATATGCCACTCCTACAATGTTTAATAGAATAGATTAATCATACAAGTCCATGCTTAACAAATTATTTTACAGAATTCCTCTGGTAATAGTTTACAATTTTTACTCTAATGTCTTTTGCCCTGGGTTTTTTCAGTCATATTTCTACATTTTAGATTGCTGACATTTTGTGAGCCCCTCAAAATTCATCACTGTTTAGAATTTGTTGTTTTAATTACAAATTAAAAAAAAATCTTATGCATATCACTGGAAAGTGAAACGTTCCATGAAGAATGATAGAATATCAATGTTTCCCTGAAGAAGTTGTGAATATATACATATGTATCTGATTAAATAGGGTAGGTTCTAATGATGATCAACACATCAAGTTTGGTCCATGGATACCTGGTTGATCGCAGAGGATATCAAAGATGCAATGATTGCATCAGAGGCCCCTGACCAACCTTTGAGTAGCATGAATCCCTCTAGAAGAGAAGCCTTTCTGCGCCAGTGTCGCATCTTTTTGCACACAAATCCCAATAGAGCAGGTCCTCGTTTAGCACAGAGAGAGGTTTTCAAACAATGTGTGGGTGCTGGTTGCATGACATGAGATGGAAAAAAGACACGTCTAATTACTCATCTATCTATTTATTACTTCCGGAAGCCTGCTTCCATGTGTTCTGTTCTGTTCTGTTATGAAACTGAATCTGGAGTAGACATTTCTGGGTTTCCAAAGCGCAGGTTGCCATGGCAACGTACTACAACAAGAACAAGCGTCATTTGAGGTGAAACATCCCCCCCCCTTATTTTTTTCGTGCTGAAATCATTTTTTTTTCTGTTTCATTGTTAAATGATATTCTTCAATGATGTGCATTAGCATAGGTATTTCTGAAGCTCGATAGAAAGACTAAATATCTAAATACTTTTAGTTAAACAGACATAAATTTGCCTCAAGTGCACTCTACTTGGAGGGGAAAAGTTTTAAAATCTAAAAAATTGGTATTCAAAGCTTAGTATCTCTGAGACTTCTAATTAGACCTTGCATGAATATATTTCACCTGTAAGTCTTTTTTCTTGTGTAGATTGTGTAAGTTATGTTAAGGTTTTACGAGTCTTCATATGAATTGTTTCTAAACAAAAACACCAAGCGGAATGGAATGTAAAAAATGCTTTGAAACTAAGCTTCCATCACAATATGTGAATAAATGATCTTTCATGTTTGGCAAATATTTTAGTGAGTTAGTTAAGACTGGTGACAATATGACAATGTCATGATTAACTGAAAAATATTTGAGTGAAAATGTAATAATCTTATGCAACATTTTGAAAGATTTCTTCCAGATGCAGTTTCATTTGGACTTTATTTTCAAAGTCATTTTGATACTATGACTTGACATCTTCCAAATTCTTTATCCTTGTTAAAACTATTCCAGTTTAAACTCATAATAGATTAATACTATGGTGGGACAAATGGAAGAAAAATGTATTCAATAATTATGTTCATAATATGCTGAAGTGAGGGACAAATCCTATCATATAATTGGTGCAATTAATAAGAATTTTTATAACAAAGATAATCCAATAGTGATGTGAAACTAATTCTTGTTTCCTAAATCTTGTGAATCTGAAATAGGTGCTTAGACAGAGTAGCATATGTATACAATCTTTATATTGTTATTGAGGTGCAAAATATTGCTTGTGTTAGAAATTCTAGATATGTTATATTTCTTTTTGAAACTGTTAAATTGTATGAATGTTGCAAATGTAGACCAGCCTTCTTAATTTGTATGCTAAAGCATAGTATATGTACATATCAAATTTATCATTTTTATATGATTTGTATCAATTACCTGCATATATATAAGTAGATTGAATGATATTATTATGATGTGTTCCTGTGATTAAGTTGTGTAGCTCATAATTCTCTTTATATTTTTTTAAATTTTTCTGAGCTGATTTCATCTCAAACAAAGGAAAAGCTCTCAAATGGACGTGGACCAAAAATCGTCAACTCATTCTGTTTGTTTCATTGCAGAGGGAAATAATGTGATTTGTGTTGTGGTAACCATTGCATCGGAGCATGACCTGTTTTCATTTTGCCGTGTCCCTTTTTCCATCTCATGTATGGCCAAGCATCATTCCATTAATTGATTAACAGACACTTGCACACACATAAACACATTACTCTCTCTCTCTCTCTCTCTCTCTCTCTCTCTCTCTCTCTCTCTCTCCATTCATCTCTTCTCTCCCTTTTTGAGTCTTTTTGAGTCTCGTTGATTGGTCAGTCGAAAAGAATGGCTTGCTTGCTAAGAAGCCATTAAGTCACATTGATACGTGTAGTTTGCAGTGATGGTTTAATAGTAGAGGATTTTTCATGGTTTGATCTTGTCCGTTTATGCTTCTTGTTTTCTCTCCTTTGTCTTTCAAGAAGGAAGGTTTGAAGAATGGCTAGGAGAGCTAAATTCCCGCCACGGTATCACGGCCCTGTTGCATATAGTGCTACCATTACCGTAACTACCAGGGTAACAATTGCACTGTTCAGAACAGGAATTTATGGGCAAATAAGATGAGTTTAAATGATAAATCCATCCAAGTTAATATCAAACAATTATAAACTTACACTAAACTCTCAAACGGAGTTTATTTGTGACAAATATCCACCATCTTATGAAATATCCCTTTCTACGTGTATGCAGCAGATGTTATATGAAGGTATTATGCTAGAAATTCCATGCTTTATGTGCAAATATCAGTCCGTTCATCAATAAATCATCACTTTATGCGGAGCTACATCATTTTATTTTATTTATATGTTTTATTGAATCATTGGTTTTAGACTTGTCATAAAAAAGAGAAACATATCGCTATCACAAAAATGTCACTCAATGTCCACAAAATGTAATTGCAACTTCTCTTCCATTTTGATAATTCACTCTCTTCATCAAAATATAAGAAGTATATATATATACAGTATTCATGGGTGTTGAGAAGAATCCACAAAAATAAAGAGGGGAGTTTGAGGGGGAAAGTCACTTGTGATCGATACAGTATTTCCATATCTTCCATATATTGTACTTCAATATAGTTACTTACAATAACCACCTAAAAAAAAAGCATAGCAGCATTGATATTTATTCTTGTTTAATCAGGACAAATTCAACTCCATGCTCACTTGGTTACTTGTAGACCCACAAGCCATTACCATGAAACCTTTGTAGCCTATCTAGTCGCTGAAAATGCATGTAGCTGAATGCACTTGAGGACAATGCTACGCATAGGAATGTCACATGCTTATGGCCTTAGTTTATCCATACATCAAAACTTTCACTTTGTACGTATGCAAAATACACCTCGTACAGCAAATCCTATGTTTTTTAGGAAGACATAGAGGAAGAGTTTTTTATGTTTTTTTCTTGATGCTATGTTGGGTAGTCCTCATCCAAGCTTGTTAGCTGCCTATGCCATATATGCAGAGTAAGTCACTTTATTCAGAAACCTTGATAATCCCCCCGAAACATTTGCAAACGTTTAAAAAGTGAAATCTGCAATAAAACACATTTTATGTTTTCATATTCAAAATGAAAATCATGGATTTTTACTCATTATATATATTTTTTAGTCTTGAATAACAGTCTGATAGATTTCAAATTCAATAATTTATGATTTTATCAAATATTTTTTGATAGGCAAACATTCCAATCATTGGAGAGTGAATCATCACTGCCTCAAATGTTACAAATCATATTTCCAATAAAAATGTGATATCCAAAATAATCTGGCTGCTTTCTATTCCAATATAAAACATTTCAAATTATCATTCAAATATAAATGCATTCCACTGCCCATAAAATCATTTGATCTTGACATAGGAATGAAGCAATTGACCCCAAATGGTTACTTTCCTCTTTCAATTAAATTGAATGCCACTTTCCTCAGCATTTTATCCATGAATGTCTGAACCAGTCATTGGGCTACCTTGTACACTTTACAGCTGCTGTATTTACCCTGAAAAGGTGGAGGCCGTCGGGGTGGGGTGGTAGAACATCCCCCCCCCCCCCCGCCCCCTTTCCTTTACACATCACATAATATCATCATCAAAATTTCATGCTTCCCATCAATGTTGGGTGGCTCTATTCCTTCAGGATTTACCCACATCTCATACAAATTTGTCAGAATCGGAAATCAGGTTTTCCGCGTGGTGCAAAGATTTAGTAACGGTGAGCCCGATTTTCATAGCCAAGACCTCTTTTAGGTGTAAGATCCTGTGAAGTTAAAAATAAATTCAAATTTATTTTGAGGGGCTTTTTTTTTGTCAAGCCTGATCAAATGAAAAGGACAGCCTGAACTATGTTTTGCATTATGAGGAAATGTATTCATTAATACAGGGGTTCTTTTGTTACTCACGTGGGGGGTGGGATGGAGTGGGGGGGGGGGGGGTGGGGGGAGTTCTCTTTTGCTTTGTGGGATCTAAACCGCCCCAAGCACCTTGAAATTTTATCTCTGGTTCTCAAGCCCACCCATCAGTACGTGCTGACTACAAACCACAAAACTAGTATTCTGTGTAATCATGTCATGAATGTATTTTACCTCTTTGTGCTCCTTTATGGCAGTTTTTGCACCAGAAATACACCCACAATCCCATAGAGCACCACTTTGTTACGAAAAGACTTAAATTTGTAGGATATGAAGATATAAAGTTGCTTTGCTTTGAAACTCATGCAAATATTGGAAGTCAATGTTACTTCTATCAAAAGATAGATAAATGATACCAGGATTCATTCATTCTTACCTGGAAAAATATTACTCTGATACCCTTAGGCTATTTAGGTGTAAAGTTAATGTTGCTTCACTGAAACGATAAATAGATGTTGCCAGGATTCATTCATTCATACATGGAAGAAAACATATTACTCTGAGAAATTTAGGCAATTTAGGTGCTAGATTATGTAGAGATTCTCTACTTCTTTACTGTATTTCGGTATTCACCTAACTTTTGATAGGTTCTGTAAAATAAAAGGTGCACATATCTATGCAGTTCCTCTACTGAACTCTTATAATAAGTAACATGCAAATTGCTTCATGAAAACTTGAACCAGCATATTGACTTCATAAAGATCATTCCATGTACACTTTTCAATGAGTATTCCCTTTTACAATAACTGCCAAACATTTGATTACATCTCATAAAGATATATTTGCCAAATGATATGTATATATATATATATGACTTGTGCAATCATCATCTTTCAAATTGATTTCTGTTCTGCTTTATTGTTTTTATTTTGTAACTTTTGTTGCTGTTGCTTTTTTTGCAATGCATGCTTAGTTTTTACTGTTTTTACAGGAATGATTTATCATGATTTATCACAGATTGACGGCGATTTGAACTTTGTGTGGATTACTGTGGGTGAAGTTTATATTTTTACTAAAGTTTAGGTGCCAACACTGTCAAGAAATACATACGAGTGGCTGTGTTTAGCTGTGAAACAGGCACATAGATTTTTCAGACTTCTGTCTATTTGATTCTGTCTTATTAACCTTAAAACAAAACTCCATCAAGCCAGAATTTGGCTGAATGTTTTGGTTTTTAGTTTCTTCTGACAACCAAAATTGATATATTTGGCAGTAAAAAATTTTTGACGGCAATACATGCATAATTTTCTATTTTCCAAAAAGGCAAAGAAGAATATTTGTTTACATGTGCTATATCGGGGAAATACATGAAGTTGTGAAACTATAGTAAAAAGCGATAATTAATTGCCATCTAATATGATGAATCTCAGTTAGCTACAATTATTGCTTCTTTTCATTTTCATGTGATTAGTTTGAATCATTGCTCCAGTTGTCTTTTGCTAATCGATTCATATTAGCATACAAAATATGTCAGGGAAAAACATTGTGCCAAACTTTCTGATATGAAGTTGTAATTCTCATGAATATTTGCTGCTTATAAGGTACAGATTGCTACAAAACATTGTGTGTCAAAAAAAAAATAATCAGCTGAACTCATTTGTATGTACATTGTCATTTTTTGCATACATACTCCAATATGGGCACATCACTCATCACAAACAACTGACATGCAGAATTTAGTTAAATTTCATCAGGTTTGATGCCATTTAACCTTCCATGGTTTTTTTTTTTAGAGCTAAACACATACGTTATCAGTATTTTTACCACGTTTTAACTTTTATCTTCATATTTTTCATTATCTTTCATATTCTTCCTTACGGTATGTGGCGAGGGAGGGTGGGGATTAAAAAAAAGATGGACCAATTGTCTTTAATAGCTTCCTTTACTTTCCAATGACAAAGATCTAAAATAGAACATGTACAGAACTTGTGGAGACTTTCATTGAGTTTCTCTCTCGCTTTCCAGTATGTCAATGAATATTGTACAGGCAGACGTTGAATTTGTTGAAATGTAAATGTTTGAATATTTTAAGAATAGCTTTTAAAAACATAAGAATTAGCATTCAAAGTGATATTTTTGATATTTGCATTGTGTACTTATTTTGAGGTGAAACGCGAGGTTGCTGTTGTTTTTTTTTATAGAATCTTGAATTAGATTTTTTTTTAAGTGTTACTTGCGTGAGATTAAATGGAATATAATATTCATAAAATAGACAAATGAATACTTGTAGAAAGAGATCAATGCAATTTTCTTGACAGTGAAAGAGATAATTCAAATAAATTGCTGTTGCATCACCTGTGTTTGATATTTTGTGGTGTGAATAAAGATTTGTATAAACATACTGTGGGATTAATGTGTCACACAGTACAAGCCTTATAAAATATGTGAATACAATTTTTTTTTTCAAATGATCTTTCTCTCAAATTTGAGCAATAAATCTGCAAATGCCCTTCACTGGGTTAGCCTAAATGTCAGATATTTTGAAGGAATAATCAATCACAACCGTCTTTCTGGCAAATTATTAAAAAAACAGCATAGAATGTAGATGGTGATGCTCATTATATAACAAACAGCATCACTGATACTTGAGTAATAGTTGACGTCATATAAGCTACTGCTGGCCGATAAGCGATGTCACAAGATTGAAACTTTAAGTGATATTCAGGTGCTTTAAAGGTAGCCCGTCCCCTTTTACAGACCTAATTCTGAAAGTTCCCTGACTTTGTCATCATTTGAGAGAGAGTGGCTATATAACCTTTCCCTGGAGTCAACAAAGCGTAATATTCAGGGGTTTTTTTTTATAATTGATCAAGCTTTCTTTTTTCGTACCACGGTATCTCAGTGAAAACTAGTTAGATTTTCATTTATTCTATTGGAATTTTAGTACCTCTGACCTTAAAATTTAACAGTTGTTATCCCAAAGATACGTGCTAATATGTGCAAACTTTCATGAAGTTTGCAGATGTTTGTAAAAGGGAAGGGCCGTCTTTAAACCTTCTAAAATACCTGTACTTAAGGTACTGCTGGCCAATTATTGATGTCACAAGAATGTAACTCGTATTCAGGTGCTTTAAACCTTCTTAAATACCTGTACTTAGCATTAAGATTTAAACATAGGGAGGAAATTGCAGCAATTTGATTATATTTACTTTGAATTGTGAGCAGGAGATACATGTATCATATGTGATACGTGTATGTTACTCATGAATGCATCATACCACAAAAATAACCCACTTTTCCAAAAAAATAATAAACAATGACATATCTCTGATTAAGGACCATGTTTGATTACAAATGCACAAAACTTAAACTTCAAATTTTGGCAATGGATGAAAACTTTTCATATACCCCAGAAGAAGCATGCACAAAAGTCAAGTATTGTGATTTCACTCCTTTTTCCATTCGTGTTATGAAAGGAAGAAGAATTTATATTTAGCCAGTATATAGACATCACTTTGTTTTTCTGTTAGATTAAAAGTTTGTTCATACTCTTCAATACTTTAAACAGATTTTGCTTTCTCATACACAACTTTACATTCTTATTATTGTGCTTTCCAAGTAAAATCATTCAGCTCATATCACCTGTCACAATACTTTGGAAAAAGTTGTTTTGTATAATGTTTTGTGACTTTTTTCAATCATTCATTTTTACTGATTTTACATAGAGGATTTCTAATTATTGATATATTTTTGTCTTCATATGTAAAGCGATTCTAGGCCTTGATCTCAAGCAATTATCAATAAGTGGCTGACAATTCATAAATTGTACTGACTCTGTAGATATATTTTCTTAAGTAAAGACAGTAAGTAAAGTTTGGTCTGACCAGCATACCTTTCCTCAATCAGTGATATTGTCAAAGTGATTCAAATCAACTTAAATGTGTTCTCAATGTATGTATATGCTGGATGCAACAAAAAAAAAAAAAAAAAAACTTCTATAATAAAGTTTAAGTGTAATCTTAAATGGTTTCCATATGTGTCTTAATCTTGCTTGGTGAGAGTTCCCTTTTATTTCATGTTTTCTTGACATTTTCCAGGGAGTTAACACACAAATGCCGGTATTTACAATACACACATCAAAATCCACTGAAATGAATATCGAGATATAAAGAGGAATTTGGGTATTCCATTATTATTTCAATTTTAAGTAAATACAACATATGTGATAATTGACAAGAAATCACACATATGGGACTGTTTCAAACTATTTTGTAGGCTTGAATATCTGTGTTTTCTGAGTGTGATGATGGAGGCCATGAATGGCAAGAGAAAATGTCAAAAAACAAGAGACACAACTGGGAAACCAGGCAGATAGATGGTTAGTCTGATTATATCAGCCACCACACACATTCAGGCAGTGTCATAATCGAGTCTGCATTCATAGACTATTCTGTGGTAAGGCAATAGCATATACTTCCCTTCCCAGACCCGCTTTATTGTGGTATCAATGTCTACAATAGGTCTGGTTCTGCAGACTAAGTGTAGGTACGCTAGCCAGACTTGTTCAATGCATTGCTGCAATGGCCATTGGTGATTGGTCAGCTTGGGAGAGGTGTCGGGGTCAGGTCACCGAAGGCTGTTGCAAGACTGGTGCCCTACCACGCTTTATGTTGTCTGAATGTGTGCAATCCAATGAGGTAAGATATGAGTGGATGGGGTATGTGTCTCATTGCCTCGTTCACACATATGGTTTGAAAGTTGCACCACAAAATTAAAATGCTTCGCTTGCTTCCAAATATACACAAAGGCAAAGAAATCCCTCTCATAGAAAGGGCAATAGAGTTGCGTTCACATTGCAATCTGCTCACAAGAGGGATACGTAAGAAGATATAGATCTCAGTTTGTGTTGCAATGCTTTCCAAACACGGTGTGAACAGCACATGGAGCTGGAAGCTTTTTTTTACCAATGTGAACTGGTCTGTTGATGGTATTAACACTGTTATTTAAAACAGTTAACCATACATGTTGCAATGTTTTCAAAACATTGTGTGTGGACAGTGCCTTGAGCTGGGCATTCTAACAATGTGAACAGGGTGTTCATTTTGCAGAGAGTGGGGAAACGTAGGGCCTGAGTGTGTTTGTGAGAGGTAACTGCTTGGGGTGTGTTGGTGTTGGTTTGTGCGTGGGTGTGATTCTGTGGGCGCCTTTCGGGGCAGTGTGATACGGGAAATGGCAAAGTTGAGTCGTTCCTGGCTTACAAGTCAAATGCTAAGGGATCTTATTATACTGGGGCCACGCTGCATTACGCTTTACAATTATTGTAAATACCATGGATACGGCCAATGAGCTTTGAGCATTAATGCTGTAGCCATGGTAGTTACAATCGATGGTAAGTAATGATAATTGAAAAGCAATATGCAGTGGGCCATGGAATGGAAAAGAGTAAAGTTGTTTTTAATGGGTTGATTGAGATGGTGACTTTATGAATAGATTCAAGATATTCCTTTAAAGTTTCATGTGGTTTACTCATCATAACACATTTGAATGGGTCTGCTTTAGCAGGCATGGTTGGTCATTGTTCTTTCTTTTAGTAAGTAGAAAAGTGTAATATTCATATTTTTGTATGTTTATACTGTATGTGAAATATTCAAAGTTACATTACAATACATTGACATTTTTAATCAAGTAATCCAAAACGAATTATGTAATATATTGATTTAAGAATTCTTAGAATGATATACCTCAGCAAAACATGTTCTACTTGCAGTATATTTGAAATGGTGAAACAAGAGGTGAACCATTTTTTGAGTGTTTGAAACAAAATGTAGATTTTTGTAATACACCTTTAATTAGATGAGCAAACATTATTCTAAAGCTGGGTGGGAAAGGGCAGATGGCAAATGGGTTATCAAGGAACACAGGGTATGTTTTTAAAGATCTGTTGTTGTTCTGGTAGCTCTGCCAGTGAGATCTTACATTCTCAATCACATTTCCTTTTCAGGTTCGCCCCTCTCCTCACCCACGAAATCTAGCCACGTTTACGTCAACGACTCTGATGTCGTCCCAACACCTGTTTCTAACCATGAGGATGAGCCTGTCAAAAAAAAGGTAATTAAATCGCGCCTTTTTTCTTCTCTTTCAGGAACTAGGCTTCCCAGAATCCCATGATATCTTTCCTAGAGGTAATCAGAAATAGGCACGAGGCCGTGGTGACTCTTGGAAATAAGGACAAGAGACCTTTTTTCTCACGCCATTTGTACATGTTGTCTGTATCAGGGGCCCTGTTGCATAAAGCTGTTGGTAAGTTACACAAGACTGTACGCACGTCTGGTGACCTGTTCTTACATGTAGGTGTCAAATGAGAATCTCAATGATTTTGATTCCCATCAGCTAAAGTTGACATCTGATCTTTGAAGATTAAAACTGTTGTTTTTCACAAGCGTCTGAATGCAAAGTTTGTAATTTGTCAAATTTGATAAGGATTGTAGGAAATTCACTCCCACTGTGAAAAAAAACAGGAGCAATCTCATTTAGTGCGTAACTTACAAACAACTTTGTAAAACAAGGCCCTGCGGTGACATGTCCATTTACATATGTGTTTCCATGTGGCACTTGATGTAACTCTCCTTGAGAAATAACTGCTCAATATTCGATCTGCTCTCTCTTTCTATCTTTAAAGGAGCTCCTTTTAGAGCTAGTCCCCCCAAATATCCCCTAAACCATCCTTAAGTTACTACTTAAGTTTATCAAAATGTTATTTTGTATTTTGTGTTTATGTTAATGCAATGATTATAAACATGTATGTATGTAACTGATATTTTTGTGTATATGTAAATATATGTAATGTCATGTTTTGTCACCTTTTGCTGTTTTTCTATGAAGGATAAAATGAAACAAATTTAATTCAATACTCTTTGCAGAGACACCCACCTGACAGAGCTTACTTCATCGCTAAGGAGATCCTGACCACCGAGAGAACGTACCTCAAGGACCTAGAGGTTGTCGTCGTGGTAAGTCTCTTTACCCATGTCCATGCCGCTGTCCTCTCTTGAGGGCAGCGTGTTTCCCAGTGTAGAAATCGAGCAGCGCAAACACAACACAACGGGTCTAGAAAGTGATTGATTTATTGTACCATTCATTAAATCATTATCAAGTCTTGTTGTTCTGATTGTTTTTGCTTTCTCTGAGCCACGCGTTCCATAGTTGTGTACCGCACGTCCAGCACAGATATCTGACAAAAAGTGCCATTCTGCCCTTTTCAGGCATGCATAAAAGATTTCCTGGTGACCGCTTTCTTAGAGGGGGTGTATCTAAGTATCATATCCTGTGACATAGGCAATCATACACTGCCACAATACTCTGTCTTTAACTCTTAGTACCAGCTCCACATCATGGTAAACATCCTTTTGATCTGTTAATGAGTCAGACTGCTTATCCAAGTAATCCTTCTTCTTCCCCTACTTCTTTTCCCATCGATCTTCCCCATCATACCCAACTTTTCCAAGCCACATTTATGAAGAACATGCCCCCAAAATCTTGACTGCAATTCTAAGCTCACATCTTTACTATTTTTTTAATGTTTGCTCTCTGGAAAACTTCTTAATTAGTTACTTTCTGTCAGTTGAGGGAGTCCTCATCATCTTTCATAAAAAGTGCGCCTTGCACCTCGCAACTCTCTTACCTTCTCCCTCGAAACCGATGCTAATGTCCATGTTTCACTTCCATGCGTTGAGGGGGTAGTTGCCCACATTTCATGAATTAGGGTGATTTCTCAGTCTATCTCTCTCTCTCAGTCTTCTGATAAAAATGTAAATGGCATCCCTGATTGCGAAGCAGGTTTTGGGCCATGAATCAAAATTTTCAGCCGTGGCTTGAACTGGTGACTCACTCAGTAGGGGACATGAGTGGTCGACGGTGTAATCAAATCTGGAGGGTGTTTGGAGGTGAAGTCCGCAATGTAAAGTAGTCACATTGTGCGTGTCACATTGTCACATGCTGTGGCTGGCCCAAATCAAATTACCCTTCCTGTTGTGCTGATAGAGGGAGAGAGAGAGAGAGAGAGAGAGAGAGAGAGAGAGAGAGAGAGAGAGAGAGAGAGAGAGAGAGAGAGAGAGAGAGAGAGAGAGAGAGAAAGGGAGAGAGAGAGAGAGAGAGAGAGAGGGGGAAAGAAAGTAGTTTGAAAGCACATATGTCTGTCACATACTGCATAAAGCAGAGTCTGAATCACGAGACTACAAAGGCTGTGTAATGTAGCTGTACTGGCAATTTAAAGGGATAGTTCACACTGAAATTAGTATGGTTTCAATGAAAGGAGACACATGAAAGAAATATGTTTGTGAAGGTTTGATGAAAATCCATCAAAGGATAAGAAAGTTCAGATCTTTTAAAATTTTGATTTTGTGACATAACGTACGAGGTGCTCTCCCATATGTTGTGTACAACTTTTTTTCGAAAATGTGCATTTTCTAAAAAAAAAATACGCATCCTAGTACCTGTGCATTTGATACATCATCAGAAATTTGTTTTTACTCCTACTACTACTACTATGTCTACTACTGCATCTTCTTCTTGTACTACTTCAACTGCTGTTACAAATTATTTCTGCTGCTACTGCTTCAAACTAAATTACTTTTACTACTGCTTTTCCAACTAAAACTCCAACTACCATTGTGGTCATTATTAAAGACAGCCCGTCCCTTTTACAGATCACCACAAAACCATCGAAACATTAGAAAAACATATAGAGCAGTGTTAGCAAGCTGTATATTCATAATTTTAAACTGATACGTAGTGTAAAATTCAAATAATGCACGTAAACAACGTCTGATTAATAGTCTTTACCTCAGGCTCTTAACAGTTTGTGTTGAAATATCTGCTTTATTGATTAATCTGCTTATTAAAATATAAAACGCATTATGAAAAAAATGTTCTATAGAAGGTATCATCTCCAAAGTTTGGTAATTACTCATAAAATTAGGATTTCACACATGCTTAATAACCACATAGATACTGTAACATAGACTAATACTTTTTTCGTAGTACAAAAAAGGCGGTTTGAAATTTAACGGCTGAAATTTTTTACATATACAAAAAGCTTCAACATGCTATATTCTAAGGAATTGTCTTGAATCACACTTTCTTCAATTTACGATCGTGATAGACGATTTCAAATTTTAAGCTTGCAAAAGGGACGGACAATCTTTAAGTGTTGCTCTCGGTCTCCTCTCTGTCTTTTGCAGTGGTTCCGCAAGGCAACGACAAACGAGGCCAACCTACCCGAGACTCTGGACGTACTGTTCAGCCATCTCGATCCCATCTATGAATTCCACTGTAAATTCCTCAAGGAGGTCGAGCAGCGCTTGTCGTCATGGTAAGCCCGATTTTTATTAGTGATATTTAAACACAAAACTCACAAATTAAGAGAACATCGCATGTTGTTGCTAATGGCTGTCATTTGAAATGTTTGAATGGGTCTTCAGCGAAATTTCTGTGATATTTAAACACAAAACTCAGAAATAAAGAGAACATTTCGTGTTGTTGTTCATAGCTCTCATTTTAAATGGCTGAATCCTTCTTTAGCAATATTTCAGACTTCAACCAAATTCTCAGACAAGATGATATTTCCTCATAATAGAAGAATGTGGTATGATTGTTTGTTTATTAGGTTCATGTTTTACTTGATATGATCCCTAGGTATCTGTGTGTTCATAGCATTTTATAATTTTTTATTGAATTGATAATACTGTGAGTCTGATGATATTAGTACATTTTGTACAATTCTGTTTGATTGTATATGAATATCTTTGATGTTACAAGTTTTTATATCATTGAACAAAATGAATTTCTATAGAAATGTATCTTTTAACCATTTGAGTGCCAGATTAATGTGTGCTCTATGGGATTTGGTGTATTGATTGTGTTAAAATGCAACAATGGCACAAAAGGAGTAAATATGCAAATGGACTCAATTGAAATAATGCCATACATTTCTGTGATATTTTTCCTATTTCTGTTATTTTTTTGCAGGGAAGGCAAACCCAGCACTCAAGGCAAGGGCGGCTCCCAGCGAGTTGGAGATATCCTGCTCAAGAATGCTCAACATTTAAAGGTATGGTATCCTCAAATAAAGATCATTATATGAGATACTGTGAAACAATTGTGTCTGTCACGTTACCAACATTATAGAGGAAACTTCAACTGGGTGATTTTGAGAATACAGGATAACGTTCTGCTCTGTTCAGTGACAAATATTGCTTTGAGCTTCATGAGCTTGATTTGAGGGTTTCATAGTCAAATACTTGACTATTAATTTGCTATATCTTACTATTTCCCTCTAATGTAGATACTTCCATTTCTTGTCGTTCTTGGGCCCTCTTTATATGCAGGTTTCGTTGTAGTGATGTTATTATACTTCAAATAGATTACCAAAGTGTGATATATTATATGGGCAGGTTGTCAAGGCAACTGGTTCTTAACTATGTGGGAAGACCAGACATCTGTGATCATAGCAGGAACCCTCATCGGGAGTGCCTGACGCTAGCCCACTAAACAATGTCGGACCAGTGAAATTCTCACTTGAGTGACGTTATTTAGAACCAGAAGCAGGCATAACAATGGATATGATGACATCACTTTAATACTCTTATATTATTATTATCATTATGAATACTAATACTACCACTACTATTCTATTCCTGCAGCTGTATACGGGCTACATTGGTAGGCTGGAGGAGGTGTTGAGCGACCTGGAGGCCTCGCTGAGGAAAAACAAGAAGTTTGAGTCCTTCTACCGGGACTTTGAGATCCAGAAGGTCTGCTACCTGCCCTTCAACACATTCCTGCTCAAACCGGTCCAGAGACTGCTTCACTACAAACTAGTGCTAGAGAGTAAGTAGGACACCCCTCGGAAACAAATGGGATAGTACAAGCAAAATAAACAAACACAAGCAAATCTGCGACACTTTCCTGCTTAAAACCTGTTTAGAGACTGCTTTTCTTCAAACTGGTGTTAGAGAGTGAGTAGGATTCCTCTCAGAAACAAATGGGATAGTCTAAGCAAAATAAACAAACACAAACTTGCCACACATCCCTACTCCAACCTGTCAAGAGATGACAAATTAGTTGTAGAGAGTAAGTAGGACACCCCTATGCAACAAAATGGAAAAGTCCACCAAGTGCAACAGTCCCTATGAGACACATGACATAGTCACCCCACGCCCTCTACCCTCCACCCCCTCTCAGACAAATGGAATAGTCCCAGCAAACTATACAAACCCGAACAAACTTTCAACACTTTCCTACTCAAACCTGTCCATAGACTACTTCACTACAAACAATGAATTCTAAAGAGTAAGACGAACATCCCTGTGTGAGAAATGGAATGGCCCCTTTCTTTTAGACAAAGGAATAGTTCATGTTAGCATAATATTCCCTAGAAAGCTGAAGAAAGAAAATTTTGTATTCTTGTTTTGGCAGTGGTAAAATGAGAGCAGCAGATTTTGACCAGCACACCCCTGAAGTTAATGGAATAATCCATGCAGCAAATTGATATGATTTCCTTGCTTCTGTGTTGGCCAGTGTTATCTCTACTGATTGTTTTGCATCGGGTAATGATTATCTCTTTTTGTTACTTTGAACAGGACTAGTGAAGCATTACCAGCCGTCCCACCCAGATTACAAAGACTGCAAGGGTAAGTGACTTACAATCGACTGTGTTACTATGGGAATGGCCAATGAGCTCTGGGCATGGTAGCTGTTGTCATGGTAGTGTGCCAATAGAAGTGAATAGAGAAGAAACGGAATGAAAGGGGAAAAGGGATAGGGAAGAATTTGGTTATATATTGAAATGTCATACTAAAGCTTGTGTAAATGAAATCAAATGCGACGAAATGAATGCAATGCTAAAATAGAATGGAATGCGATGATTAAATAAGATAATGGAAGTAGATGCAACAAGATGTGGATTAAATTGAATTGAATTAAAATGATTTATTATTTTAATAGATGTAATTGATCTCAATTAAATTAAAATAGATTAGATTAGAATGAATTAAATTGAATACAGAATTAAATAAAATCGAATTGAAGTGAATTAATACAGGAGATGTAATTGATTTTAATCAAATAAAAATAGATTTGATTAGAATGAATTAAATTGAATTAAGAATTAAATCAAATCGAAATCACTTGAATGAATGAGAATGACATATAATCAAATCACAAATGAATTAAATGAAATTGAATTGAATTTAATTTAATTAAATGCAATTGAAATCACTTGAATGAATGAAATAAATTTAATAAAATCACATACAACATTAAAATGCAATCCAAATATTGTTGCCATCTTTATCCTGGCAGCTGCCCTCGGGGATGTGGGAGACCTGACTGCCGACATAGAGGAGAGCGTAAAGAAGATTGAGAACTTCCAGAAGCTGACCGAGCTACAGAGGGACCTGGTTGGCATGGATACGCTCATCCAGCCGCACAGGGTGAGCATCCATTGGACCGATCACTGCTTGGCGTTCAAATTGGCAACACTATTTAAAAAAAAAGATCAAATTGTCATGAGATGACAATTGTAGATTACATAATGTATATTGGGTACACTTTGGAGCCGCGATAAGTTTACCAATTTGAAGAGAAAAAGCATGATTTCCAGCACGTTGCCAATTTAGTGATTCTTTCACCAATATTTTGCTTTGAAAATCATTCGCAGATGCTACATATCAGTAAAAAAAAAAAAAAAAAAAGAAATTGATTGTTTTTGTGCAGAAATTATGCTTTTTCATTTGATGTATGGTTTATGATTTGTCATGCTTGATATAAAAAATTGCAGCCTCACATATTTGAAGTACTCCGCTAAGCAAATAGCAGTTTCACTACATTTACAGAATAAAGAGAGATACATTAAATCCTAATTCATGATCATGACAAAACAAAACAAAGCAATACAAATGATTCAGAAAGGACAAATTAAGAGAAGTTTATAAAAACGTATAATTATTAACTGTAACAATGAAACAAACCTGTAAATTAAGTTGATTGATAAACAAAGCAACTAAGATGGAAGATGTTCTCTGTGAATCACGTAGCATTTCATTTTCTTGCCTCCATTTTTACGATTGTATTTGCATTCCTAAGCAGAAAGATCAGCAGAAAACATATCTCTAATATGGTTGATTTGCATACCTGCTTCATTCCTTGCTCTTATGACGTGATGATCTGGCTGTGTTAACTATCCATTCATAATCTAATTGACTATTGTGTTTATATTAATGCATTACGTCTGGGAAGGCTGCCTTTTCATGGAAGGGTTGGGTTAATGTCAAGAATGATTTCTATACACAATTTTCAAAAGAATTCAGAAAGGATTTTTAGCTTTAGACCACGGTTGAAGCAAATGTTGTGACATATAAGCAAATTAGTGCGCTACATTTTGCGTAGAGAGCTCAAGTTACACTAGTTACTATGGATTATTTAGATTGATTTGATTAAGCGTTGGTTTAGGAACCAATATCCTAGACTTCCATTTTTTCTTGCTAATGAATATTCATGAGATGCCAATAAGGACAGGTGTGCAGTCAATGGAATTTACAGTGAAACCTGTATATAAAGATACTCCAGAAAGACAACAAAGGTGGTCTTTATAAGTATGTGCTCTGTAAGGATAGGTTACTTAAATACAGGTTTTGATAAAAAAAAAAACATTGCTCAAAGTAAACAGCAAATTTGGTCCTTATATGCAGGTGGTCTTGATGTACAGGGTTCTTTGAAATAGGTTCTAACGAGAAACATCTTTCAAGGGAAACAAGGAAAATGTGGTCTTCATAGACAGATTGATGTTGATATTGCAATTTATTGTCCAATTGGATATTTCATCTTTCACTGGTTTACAAAGATGATACATTGATACAAATTAGAAATGTGACATCAAACAAGTTACATGTGAAGAGAAAGACATATAAAATTATTAGACGTTAATAATAAACTTTGAAATTGATTATCAAATTATTAAGCAGTATTTGACTAATAGCATTTCCCAAGATTTGAATACAATATATTACTTCCATTTTTGTATGGAGTAGGACAAATACTCTGCATTGTGTGAAAAGTCTTTCTACAAGTTAATTATTCAAACTAAGATTCACTCCCATTAGTAGCCAAAGAAATTGCACTCTCAGTGTTATAATAAATATTAAGAGGTATGGTTTCAATCCATTTTTGATTCCATTTTAGAGGGTAATATTTTGTTTTGATATGATTTTCTTCGTACGACAATAGGGAAGGGTTGCTGCTTCTAAATGATACATGATGTTGACATTAGCTTAGTTCCCTGTTTTACATTGGTGTTTTTGATGGTGTTTCTAAAGAGGTGGTCGCTAAAGCGAGTTTCAATCTATCGTGTCTTGTCACAGCACTTCATCCGGGAGGGCTGCCTCCACAAGCTGTCCAGGAAGGGGTACCAGCAGCGGATGTTTTTCCTCTTCTCAGACGTGCTGGTCTATACCAGCAAGGGCGTCACAGCAACCAACCAGTTCAAGGTCCACGGACAAATACCACTCAAAGGAGTCGTGGTATGTCCCTCTCTTACTCTCTCATTACTACTACTGGTTCTTCTACTACTACAACTGCTACTTATATCTACTCATACTAGTACAACTACTTCAAGATGGTCCGTCCCTTTTACAAACATTTACAAACTTCATGAAAGTTTGCACATATTTAGCACGTATCTTTGGGATTTCAACTGTGAATTTTTAAGGTCAGAGGTACTATAACACCCGGAGAATAAATGTAAATCTAACTAGTTTTCACTGAGATTTGACTTTTTTCGTGGTACGAAAAAAAAAAAGCTTGATCAATTATCGAAGATTATTTCCTCAAAACCAAATATTACGCTTTGTCGATTCCAGGGAAAGGTTATATAGCCACTCTCTCTCTCTCTCTCAAATGATGACAAAGTCAGGGAACTTTTCAGAATTAGGTCTGCAAAAGGGACGGGCTACCTTTCAACTACATTACTCACTATCGTCCCTTCAATAGAGACTTCTACTAACACTACAAGTATCACATATATTACTGTATACGCCATATATTTCGCAAGTCTAATTTATTGCGAATCAGGACTTCTCGACAATTCTGCAAGTAGTTAAATTCGAGATCGTGGAGTACTTCTGCCAGTTGTACGAGTGCTCGAGCACGTTGTATTCATAATTTGAATGATAAATTGGAGAATAGTCTAGACTCACTAAAAACCTCGCAAAATATATGGCGTATACAGTAGCTTGACTACTTCTACTAGGAATACTACTTCTGTAATTACTTCTATTGCAGCTTCTTCTACTATTTCAACTTGTATATCTACTATTGCTACTACTACTCCCACTGCAACTTCATTACTTAGCACTACTACTACTACTACTGCTACTACTACTGCTACTACTACTACTACTACTACTACTGCTACTACTACTACTACTACTACTACTACTACTACTACTACTAATGCTAATACTTTGTCTACTGCAGCTACTACTACTTATGATTATGGTAGTGATAAAGATAGTGATGAAGACGATGATAATGATGATATAACTGATATTTCTAGTACTACTACTACTTCTAATCTGCTATCTACTACTCTTACTACTACTGCTACTCCTATTTCTTCTACTACTACTACTACTACTACTACTACTACTACTACTACTACTGCTGCTGCTACTACTACTACTACTACTACTACTACTACTGCTGCTACTACTGCTACTACTACTACTTCTACTACTTCTACTACTGCTGCTACAACTGCTACTACTACTACTTCTACTACTTCTACTACTACTACTACTACTACTACTACTACTACTACTACTACTACTACTACTACTGCTGCTATTACTACTACTACTACTACTACTGCTGCTACTACTGCTACTACTACTACTTCTACTACTGCTGCTACTGCTGCTACTACTGCTACTACTACTACTTTTACTACTACTTCTTCTTCTACCACTTCTACCACTTCTGCCACCTATATTTATTCTACACTTCTATTAGCAATACTTCATATTGTTTAAAAACAAATACAAATTAACAACTCTCCTGCTGTCATTCATATAATTTGTCCATCATTAACATCACAATCAAACATTGTAGTAAAATTACTCAAAAATTAACCAAATAAACAATAGAGAGTAATATGCATGACCACAAACTGGCTGCTTACTTGTTCTTCTGATATGTTATCCATAATATCCCTCTCAATCCAGGTATACTAAATGGGTATTATACCTGACAGAATTTATTCATCATATCAGCTTTGCATGCCCTATATGGCCGGATGAATGATGAAGCATTTTTGATTGGTATTTGACTGGAAATATTTTAGTTTACAAGGTATTAACATTGACCTGTATTCTGAGGTTTAAAGCACACAGTGTACTAAACCAGTACTAACTTTATGGGGCGCTAAATAAAATTGCATGAAAAACAATTATTGATTTTGTCCTCTGAATCACTGTAGTATATTGAGTTTGTCCACAAGTAATTACAGCAAATAATTGAAATCGACCACTGCTGTGATTCTGTGATGAAAATCAATGATTTGGGGACAGCATCAGATGATTGATTTTGTGCCCTATAAAGTTTGTCTACATTTAGGATGTGGTTGAAGTTAAACCACCTTCTTGAATATGAATGCCGTCACTGAATTGATTTATTTGTCTTTTAATTTGGGTTTTATTCCTCCCATCAGCTTGAAGACAGCGAGTTGGATCGGTCTGTCGCAAACTGCTTCACGCTGTATGGAGGCAACAAGACGGTTGTCATAGCAGCCAGTAGCCAGGAGGAGAAGACCAGGTGGATGGAGGTAAGACTAGTTTATTTACGACGCCTTAATTTGTGACATTCACTTCTGCTTATTCCTCCATTGCTGGTCAGGAATTATTGCCTTCACTGTGCATTGCCATGACTGTGCGTGTGACTAAATCTGCATGTCTTATTGTGAAATCTCTTTGGCGACTGTAACACTCTGAATCTATTTGTTGTTGATGGACAAGCATTGGGGTTACCGTCGGTAACGCCTTGTTCGAATAACATGCATAAAACATGCATAAGGAAAAGGCTCTAATGGCGAGTTTACATGACAATTGTTTGTGTTGTTTGCAATGTTATTTTACTCTGAAGATACATGTACCGTCCAATGGTTGAATAAATTGAATTGAAAATTGAATTGATGAGAAAGGTTTATATTGCCATCACTATGACTGTAAAATGGAATCTACATACATTGTAATATCCACATGGACGTGACACAATCACGTAAACATTGTATTGTTCAAGACCAAATACCAGTCACAGAGTCATTTCAATCTAAAATTCTCATTAGCCCTCTCTGTGCCAGATAAGATCTTCCCCAATGGGATTTGCATGTATTATTTACGTACAAAATGCCCCCCTGGCATGTAAAGAGTTAGTCTTGTTCAGAACTATCTTGTACTATATGAACTGAATGTATTATTGGCTTCCTTATGAAGCCTAAGTTGCTTCTATATGGGTTTTGAAACTGATTGTTTACACAGGGTCATTACGCCTTTCTACGTTTGTTGTTTTTGTGTGAGAATAAACAATGAAATGCCCCTTTCCTCCACAGGATATCAGGCTGGCCATGAGTATGTGCCAAGATGACCAAATCACAGACACACTGAGTGAGTATTACCTTTAACATAACTGCGAACCAGTGCCAGTGCCAGTGCCAGTGCCAGTGCCAGTACCAGTACCAGTGCCAGTACCAGTGCCAGTGCCAGTGCCAGTGCCAGTGCCAGTGCCAGTGCCAGTGCCAGTACCAGTACCAGTGCCAGTGCCAGTACCAGTGCCAGTGCCAGTACCAGTGCCAGTGCCAGTGCCAGTGCCAGTGCCAGTGCCATTGCAATCTGTTGCATTTAGCATGACGTAGTGTAGCACCTGTGATCAACCTGTAATCAACAGTGATTGCAATCGCTGACTGCAATTAATTGTAATCGGTTCTATATGTTTGTACACATTCATTGCAATTGATAGCAATTAGCTGTGACTAAGGTTGATATCAGGTGTCTTTGTAAATGGTAAAATCACAACATATTGTTGCAACATACATATAAAAATAGAGCACATTGTATATCAAAGAGTGATTATCAACACTCTGTGGCCCTTTCCTCTCCTTAAAAATATGATTGAAATGTTGAATAGTAATGAGCTGTTCACTTTCAAGGAATGAAATTTTGTCTTTCTTTCGAAAGATTTGACGGACTTTGCATTTGATTGAAAATGTGAGTTTAAAAAAAATTATTAGATTTTAACATTCAGTAAGTAAATTGTAAAATGTCCATTCCTCCACAAGGTTCGCCAGACCAAGACTCTGCATTTGATGAGGCGGATGACGATCTCTCGTCGCCCTCTAAGTCGATGGATCGCCAGTCACACCATCGAGCCAACACGACCGTCCATGTGTGCTGGCATCGTAACACCAGCGTCAGCATGGCGGATCACGTCAGAGCTGTGGAGGTGAGACGCTTATACCGATCGGAACTTATAATGAAAGGGGACCATCATATGCATAATTATCTCCTTTCCAAAGGAACATACAAAGCAAGTCTGTGATCCTGTATGATCCTGTATTGCAACACCATTAGAGAATGATGTTTAATAGAACTAGTTAATATTTATAGTTTTGTAGACCGTAGTAATTGATTGCATTTTTCTCAAATTACAGAAACATATCAAATCCTATGAAAATATGATTGGTATTGAGTTATATATCACTAACAAGAACATTGTGTTTTATCATCTTCAGTCAAATGTATTGCTAAACCACCCATACACTGATATTTTCCATTGTTATCTTTACTTAAGTCAAATTGGTAACACTGTCTGCTCCAGATTTCTGTCTCAACAGAAATAGTATCATTCTGGTCTTCACTTTTATATTCTCACTTCAAGCTGAAGTATTTCTAGACCAACTTTACAGTTGTTGTCCATTATCATCAATGGTTAAGTCAAATTGGCAACACCATGTGGCCCTGATTCCCGCCTTAGCAGAAGTTATGTCATTCTGTTATTTTCTTCTGCACAGAACCAACTGAGCGGGTTCCTGCTTCGCAAGTTCAAGAACAGCAACGGCTGGCAGAAGCTTTGGGTTGTCTTCACCAACTTCTGTCTGTTCTTCTACAAGAGTCACCAGGTAATCAATCAATTATTTTACATCAAGGGATGCTGCTAATGCCCAGTTTCCACTGTCGTGCGATCCGTTACGAACCCCACGTATCTGATCGTGGAATTGTTGCGATCGCACGACTATGGGAGCCTTCAGGCCGTGACTGATGGTACCCAACGTAGGGTCATATATTGTGACAGATCGTTGGAGATCGCAGCACATCTCAACAGAGCGTGGTGTTTGTCTTTTCCATGGTTGATCCTGATCACCACGATTAGGAAGCAGAATTGAATGTGCTATGTCGCGCTTTGTTACGATCTAATACGATATGATGCGATGATCACGATTGACAATTATTTGTTTTGATCGTAGATTTGTTTAACCGTCCAAAACTTTCCTACGATCAACATGATTGCCGCGACTGACCTCAAGATCTGATGATATCTGATAGGATCACCGCTATTACTTCATGATTAAGACCATGATTTGGATCGTGGCGCCAGTCCTGATAGTGGGAGCAATCTATAAACTGTGGCAATATTTTCGAAGGTATGGTCAAGGTCCACTGATCGAATCTAGTCTCAACACATTGATTAGATCTGAGGAGTGACTGAAGGGGGGTTATCTCCAAAACTAACTTTCTGGATGGGTACTCCTGATGTGATTTAATAGGATTATCATCCACTTAATCCTATACATTAATTGTGTGTTATTGAAAAAAAAAAAAGGTGTGAAGCCCACATTGTGTTCAGCAGAAAATAACTACTCATTTTATAGTGTCACTCAAAATAACTCTGCTCATTCTAAATGGATATGTAGCTATGCTTGATAATACCCATTGTTATGTTGCTTGTGGGAGCATTGATGGTGAGAGCATTGTAGTACACTGGTGAGAGCACTTGACTCTTGCAGATAGATACTGGGGTCACCGCCCCCCCCCCCCCCTCCTAAATCCATCACCCGTCTTGGTGCATACACTCTAGGACCCTGTGTTTTGCTCATGCTTAACCCAGATTGGCCCCTCCACATTCTCTTCAAAAATTTATATCCTAATTTAGTTGAATGAATTTGTTATTTATGTTATTTGAAATATTTGCCCTCATTATATCCATTGTTTGTTTATTTGAAAATGTGGAAATCAATTTGAACCTTGCTGTATTCTTATCATCAAGACATAGTAAATGGTTACCCCAAATATACATTCCTGATCTACCTAGATCAACTTGCTTCTAGCACTGAATATGGCAGCTTGGCTATGAGCAGGTTAATAACCAAACACTCTGAATGGTGTTCTGTACCAGAAAAGCATAAAATTAAAGGTGATTATTATTGATTTGCATTGGTGTAACTATCTCAAGATTTAAACTTGTGATCCAAATGCATAATGTAAATAAGGTCTTTGGGGGAAAGTATTTTTACCTAAATTTATGCATTTGGATCAAAAGTTGAAATCTTGAGAAAGGTGATTATTATCATAAGTATTAGTATTATTGATGGCTAGACCCTATTGTTACATTGATTGTTAATCCCTGATATTTTTTTATAAAACTTACCCACTCCCAGGATGACTACCCCCTAGCCAGCCTGCCCCTCCTGGGCTACTCGGTCATGAAACCCTCGGAGGAAGACGACATCCGCAAGGACTACGTCTTCAAGCTCCAGTTCAAGACCCACGTCTACTTCTTCAGGGCCGAGAGCGAGTACACCTTCAGCAGGTGAGCCTAGTTAACCCTTTAACTTATTCAGCCAGTTATGCACCAGAGATTTATTGATTTATTTTTATTATTCTGTTTTCTTTTACCAGGGAAACCCTGTAAGTGAGCAAAGGGCTGTTCTCTGCGGGGGCCCTGGGTACATTGAATAACAACATAACACAGACGATCATAACAATTTGATGATTAGATAATACATTTACATAATATGAGGCTCATATTATCAGGCCAGTAATGGATAGAGGAGGAGATCAGCTCTTACCTTAATATCTGTACTAAAATAATAATCCAGAAAAGATGACGAAAGGATTGATGGGAACAGTCACACGAACTCTATGTGACATAATTGTAATTTGCTTAATCATTTGACTTTGCCCTTTGCTTAAATCCACATGTTAAAAGACTTCATGGATTCAAGGCAAAAGTTAGCACAAGCAATTATTGCTACTTTTTTTTTTCACATGGCCCAATGTCTCCCAATTTGAAATATATTACATGTATGAAATAAATGACATATACAAAGCAACATTATTGAGCAAAATAACAATGTACTGCTTAGGATATTATTTTGTGCAATATTTTTACATATAGACAAAATAATCCAACAAATTCTTCTGTGTCTTTTAATAGATGGATGGAAGTCTTGAAAAGCGCCACCTACACCAGTAAAATGGACAATGACGTCATGTAAAGCGGACCCACAGATTATTCCGCGTCGCCATCTGTACCAGCCGGCTCCCGTAATCAAGAGGAGTAAAAACTATGGCGATGCATGTTGCACAGGAGAACGGACGTTTCCTTATCTACAGAGACCAATGTTGACAGACTTCATGGAGAGTAGGCGTGATTGAGAGCTATTAACCCTAAGCTTAAGCAGGACGGGGTGGTTTGCTATGTTATGGCTATGAGACTGAGATCCTTGAGCAGTCGATGGGTTAACCCTCCCAATCCCATGTGAACATAGCATGTTTGATGACTTGATATGCGTTTCATGGCTTGGGAACAAGGTTGTTAACCCTGTCAGTCCCATAGGTGATAAACTGTGTTGTAATTGGCATGGGATTACCATTACCTGGTACTGAGAGGGTTTTAGATTATGACGAAAGGTATTATGCAAGGTATGACAACAGACGGGAGGAAGACATCCCGCACCAAATCGCTAACGAGGAAATGGACATTGTGAAAAACTTAAGCAGGTGCTGCAATAGCAGGAAAGAAATGGCTATGATGTCACGTGACGTGTCATGTGACTCAATAAGCTCTTCATATGCCTACAATGTATTAAAACCTAGGTCATGCAAAGCACACAGCGCAGCTGTATGATTTAATCCATTGTACATGGTCAGTTCTGTGTCCACTTCAGGCCACCGCAGATGACACTATCCGATCAGTCGTACGACTCTGCGACTGGCTGAATCACATGACCCGGTCATGTGATTTGCGCAAGATGGTGATGTCACATTTCTAGTCGTAAGGGCCCTTACGACTGCAGAATCGTTTGTAAATGTTGTCGTCTGCGGTCGCCTTTTGTCCACCAACAATGAAGATGTGATACCGCAGAGCAGACCGGATCAAACCAGTTTTGCAATGATTAAAGGGCATATACTGTACTGGGAAGGCAAAAAGCCTTCAAAATGTAATTGTTAGCAATCTTCTTGGCAATGGTCTTAAATTCATGTATTGTCTATTGTAGAAGCTTGCTGAAAGTTATTTGCCCTCAAATGATCCACATATGGAGTAATTAATGATTAATGATTAAATCCTCAAAATGTTCGGCCCGAACATTTTGAGGATTTGTGATTTAATCACTCATTACTCCAAATGTAGATCATTTGAGGGCAAATAAGTTTCAGCAAGCTTCTAAAATAGACAATACATGAATTTAAGACCATTGGCAAGAAGATCGTTAACAATTACATTTTTAAGGCTTTTTTGCCTTCCCTGTACAGTATATGCCCTTTAAAGCAGTTGAATCCACCAGGCAAGCAGCATTCCACTTGGTTTCCACCCTCCCCCTTCTCACTTTTGTCTGTCTCATGGTAAATAGAGGGCAACGAAGGTAAAGAGGGAGGATGCACAGTGAGTAGAATTGACGAATGTAGTTTATGTGGACAAAGATAATCCCAAACCATTCAAACCCAATGGACTGGTTTCATACGCGGGGGAGGTAGCACACTTGATGGAAAAATCTAAGAGCATTAGGGTCTTGTTTCGTATCAACTGGTCATCAAATGCACATTTGTACAACTTATTGTAATTTTTTTTTTTTTATAGAAACACATTCTTAAACTAGTAGACCATAACAATGGTGGAATGATTATGTTTTGAGAAGTTTCTTTCAATCATGCATCATGTGATTGCCGAAAATTCATCTTCGAAACGAGGCTTGTGATTGTCATGAAAATCAATCCAGATTTAATTATTGTTTAACCCGTTGCTCACAGTTCAATTTACAGGCTTTTTCCATCGTAGTTACAATCAAGTGTCCGCTGCGAGAGATATAGGGATATTTTTCAACGCGATCAGTCCAAGGTCCCATCTTGAAACACCCTATCTATGTAAATGAGCCGTAAGAAGAATGAATTAAAAATGAAGTCTTCTATATCGTCCTGAAATTGCTTGTCAATCTTGGAAGAGAGCTAGTTGAAGAAATTGGAACAGGGGTGCTATTTTTAAAAGAACTCAGAGTCCAAAACTGTCTTAGCTATTTAGTTGGTGGTGTTAGTTGGTGTTTTCAAAAGCTGCGCCAATAGGCCATTCAGCATTATGAATTGTAGAGACCTTTAAATTGAAAGGTAAAAAATGTAGTTTTCATCCGTTTTTCAGAATGCCACCCCAGGTCATTTAAGCTAGAGACAAACTGTGCAGTGACCAATTTATTTCTCTTGTTTAATCCTTTTCTTGGCAGTGGCAAGAATACGGAATAGAACTCGGCAGAATGTAAAGAAATGGCTTTTAATGTGATACTTAACAATAATTCAACCACTGCCCTTCTGAGTTAGGTTTTCTCATAGACGTTGAAATGAACGCGAGTCTGAACGCAATCCATCTGTCTTTGTTAGAGCTGAGAGAGAGATTATTTTTAAAGACCATGTGTAATGATTGCCAATATATGCTTTGTATTGATTGCTTTCAGAAAGATAAGGAGGAAAGTTGATGACTATTTTTTAACCTTAAATTTGTGACTGAATTTCTTGCATACCTTCAATACCTTGGAAACGTTCAGTGACTATGGAGTGGTATTTTAAGATAATGTCAAAATATTCCTCTGTACGATAATCTCAAAAGCTTTTTGTTTTTTTAAAGTGAGTGCTATAAAAAAGAAAACTGTGACATACATGACTGATGTTCTCTTGTATAGTCTTATTGCGTTTTGTAAAACTGTAAATGTATCAATTCATTACCGACACTTATTATGCCACTTTTTCTTGATGTTTTGATAGAGATTTTTTATCAATTTTTAGTTTGAGTTTACATCGTGATTAATTTATTATTTAATTTTTATGGGGAGCGTTATATACAGCATTACAAATGAGGGACATAAGAGTATGCTTACTGTACATTTGTGATGTCATGTTACTATTTGCAAGTATGGATACCTGTAACGTGATGATAAAGAATCATTCTATCTGTCGTTGTTTCTGTATCACTCATGGGAGGCGCGTCTAAGATGACGCATCAGTTTCTAACTCGATTGTCGCAGCATAACGGAGCGCTGCTCATTTTGTACAGAAGACATTATTTATGTACATTTGTATATTGAGAAACCTGCCTTTACTACGTGTTGAGGTCATGTATTCATTGCTAACACAACGTACCATTATTAACATTGTCTTCAACTCATTTTAGTGTCGCATGTGTTTTTGCTGGTTCGTAGTCTTTTTCAGCGTGTTGCCGAAAAGCTCTGCAGACGTTTGTCATTTTGGTTTATGTCGTTTCTTTGATCTCATAACAGGTTGGGTAATATCTTACCCCTTTGCAGTTCAATTTAGTGATCACAAACGTGTGTAAGCCCTGAGAAACGTTGGAACCTGTGATTAAATTTCCAGGAGGGAGGTGGGAGGAAATGCTTATATTCTCATACTACAGCTTAAGCATTACAAGCACCTTTTAAGGGTTCAGTTAAACATTGTTTTTCCTTCAAAAACTAATGTTTTGAAATAGAATAAGAGTACTTATCTTGATCTATGTCTTTAGGTACTGGTATTCACCCTTGTGAAGTATTTCACCATCGATACACACAAAGGGGTGAATAACATGAGGCAAATGTAATGTTCAATTATGTCCTTGGTATTCTAGAACACATGATTATATACTTGTTCATTTATACCACATCATTGGAATAAATACAAGGCTGTAAACAGAGTTCACATTTGAAATGACAGCTGTGAGTCAAGTTTGAGTATGGTCTTTACAACATTTCATCTGATATTAAAAAAAAAAAACACCCCCACTGCATGTTTGTGCGTTTTCTTAGGGTTTTAAGATATTTCAGAATAGAGAGAGAGAGTGCGTATTGTCATTGTAGAGTCCATAAATAGCCTCTCTCCTGGAATATGTATTTATTCTTTCAATGTATTTGTGCTGCATGTGAAGCCTGAGTGCTTTATGCGAAACGATACCAATGAATCATTTGCGAGCTTGTCTGGAAGAAAAGTATTTAAATGAATGAAGATTGTAAATGATAAAAGAAAAAAAAAAACGAAGAGATAAAAGAAGATGGTGACAGGATTAGTTGAATCAATATTGGTCTTCCAAGTCGGGGCTTAAGAATCAAACCAAAAACCTAGGTGAGGAAATGTCTGTGTCATTTCTACCAAGTATGTTCGCAGAGTGACAAGTTGTCGCAAGATGGTAATGTGTCATGTTATAGAGATCCGGAGATGTAGCTTCAAGATTATGTTGTTCAGAGTGTAGAGCCCTGTCTTATGCAGTCTTGTAATTGATCGTAATGTGAGTTACGATTGATACCAATCGTAACTCTGTCCATTAAGGATAGGGGATTGGACATGTGTTCAATTCAGATCAATCGCAATTCTTTACAAGACAGGTCCTTGAAACATATTCTTTTGTGTACAATGTGAAGATAAAAAATAAGGAGGAAACTGTTCTCTCTCTAAATTTGTTTGAAGATTTGCAGTACCATTCTCTACATGTGTGACACAGTCATCAAGCATTGTTGTATGGCAAGCGTTCAACATTATGTTAAGGGTATTAGTAAATGCTTGGGGCGTACTCGTGGTTAAACATGATATCATCTTGAATAGAATACTCAACATCGTGCAACCTGTGAGATATTTTTTTACCAAAATCATTTTTTTTATTTATTTATTTATTTTTTGTGGGGGGGGGGGGTTGCCTTTTAAATAAAAAATTGCCAGCTGCCAACTGTTCTCTGTATTTCTACTCTTTTCAAAGAAAACTGTTTAGGAATTGTTACATCTACTTTTGTGTGTTTTATACTTATTTCTTCTTCCGGAGTGTGCTTTTGTTTTCTTCCAATTTCTGTTTCGCGATATTCATCAAGATACAATCACAGTGACAGCATTCTGTGCAAAGATGGGATTTTGTTGTGAGATATATTAGTTGCACTTGATACTTTGACTAACAAGTTTTGAGCTTTGTAAGAGTGATATTCAGTCTAAAAAGATTCACAAAACCCATTTTAATTCCAGTCTGGGAGAAATGCTTGCTGGTAGATAGTCCAAAGATGTTTTAACTTTGAGCAGAGCTAAACAGATTTTGAATTTATTTTCTTTTACCATTATATTTATTGTATTGAGGATATTTTACTGAATTTGAAACTGCCATTATATGAAATGCAGTTTGTGTACTCTTGTATTCAGAACAAAGAGATGCTACAGTTTTCTAGACTAATTTAAAAAAGAAAAATGTTATATTTACTGGGTTTGATGAATGAACCTGTTAAACATTTTAATCTGATAAGGTAGAAATAATTGCGTTATTGGTTTCAGTTACTTGTGGCATTTGAACTTTCTAAAAGGGAATACAGCAAAGTTCTTTGTTTTTTACTGTCTATATATATGCCTCTATTCTTAGTTTATCTATGGATGGAGTTCGCTTTCAAATACTACAGTCCCAATGCAGTATTATAAACCACATCAGTAAGATTTAATTTTCCTCTTAATACAGGGTACGATGATTAATTTCAGCCAATATTACCGATCGCTTTTTTTTCCCAACAGTTGAGATTTTTTTTTAAAAAGAATCATCTGTGTATGGAATTTGTGCAGAAAAAAAATTCTATATTCTGTTGTTACATGTATCTCTGTTTTATAAAATTGACCAAAAGCTAATTGTATTTTATCGTTTGTACACATTTGAAACTGTATTGCCACTCATGTAAAGTGCCATACATAAGCTCTTTGTAAAGCTCTTGGCTTGTTTTGTGGACTTTTGTGGACTTTTGCTCCAGTGAAATACTGAGTGGGACTGAGAGAGTCAGCTATACACAAGGCACTGGACCTAATGTTTCAATTTCAACAAAACAGAAATTTTTCTTTAATATGATGACATGATACTTAATACTTAACAAATATTTTTCAAAAAGAAAACCTGTGACCGACTTGGCATGGAACTGATAGTCGGGTAGATTTTCCTTGCGCAATCATGTGACTAAATAACATATTTTTTTTAAAAAGCAGCCCATATTTTTAATGCTATAGCAGGACTTGATGAACATATTAGTATATCATATTGACTCTCTGAAGTCATATGCTATATTGGGAGTCATATACCAATATGTGCGTATGAATAAACATAGTGTTTGATGTAATTATTTTACCTTTAAACTTAATGAGCTCTCGGCATATCTGGTGGATGGATCCGCTGGTTATGTATCCCACCCATCGCACTTGTAAAATATAGAATTAAAGGACTTTATATTAAAAAAAGAAACTTGGCATATTTTTCCACAAAAAATTGTCCTCAATAAATAGAATTAATATCTCAGCTGGTACTGAGAACAGTGTGGTTTTAATCTTGAACATTGAATCTTGAATATTACGGATAAAATGCCCCGTTTCTGTGATTTCAATGACGTCCGTGGCATAAACACACATGATAGGTCATTAGCGTCATGACTGTTTGGACGTGGTTGTTTTTTGTCTTTCATTTAATTTTCTTTTCATCATGTTTTCAGTGATTGCCACAGTTATGAAATAGAAGGATAATTACCTATTGTTAGAGCGTACTTAAAATAATCACAGTCCTTGTATTTAATGTCGGGTATTAATTAACTGCTGCTGTTAAGGCTTATTTACGTTTTTTCGTGCTTAATGTGTGGATGTGGAGCCGAATATTTTTATAACAATTGTGAAATTCCAGATTCAGATAGAAGTCATGTGCCCTGAGAAATATTAAAAACGTACTTAACTTTAAGAAATAAAATATTGAAATACAGATATTGGTTAGGTGTGGGAAATTATTACTTGGATTTACGGTGAGAGTATAGTATCTTGGATAAAGAAAAAAAAACTTGTGGCGATTTGTCAGAAACTTGACAAGATTTTTTTTGTAAATAGAATGGGTTTATTATTCTTTCATGGTAAGGTATCTCAGAAATGAGGTTATGAAAACTTGGAGGTTGAATATGGTGTAATAAAGGCAATGTAGAACCCCTCATAGGTCTGATACCTACATACAAAAAAGGAATAAATCATATTGCATGAAAGAGATCAACACTCAGAGATGCTTTGATTTTTATACTGTATTGAATATATTCAAAACGATTTATTTGCAAGCAAAAAAATATTTTTTATCGCCTACTATAAAGTATCCTTGTCTAATTTCAAAATGGATGCCATGTATAATGCAACGAATCATGATAGATACACAAAACTATTCAGATCGGCTGCTGGAGGTGTTACCATGGTAACCAAGCAGATGGACAATATATAGCTGTGCATGTTTTTAACTTCTACATTTTGTAAGTTTGTTTGATAACCATAGAGAGTCAAATTCTCATCGGATTTGGTCTTGGAAGTACATGTCTATATGTATGTATGTATGTATGTGCGATTGGTTCAAAATGTTCTGTAACACTTTGATAATGTAGTTTTTATGCCTTGCCATCTCTTCACCATCCTGTACAGACGATCTTATACTCTTTCATGATGACATGTTTTAATAATGATTGGAGGAAACGTAAACAAATCATCTGCATGGTTTCTGATATTTGGTTAGATATTATATATGACCCGTGAGACGAGACTTATGAAAGCCACGTTATGCATTGTAAAGAAAAAGGCTTGTCGACGGTATATGCACAACGCAAGGCCAGAGAATGAACTCTGGTTCTATGAATTATATACTTCAATAGGTATGACACGATTTTACTGTAGAATAAAACAACAAAATACATGTAAAGTCTCCAAACGTGTCCGATGTGGATTTGTATCATTTTGGCTTGAATGTTGTATAGATTTATGTATGATCCTATGCTACGATGATGGTGGTGATGGTGATGGTGGTGGTGGTAGTGGTGTGGTGGTGGTGATGGTGATGATAGTGGTGATGATATGAGGATATGATGATGGTAGTGTTGGTGGGGATGATGATAGTGGTGATGGTGGTGGTGGTGATGATGGTGGTGGTGGTGGTGATGATGATGATGGTGGTAGTGATGATATGAGGATATGATGATGGTGGTGGTGGTGATGACGATGGTGGTGGTGGTGGTGATAATAATGGTGGTGATGATATGAGGATATGATGATGGTGGTGTTGGTGGCGATGATATGATGATGATAATAAACTTTGTGGAAGACATCGACAATAATACCTGTACCAAAAAGTGACAGGTGCACCGAGTATAAAGATTTTAGACCAGTATCGTTGACATGCAGTGCTATGAAGTGCCTAGAAAGATTAGTGTTGAAAAGACTCATGAGTCAGATCGGTAACCATCTTGATCCACTACAGTTTGCATACCGTATGAACAGAGGGGTAGATGACGCAGTGTTATGTTTTCTTCACGCGGTGTTTCAACACTTGGATGTCAGTGGGAACTTCGTCAGAGCACTCTTTGTCGATTTTTCTAGTGCATTTAATACCATTACGCCACACCTACTTGCCAATAAACTCATAGAAATGGATGTTCTTCCTCTAGCTGTGCTATGGATTCATAACTTCCTGTTAGAAAGACCACAAACAGTAAGATTTGGCGACTTTAAACCTGAAACCAAAGTAATTAGCATAGGAGCTCCTCAGGGGTGTGTACTATCTCCCGCTCTATTAAGTTGTAAGTGACAGTGAAACGTGTACTATCATTAAATATGCAGATGACATGGTAGTAACTGGTTTTCTCACAGAGGAAAAAATACATGAATATGTGTCAACTGTTACGGCCTTCACGGAGTGGTGTGATGCTCATTACCTTCATTTAAATTCATCGAAAACAAAAGAAGTAGTTTTCGATTTCCGAAAGAAATCTGTACAACACGAACCGCTTATTTTGCACGACAATGAGGTTGAACGAGTGAACGAGCTCAAGTACCTGGGTAGTACAATTAGCAACACTCTTGACTGGAAAGAAAATACACATGGCCTAAGCACAAAGGGGAATCAGAGATTGTACTTTCTGAGGATGATGAAAAATCTTCATGTAGACAAGACAATCCTGACTTTGTTCTACCAGGCCCTAATCCAGAGCATACTATCGTATAACTTAGTGTGCTACTACGGCAACGCGACGCAACAAAATCGGAATCGCTTAGACCGAGTGAGACGGGCTGCACAGCGCATAATGGGAAACGATCTGCTTTCTGTTACTAACTTGTTCGAACAGAGATTACAATAAAAAATGGATAACATAATGAAAGATCAAAGTCACCCAATCAATCAATACTACACATTCAATCGTTCTGGTATCAGGCTGCGAGCCCCACGTACAAATCGAACACGCTTCCGTCAATCCTTTGTTCCCAACTCCATTCATACGTTCAACCAAATTGTCAAACGATAGTATAATAATGTAATATTGTAATAATGTATTCTGTATCTATCTTATATGACAATGTAAAATTGTTGACATTTTGAATTTTTGTTATTTTTTAAAATTTTGAAATATGTGAATATATATATACATGGCGAGCTCCAGTCATGTTCACATATGTTTTTCACAACTCTTTTTTTTTAATATGTGCCCGAAATTTGTGCTGGTCAAAAGCAAATCTCTATCTTTTTGCATTGAATTCACTTATTTTGATTTGTTTCTTTCTTATGTGACAATATATCAAAATTGGCGAATAAACAAAGTAAATATAATATATCTTATTACACCAGGAATAGAACGAGAAGGAAATTAAAAATATGAACTCAATTTTCGCAGTTAATGATTTCTCAGTCTTTAATTATCATGTCACATACAGTACATAATTTACACCTACACAGACGAATTGCAATCATGTTTAGATATGTTTTTCTAACTCATTGTTTATTGTTTATATGTGTCTCAAGTATCGCTATATATTGTTGTGTTATTGTGCTGGCGGAAAGCAAATTTCCATGATTTTGGACTGAATAAAATATCTTGTATCTTGTATGTATATGTATGTATATGTGTCTCAAGTATCGCTATATATTGTTGTGTTATTGTGCTGGTGGAAAGCAAATTTCCATGATTTTGGACTGAATAAAATATCTTGTATCTTGTATCTTTTATCTTTTATAATGATGATAATAATGGGGGTAATGGCGATGTCTGGCACACAAATGGATAATATCAATGTGAACATCGGGAGGCCCAATCAGCAAACTCAGCGGGATATCACCAGCTCATGAGCGTGACTGAATGTCACCTCATGTCCCGTGATACCATCATTCCTAATAAACCCACGCATTGTGTCAATACTTATTCAGGCCAACATATTGTCAAATACTCTTCACATAACTACAAAATTATTGGAGCACGAAGTAAATCAAATCCTGGATGAAACATTGTCAAATGATATATTTCGCACGGCCTCTCAAATTTTAGAGTTCAAACAAAAGTAGGTCTCATACAGTAATAGAAAGTATTCGTATACGTATGCCAGATATTATGCTATAAGTTTATCATGAGACTGGGTTCCTCGAGCAAATCTGGAAAAAATGTAAATTTCTTTGCCTTCCTATGCACTGTAAGTTTCATCCGTGGGAAACGAATATTCTATCTCTTTAAATCTTCCACTGCCAGATAGAATGTTGCTCGATACAAGTTATGTGTATCAAAGTTTCCAAAGTACAACAGCCACGCATACAGAGTTAACTCCTTCTCTGCCAAATAAACACAACAATATAAAGTAAGTCCCCCCTTTTTTCTCAACCGCATAACTAGAACAATGGGTTAAGTGTCGGGATAGGTGTCAGTGTGTCGAGAGATGGATGACAAACAATCAAAAGGACATCAATTATGCACCAGAAATGGAATTCATTAAAAATGTATATGACAGAATCCAAAAATTACCCTTATGACTTTTGAAAAGTGACAATTTTGCCTTTAATGTGTGCTCACTCATGCATGACAGAGTGGATTAATATGATTTTCTCATGGAAGTTAGTGAATAGGTAAAGAAACAATCCTGCCAACGTATTTAGCTCAAAACCTATTCAATAAAAAGTTATGCTATTTTGCTTAGGGGGGACTTACTTCTTTTGTGTGTGTGTGTGTGTTTAGAACGTTGCGCGTTATGATTTCTGTATATTAACGCTTCCAAAATTCATCACTGGCAATTATCCGGGCCATGTGGCGTATATTTTTTTTCAATTATTGTAACTTACCATCAATGGTCAATACCATTGCAACAGGTGCAATGTTGAGAGCTCATTGACTGTTAATTGCTGTTTTGGTTATCACTCATGGTAATTAAGTAACAATCATTGAAAATGTATATGCAACATGACCTCGATGAAGTCTAAGCTTGGTCATGTTGGTAGTGTTTGATTGCTTTTGGTGTACTCCAAATATCGTTTACTTTCTGAAATATACTGTATCCTTACTCAATATGATATTCTTTACGGTGAACTACAACACACAATGCTGCTATATGGGATTTATGTGTACTGCTTGTGCAGAAATGCGCCAATGGCGCCTGAGAACTGAATGACGTAATAAGAATAGACAATAGGCAGAAAGCACAAAAGCGAGTCTTTTGCGGTTTCATTTTTTTTGAAGGAATTTCAGTAATTGAGATTAACTGCCCGACCCCGCTGCGCTTATGAATGGTACCCATGGGCGGAAATTCCGGGGGGGACGGGGGGTGGGGGGTTCAGCCCCCCCCCCCCCACCATTTGGAAAGGGGGGGACACAATATCAAATGTCCCCCCCACTCACTACCCCCCCCCCCCCCCTCCCCCCACTGAGAGCATTTTCAGAGACTGGGCGGGATAAAAAAAAATGAAGGAAAAAAACACCTCCCCAAAATCCCATTACTACCCCCCCCCCCCCCCCCCCCCCCCCGCTCAGCTACTTCTTGAGAAAAAACATGTCCCCTCCACCTTCGGGGAGCGATCTCCGCCCATGCCCGTGACTATTTCGGAAAGGCATATATGGATTCATCTGTTCGAGGGTCACGTGATAAATTTGACTACTATGGGGTCGTGTAGCCCGACAATGTTGTCGAACTGCTAGCATGGTTAATCTTGTAATTCTGTGACTTGAGACGGAACGTTGGATGGTTGAACAGGGTATGATAAACCATCCACGGTTTCTGTAGCCTTATAATTTTATTCACGGTACAGATTTGTCCTTGATATCAAAATATTGAATTGAATTTTTGATGGCAAACAAGTATGTTAGTTGCAAAGTACTAGATGTATACTAGATCTTATAGTCAATATGCGAAGTTTATGAGAATTTGGGTGACAAATAAAAAAGAAAAATCTAATTTCCACCAGGTTGTATTTCCGAATAGACTGGTAATGTAACGGCCCAATGATAATGTGAAAACATAATTCATGCAGTGTCATTTCCCACGCTACGCAACACGTTGTAATTCATGAGTCTACTGTTCGCCAAGCATTTGCAGAATGAATAACAGGGGTATCTGTGACGTTGTGAATTCAATTCACTCTCCGTGCTTCCCGTCAAATAAATAACATGATCAAGTTTAAGAGGGAATAAAACGAACGTCTTGTAATTGAAACAAGCATTTGCAGAATGAATAACAGGGGTATCTGTGACGTTGTGAATTCAATTCACTCTCCGTGCTTCCCGTCAAATAAATAACATGATCAAGTTTAAGAGGGAATAAAACGAACGTCTTGTAATTGAAACACATGTGTCCCGTTGCAATTTTCTTACCTTTGCCATGCTTTTGGCATCATTCATGAACAATTATTATTATTACAAACACAATGTGGCTAGTGAAGTGTACCAGTGTATTTTATACAATGCCTGCTATCATGACAGCGATTATTCTTTTTCTTCGTGTATAACATAGAAAGGCTTGAAACTGCTTGATAAATCGAATAATTATTCGAAATTGTTCATTAAGCTATTCGCAGATATAATGTAAAAGAAGCAATTTAGTCATTTGAATAATGACGTGCAATTCCCTCCAAAATGTGCATTAATGATTTATATTACTCATGTGTTTAATGAAGGAGGAAAAAAAGACATTTTGGAGTTGTATGGTGATTTCAATCGCTAATTGCAATGCGTTTTGGGGTTCGTTGCATCCTTCTTAAGTAGTCAGACTTCATCGCTTATACAGAACAGAATCCTCCGTATTATGTGCCGGTTCTCATTACCTTGAATCTTCGTTACCCCTGTTTGAACGTTGCTTAATGTTTTTGATATGAATACGATGCAAATTGCCTGTTTAATGCGTAGATACTTTTCAAACCTAATATCTCATGCACATGTTTTCATTGAATGCTGAAATTCATCAGTACAATACCTTTTTAACCTGTAAAATTCCACATGTGGAAAGTTAAATACAAAATACTCTTTCCAAATCAGCCCGTTGTTTAGGTCCAGTAACCTAGATTTTATTACCAGCCCACATTCAGAATGCTTAGTTTCGTAATTCTTTTAAAATGAACTTATAAACAGTGTCAAAATAAAATGTAAGCCAAATTACAAATGTTAACTGACTGGCAATGGAAGCCACGTTGCTCAGTAATGTGTTTCTTTTGTAATAGCTTTAAACACCACATGGCCGAGTTAATTCGACTCATCTTCTAAAAGCCCTTATACCATAAGTTTTATAATACAGGTAACCTAGGCTCTGTGGCGCACTGGATGCATCGCATTCTTAATTCTTTTGTCTATCCTTTTGGCAGCTAGGAGTCGTGCCTAATCTATTGTTACCCGCGTTTTTTTTTCGGTTTGCCTGATTTTGCCCTAAGGGTATTATGTAATAGTAAGTGACGAGACACATATGGGAGAACATGATTGGTAGATTTTGTTTTGGTATGATGGAACGAGGGTTCGAGGGTACATGAGTTTGAGGGAGTGGTGTGAGAAGCTATTTTGTCGTAATTTACGTGTTTTGTCACCCACGGGGAGGAGTCCTGTGCGCGGGAGAGAGTCGGGGAAGTCTGGGGACTTGCTGCATGAGAGTGAGTGCATCCACCCCAACTCTAGCTGCCACTGTTTCTGCTGTCATGAGCGGGAAGTGCAGACGGCCGTCGTGTGGACACAAATTCCTCCGGGAGGCAGGCAACAGGATCTTCAATTCTTCAAAATAACTGTAAGTCTGAAACATGCCAGTTTGCGGGGGGCTTCTACAACTGTTTAATTTCTGTATAGGCAAGTCTTTCAGATTAAAGTTTGACTTTCTAAAAATCAATGCTTTCAACTAAAGTGAACACATTGGCAAGTAACAAAAGTCGGCCATTTTATGTCAGCCATGTCGAACTTTGAGGAAGCCTATATTGTTGGGTATTTCTCATTGATCGGTACCACCGTCATATTTTTATATTGGGATGAAAATGAGAACTACTTTAGCGTGGCTATATGTTTTGATAATCAATGGTTTATGCAACTTACGCATTTTGTTAACAAGCGGTCATAAGTAATGGTTGCTGGTTAAATGGAAGTATTGTACAAAGCAGAGGTATGAATCATTCTAGCACTGGACATTATTATGCTAGTGAAGCATAAACAGTATGCAAATATGAAGCGTCGCCTGGAAACACCCGGCGGACAATAAACACACCACCAAATACAATGAGATAGCCCCCGCTCACCTTAATCAAGTGGGCACTACGCACGGCGCGTGCGCCACTCCCCCCCCCCCCCCCCCCCCCCCAAAATTACCCTCATGATCGATGCCGAGTACAAGTAAGGCCAGTTGGAGTTCAAGCACCGGACAAGAGGGTCATTTCTTACGACAGGTCTGCTGCACTGTACTCCTGACTGCTGCACTCCGGACTGCTGTACTCCTAGTCTGTACCCGACGACAACTAAGTAAGTGCCTGTCATTCGCACTTAATTAACGGTGCTGCAATACATTAATGGCGCTGCAAGCAGCTCCAGCATTTTGGTGATCAAATGTTAAACATTGCTCACCATTTTGAACCCGTTTAAGGAACACATTTTCTGCACGGGATACCCGATAGATTTAAAAATTGTGTTAGGAACTTAGTTAGGTAGGGCATAATACGTTAGTAGGCATATAACAATTAGTTTGTGTATAACAAATAGCTAGGTATAGGGCGTAATTTGCTTTAAACTAGCTATTTATCTAAATGCGAAACATTCCGCCCTAGCGTAGCTGCCGCCATTACGTGTGGCTGCCTTACATGTACCTGCCGCCATTACGTGGCTGCCTTTGTCTTTTGTGAATAGCCCATTGAATTCGGGTGCGACTCACATTATTTGAATTTCGCGCCAGCGGTAAAAAACGCGGCTCGAATGACGATGGTTGCCAATTTACAATTGGAGGCAAAGTAAATCTGTTAAATAGATTTTGCCCTTTCTCATATTGGCAGGCTTTTAAATAAAATGTAATATTGGTCGAGTTAACTTAAATATAACTTTCCCTTACTGTTCTCTATAAGTAAATATAAAAGGAAAACCTGTAGTTTAAATTCCTTATACTGAATTACATACTCTGCTATCACAGACGGTCGCATTTAGCATTTAATGTAGATGTAGTTGTTCTCTTTTTGCAATAAAATTTTGTGACCCGATTACTGTTTGCATTTACCATTTAATGATATTTGCTCTTATTTTTGGAATCAGTATTGTTTCCTGATACTTCTAAATCGGAAACATTTGCAGTGGTAAAGATCACCTTATCACACTGCACTAGATAGGTCACAATAAATCAGTTGGTGAATGATAGATAGGAAATTTGCAATTAACGATTAATTTGTCATTCTCTACTTTAGGAAATAATTGCAGATAATTGCTATTTGGAGAATCCGCTCTATTGTCACCAATTAGGAATATTTGATGTTAACTTCATAACTTGCAAATAACTGAAAGCAATTGGATGTAATTTTCTAATTGTATTTGCAATAGTTGAATGAATGCTTACAGTTTCAATTTGCAAATAATTGATTAACTATTGAATTGCAAATCATTCGAATTTGCGATTGCAAATTTGCGATTGCAAATTTTTAAATAATTGATTAACTGTTGAATTGCAAATCATTTGAATTTGCGATTGGTTTGCTGAATAAGGTGGATAAAGTTCAAATGATTATTGCTGAATGTAATTGATGTATTTCTTTACTATTTTCTAACGAATATTCATCAATTTTCTTTGAATTAATTTCATTTGCGGATTTTAGTTTTCATTTTCTTCGCAATGGATAAGATCCGTATTAATTCTTGTGATAGGGACGACTTGTTACGAATACCAGGCATTGGCTCCGCCACTGCCGAGCGAATTCTTGCGTTACGCGAAGCTACAGGAAACATCACTCCCGAATTATTAGTCTCGGTCCCGCATATAAACTTAAACGAAGTGATAGACGCTTTTGATTTTACTCCTGCTGATGCAGATGCACTCGCGCAAATTTCACCGGTGCCTCAGGCACGAAGGAGAACTCCTCCACCGCCTATTGCCCCGTATCCTTATGATCGTTTTCCGGCACCAGGACATCCTAGGGCTGCATCCCTCCCGATAAGACTCTCTGACTCTACTGTGTCATATGGTCAGCAGGGACAATCCCTACCACTTGACATCGGTAGACCTCAAGCTACAAGGCCTATTGCTACGCCGCGGCCGACAGTAGCTAAACAATTACAGGGTGCTCAGCAAGGAACCTCTACACCCCAGAGGAATAAGGTTGAACAACCCTTAATGGGAGAGGGGGGAAGGCAAACCCAGAGCGTAGCTCCCTGGACGAGCTACAGCATATGTATGGCGAGCCAAGTGGTCCAATGGACGAGCCACTGCATACATATGGAGAGCCAACTGCTCCAATCGACCAGCCAGTTGACATGCAGCAAACGCGAGCCCCGCATGGTCCTCAAAACGAGGAAAACAACTACGAACCTCGTAGCAGGACAACTTATGGGCCTCAGTATGATCCATCCGCATTCCAGACTGCAAAACAGTCTCGCCTTCCAAGGGAGCACTCCATCCAGGAGGCTTCACATCTTTTGAGAGAGTTGCTTTCTCTGTTACAGATGGAAGTGCCCCCAAGGCAGCTAAAAGAGGATCAATCTAATGGACCGTTTCCCCGAAGGCCAAGAGATGATCTCTATTATGATCATTACAGTTGTAATGGTGCCCCAACGCGTGTCTTTGTTGATGGTCGGAAGCCCCATGATCATGATCGACGTACTCATATTCGTGATCGATATCTCCCTGACGATCGTGATTGTTATCATACTCGTCAGACTTATGATCGGACCCCAACTCATGCTCTAAGAAATGATGATTTTTATCCCAATCAGGGTGGAAACCAGAGGGGATATTCAGCATCAGTAAAGGTGTCGCCGCCACCTGTCCGCCGGCTCCAACCACTGCCTCATCCCGGACCGAATCAGCCTCCTAAGCCGGCTCCTAGGTCCAATCAATCTAAGCTGGGTTCTGGACCTACCCGACAGAAGAATGTCTCTTCCGTTACATTTCCACTGTTTAACCAGCCAGAGCCTAGGCCTTCACCCGAACTGCAGGGCCACAGTTCAAACCGGCCCGAGATAGTTCCCCCCACCATTTCCTCAGGAAATTCAAGAATGCCTCCCAAGCCCGCTCCCAGGACATATTTACCTAGAACAATTGTCTTTAATGGTTCAGGGAGCTGGCACGCATTTTTTGCCAAGTTTACATCATTCGCCAATGATAGTAATTGGGATGAACAACATAGGCAAAACCAACTGTGTTGGGCTTTGGATGGGAGAGCCAGCGAGTACTATGCCTCACTGATTAGACGCGACCCAGCCATAAGCTATTATGATGTAGTCCTGAAGTTGGAGAAACGATTTGCTCCACAGGAACTCCCGGAAGTCGCCCAGGTGCAATTTAATTATGCAAGGCAAACTTCCGAAGAATCATGCGTAGAGTGGGCCGAGCGACTACAGGCTTTAGCATCTCAGGCATTCCCCAATCTGCCCGATAGTTACGTGCAGAAGCAGCTGGTGCTGCGCTTCTGTCAGGGGTCGACTGATCGCGAAGCGGGGCAGCACACACTGAATCATCAACCCCTACATCTTGATGATGCCTTACGAGTTACCCGAATGTTCCAGCATGCCAGACAGGCAATGCAAGGCAAACCTCGGAAGGACATCAGACAGTTATCTACATGTGTAGACCCCCTTGAGAAGAAAGCGCGGAAGATGGAAATACCACTCCCATCTTCACTTACTTCTCACTGTTCCGATCTTAGCCTCGAAACCCGAGTCTCCCAACTGGAACAGAAATTTGATTCGTTTCAGAACTCTGTCAAAGGACAGCTAGACTCAGTCGAAGCAAAGGTGGGAACACTTCACTCTATGGTGCAAGGGCTCATCACAACCCTTCAAATGAGGAGTGATCCTCCTAAACCCAGGTCGTCCCCAGGAAGGACGTCCCCGGCCAGAGGAAAACTGAGGTCACCAGGCCCAGACAATCCTTGCTTCAAATGTGGCAAATCCGGCCATTTTAAACGGGATTGTCCAGAAGTTGAACAAGTGAAGACTGTTTCATTTGCTGGTGACGAACCGGGAAACGAGTTGGGATCGGAGGAACAAGCCCGACCCCGATCCACATAGCCCAGGGCACTAATCAGACTTCTTTGCAGGTTCTTACACCAATCCAGAAAGATGTAGTGCCCCCATTCCCTGCCTTATCCAAACATACTGAGGCAACAGTTGAAAGTTACTCGGTAGGGTGTTCCACCCCTACTTCATCTACCCTTGATTCCTCAGCAAAGGTATCCGGAGAGCCGTGGAGTAATACTGGTGCAGGCTCCCGAGAACCCCCTCAGCGGCAGCCTACCGTGGTAGAAAGGAAGGGGCAGCCTACATCTAGTATAACCTGCCCATGGGTGCTACCTCCATGGCCCCCACCAGCCAAACCAGAATCTGCCACCATGGATGACTATCCAGAAGATGTCATCGTCTGTCAGCTCAAGACGTCTTCAATGTTTAGTATCGAAGCCCAAATAGGTGGCAACCAGATAAATGCAGTAGTGGATACGGCTGCAGAAGTCACTATTCTGTCGGATAGGGTTTACCAAACTCTTAGTCCCAGGCCGCCAGTTATTCAACGTGTTATTTTAAACACGGCTGGCCGTGACATGCAAATGAGCGGGTTGGTTGTCGGCCCAATAGTCATTAAAATGGGAGAACATTCACTCACGGAAGTAGTCTATATCGCTCCTATCGAAGATGATATGTTACTTGGGGTTGATCTCCTACGCAAATATAGTGCCACCATCGACATCCCTAGAGCAAAACTGTCATTTCAAGGCAAGGACATCCCAATGATTTGGGGAAGAAATGAACGTGTTTCCATAGCTCAAGTACTGGTAAAGCAGTGTGTGACCCTTCCTCCCATGTCTGTGAAGAAGGTAACCTGCACACTAGACAAATCTTTGGAGCAGTTCATCATTGAACCACATTTCGACCTTCCGGGACTTATTCCCCGCTCGTATCATGAAACAGCAGGAGCCATTGATCTATATGCACTGAATCCTACTGACCGAAACCTAAGTTGGAAACAAGGCATGGTAGTTGGGGAAGCCTTAGAAGCTACCGCCATTAAACCAGGCTTGGATCCGCCAAACGAGGGCAGGATGCATGCGCATGACTCCGCGTCACCACCAACCAAGGACAGTAAGCAAGTGCGGGGTGTCAGCTTACCGACTCCAATCCCTGCTCACTTACAGGGCCTTTGGGAGCAGTCCATCGAACACCTTACCCAAGATCAACAAGAAATTCTAAGGGAATTACTGTTAGAATTTGAAGGGGTCTTTGCCAGAGATGAATTTGACCTAGGGAATTTCACGGAAATAGAACATGGCATTAACACGGGGGACGCAGCGCCAATCAAACAAAGAATGAGGCGCACCCCCATGAACTTCGTGCAAGAGGAACGAAGTCACCTCAACAAAATGCTAACAGCAGGGGTAATACAACCATCTGTATCGGCATGGGCATCTCCTCCTGTCCTAGTCAGAAAGCGGGACGGGGGAGTAAGGTGGTGCATTGACTACCGACGGTTAAATGATGTAACCAAAAAAGATGTCTACCCCTTGCCATGCATGGAGGAATGCTTAGACACCCTTTCTGGGAATATATGGTTCTCGAAACTGGATGCCAATTCTGCCTACTGGCAGATAAGACTCAAGAAAGAAGATCGTGAAAAAACGGCCTTTATCACAAGGCATGGCCTTTATGAGTTCGTACGCATGGGCTTCGGCCTCTGCAACGCCCCCGCAACTTTCTCGAGAGTGATGAATCTAGTCCTCAGGGGTTTAAACTGGGACATTGCCCTGGCATTCCTAGATGACGTTGTGGTGCTTGGAGCCTCTTTCATTGATCATGTTAAGAATCTCAGACAAGTATTGAAACGCTTCCGAGATTACAAACTCAAGCTCAAGCCAAAGAAATGTTCTCTTTTCCAACAACGTGTCGAGTTCTTGGGCAGAGAAGTGGATAGACATGGACTCCACCTCAAAGATGATCACATTAAAGCTGTGGTCAATTGGCCAACACCCACTAGCTCTAAAGAGGTAGAGCAATTCCTAGGGCTCGTCAATTACCACAGAACCTTCCTGAAGGACTTTGCAGACACCGTAAGACCTCTTTATGGTCTCACTGGCAAGCAGTCTTTCCAATGGAAACAAGAACATCAGGATGCCTTTGACAATACCCGGCAACTGATGACGTCTGCCCCAGTTCTTGCCCTACCAAACTCGACTGACCCTTTCATTTTGGATACCGATGCGTCTGGCACAGCAATCGGAGCTGAGCTCCTTCAGGTCCAAAGTGGACAAGAGCGTGCCATTGCGTATGGCAGCCTATCTTTATCTCCAGAACAACGGAGATATTGTGTCACCCGTCGTGAACTGCTCGCTGTTGTTAGATTCACACGTCAGTACCGCCATTACCTCCTTGGAAAACCGTTTACGGTTAGAACAGACCATGGAAGCCTCACATGGCTACTCAACTTTAAGGAGCCCCAGGGCCAGCTGGCACGGTGGCTTGAGGAACTGGGACAATATGACATGAAAGTGGAGCACAGACCTGGCAGGAAGCATCAGAATGCGGATGCTCTTTCCAGAGTCCCTGACGATGAGTTCCTCTGTGAAAGTTATCGTCTTGGGGGTCTCCCAGAATCGTTGCCTTGTGGTGGATGCTCCTACTGTCAAAAAGCCCATCAGAACTGGTCACATTTCGTAGCCACTGTGGACGATGTTATCTCACTAGCTACAAAGTCGAAGCAAGTCTCAGAAATCACTTTGAGTCGCCCTGAGGACTTAGACTACAATGTTACCCACATGGATATCCTTTCCACTGTAGGGGAGCCTATCATATCCGTCAGTGGGGTAACAGTGGAAGACCCTAGTGTTGACGATGATAGTGGGCCTCCGGCTAACGATGGTGAGGAGGGTCTCACATCTCAAGAACGCTTGCAAAAGGAGCAAGAGGCCGACGATCAGCTAAAGCACTTACGAAAGTGGCTGGTATCCAATGAGGAACCAGATGAAGGTACCCTCATGTTATGGGATCAAGGTGGAAAATTTCTCTGGGTGAACCGGGATTTGTTTCATATGAAAGATGGCCTCATCTGGAGGAAAGATGAAGCCAATGACCTGTTAGTGGTACCACATTCTTTACGGAATGAAGTGATCAAACTTAACCATGACCTTCCATCCGCTGGCCATGCTGGGATAAACCGGACCTACAGTAAAATAAGGTCCCGGTACTTTTGGTATGGAATGTCCCGTGACGTACAGAACTACATTACAGCTTGTGCTACATGTAATAAGAACAAAAAACCCGTGAGGTATGGGAGACACCCCATGAAGAACTATCATGCCGGAGCCCCAATGGAACGGGTACACCTTGACTTCATTGGCCCCCTGCCGAAAACCTCGCAAGGTAATGAGCACATTCTTGTAATGGTCGACCAATTCACGAAGTGGGTCGAATGTATCCCCTTGCCATCCCAAACAGCAGAAACCACTGCCCATGCAGCCGTAGGAGAGTTCTTTTGTCGTTTTGGTTGCCCTCTGCAGATCTTTACCGATCAAGGCAGAAACTTTGAGAGCCGACTTTTTGTCAGCGTGTGTGAGGCTTTACAGATTCATAAAGCCAGAACCACACCTTATCGGCCATCTGCAAACGGACAAGTTGAGCGGTTTAACCGAACTCTAATGCAGGCTATAAGGTGTTATATTGGAAAATCTCAAAGCCAATGGGATAAGTTTATCTTTCAAATAGCTGGGGCTATCCGATCCACTGTGAACAGAAGCACAGGCTTCACCCCAAACATGCTCATGCTGGGCCGGGAGACTAATCAGCCAGCAGATCTGATCTTTCCTCTTCCGTCCGCAGCAGAATCAGGCTCAAAGGAGGAGTATGTTTCTCAGCTAACACAGACTCTTACCCGAGCCCATGAAACTGCTAGGAATAAGCTCCGCGCGACCCAAGAGCGCATGAAGAGAGATTACGATGTCAGGGTTTATTGTCGTGAATTCCAAGAGGGCGACAGAGTTTACTTACTCGACACGGCCACTCAAAAAGGGAAGACAAAGAAACTGTGTCCTCCCTGGAAGGGCCCGGCGACCATAATTAAAAAACTCTCTCCCTACCTCTATCGAATCTCATACCGGAACTCAACATTCGTTGTAAATCATGACAGGTTAAAGAAATGTACTAACAAGTAAAACCGGACAATGGGATCTGACGATTAATCATAACGGGGAAATAATAAATAATTTAGAGGTATTTCCATTCCTTAAATGATTAACGCAACAGTGTTATTGATCTTCTATCCACACAGGATGGATCCCATCATCGATCTCTTTCCCCCTAGTCCATTGTCCAGGGAATTTGAGGGTGAGGTGAGCGGGGAAGAAACCGAACCTAACACTAACACTAGTCCTGTCAAGATAGAGATAGAATCTAAAACACATAACACAGTAGGTAGAGGTAGGGGAATTGCAAAATACACACTGGCTATTCTGGCTGAGCCTGTGGTAGGGAAAAACATGAAGATTCCTGCACCCAAAGGGCTGGCAGCCGGGATGGATGCAGGCAAAGGTGCCTTGTTTCCTGACTCCAGCCAGTCGCCCTTCCGGAGCCCCATTCATCATGAAGAACAGGCTAAAAAAGGGACAAAACGTCCGTCCACCTCTGGGGGCAACCAACGTTCAAAGAAGCACAGGTCAGTTTGCCCAATTGAAGGTTGTGGGCATGCCTCCCCCAAACTAAGGTGGCATGTTTATTACCATCTTCCCGATTTTTTCCGCCCTCAGGAAGAGCATACCGGCCCAGGATGGTCGAAGACACTCTCAAAGCGGGCCAAGGCTTTGCACATGGTGGCAAACTTCCTCACAGGCGCAGACAATCTAGAGGGACTCATAGACTATACCAACAAAAACTGGCACTCTGTTCAAAGCCCTCTCAGCGAAACTGACAAGGTAGAAATGGGCTTGCTGCGGGAGAAAGAGGGTTGGGAACAGGTAGTCCCCACCCTTCAGCCGATCAACTCCCCGGCAATTCTTGCACATTGGCGGCCCCTGGTGTTCCTGTGGGACAAACTATCTCCTGAACAGAGGGGGGCTATTAACCAACTAGAACTAGAGCCCGGACTCCAGAAGTCGGCTCCCATTCCAGCCATGCCTGTTCAAGGGTCGAATGTGACAGAAAAGGTTTCACTTGAGGTCTCAGGATTTGACTCCCATTTCCATCCCGACAGGCTAACCGAACTATCATCAGGTGTCCAAGATGTGAGCAAATCGATGCTCCCAGGCCGTGAACCGGACCACTATCTTCCCATAACGGGCGGGGTTCTTAATTACTGTGACCCTTTGAACTTCTCCCATCCAGAATTCGAAGAACAGGTCCTGGGCCGAATAGTATACTCCAATTGGAAATTAGCCATCGGAATCCATCCGAAAAAGGCGGCGGATTATACGCCAGGCCAATGGGAGTGCTTCCTGAAGCTCCTATGCAATCCCCGGGTGTCGGCCATCAGTGAAGTTGGTTTCGACTTCACCGTAAAAAAACACCTTTGGCGACACCAAGAGGAGCTCATGGACCGGATCCTGTCTCTAGGGACCCTGGGGCGCATCTTAGTGATGCACTTGCGAGGGGCTGACGACGACAAATTCAGTAAGGTCGTAAACCGGCTGGCATTGCGACGTCTACAGAGGAAGTGCCTCCCCCATCAACGGGTGCACTTGCACTGCTTTAGCAGTGACGTCGGCATGGTCCATGCCTGGCACAAAGCTTTCCCTCACTGCTACTTTGGTATCACGGGCAAGGTCCGTTCGTTTAACGAGGACCAACTCGCAGCAGTGAGGGAAATTCCCCTGAACCGTCTATTACTAGAGACGGACTCCCCTCACCTCAAGGTGCATCCTGAGTGTACATATAACACCCCGTACTATCTTGGGGACGTAGGATATTACGTCGCCAGGGCTCGCGGTATGCCCCTCCCAGAAGTAATCGGGGCTACCTACACAAACGCACAGCGTTTGTACTGCTGAAGTAGGTTAGGGCGACAGGAATGAGTATCCATCTCAGTAAACTGAGTAGTAACTCATTAATTGTAAATATTGTAAATAGAGACGTAGTTAAAGTTGTTTTTGTTGATTCAGGATTACGTTTCATTGTTTTGGTTTTGGTTTGTTTTATATTGTTTGTTTTCCTTAACTCTAGATAATAGCAAATTCAAAACACAAAGATTGGCAATTTAAAAATAAAGGATTTCCAAATATTTGCCAATCTATAGGGCCGGGGGGTGTGAAGCATAAACAGTATGCAAATATGAAGCGTCGCCTGGAAACACCCGGCGGACAATAAACACACCACCAAATACAATGAGATAGCCCCCGCTCACCTTAATCAAGTGGGCACTACGCACGGCGCGTGCGCCACTCCCCCCCCCCCCCCCCCAAAATTACCCTCATGATCGATGCCGAGTACAAGTAAGGCCAGTTGGAGTTCAAGCACCGGACAAGAGGGTCATTTCTTACGACAGGTCTGCTGCACTGTACTCCTGACTGCTGCACTCCGGACTGCTGTACTCCTAGTCTGTACCCGACGACAACTAAGTAAGTGCCTGTCATTCGCACTTAATTAACGGTGCTGCAATACATTACTAGTAAATGGCTATTATGGTAATTGGAGATATCGAGGAGATATCCGGTTGCTGTTTTTTTTTTTTTTTGCGAAGTCTATTAATTGTTAAACCAAATAGTGTGGTTATTGTCATTTTAAGATGTCGTGTGCTTTACAAAATATAAAGTTGAAGCGTACAAGTTATACTTGTGTTGAATATATATTTATGATTCGGTGTAACTGTATTTCAGACGTAATCAAGGGTTCAGCCATCACGTGCCCTTGCACCCAGACCGGGCGGTGACAGTTCGGTTTCCTGGTCTCCTTCATCGACGTCGCCGAGCATCGAGGATCGCAACTACAATCACCTCAGCTCGGGCATCGACGTCCGACCGTGTAACCTCGACAGCGGGTCTTTCGATGAACTCGCGCTTCAAAAATCAACGTTATCGCGATCGCGTCGTCAAGGCAACCGGGTTGTATTGACGCTGCACACTGCGCTGAACATTATCAACCGGCCATGTGCAGGTTTTGATATCTGTACCGAAGATAGTTTGATGTAAACCCATAATTTCATTCATTACTTTTGATATATATATGACTAGTAGACAGTGTCAATCGGAAAGTATTTGATTGTTTATCCATCATCATGCCTATTTAAAGATTATTGTATTGAGGCAATATTTCACTGTTCAATTCAATTGATATGTGTATGTTATTGCGTTTCATTATAATCTGATTATTTCATGCATTCCTTTTAATTAAAGTTTCATTTTGAAACTACATAAATATTAGTTCCGATTTTTATTAATTATTTATCTTATTTATGAAGAAACCCACTATGTGACAAACAGCATTCATCCTCTCTAAATACTCTTTACCTGGCGCAACATAGAATAAAATAAGTTAGCAGCTTTAGCTCCCCGTTGTAATTATTTTATTTACATGATTTATCTGCATGCTCTTTTTACACAGGTGTACCCAATTTATCAAGCTAGTGAGGCATTTACGGGTAAACCTTCTTCTGCATTGTTTATACTTGACCCGTGCTCGTATTGGGCATTCTCATTTGACTCATGCATACTTATTTGCACTAGAAACTCCACCTCAATGCATGTCATGTAATTATACACTAACAATTAAACACATTGTCCTTGAATGTGTTGAACTTGCAAATATTCGTATTAACTTTTTGATTGTCCTGACCTCAAGACATTTAGAGATATTTCGCGATTATGTGTTACAAACTTTCTAAAGAAGATCAATCTTTACACTTGATTTTAAGTGGAAAACTGATCGTATCCCAATCACAACATGTATACCCTTGGGCAACGTATTTTATTCCAACTGCCTAGTCTTTCGGAGGAGACTTTAAACCGTCGATCCCGTGTAAAGGAGAGTCACACCATTGGCACGTTAAAGAACATGCTTCTCTTTTCATAAAGAGTAGGGAAGTTATTCCGAGGAAGTAGTTAACATATTGATTTATTTCTGATTTATAATCCTTCTCAAATTCTGTAAATCACATTAGGGAAACTTGAATGGTATAATCTTTTTAGATGATCTGTTCGACACTTATGACACTCAAGTGTTAGTAGCATCGTTAATTTCTTAGTCAATCAATCAACCAATCATTGTTTATACTTATATCTCTGCAATACTCATGTTGTGCCGCTTTTTATTAATCGTCGCTATTGCCGATCAGTCACTATTAATATTTTCCTATGTGAAGTCATATGTTGATATAATACATGTTTCAATTTTGTATATTTTTTAGTTCTAGATTCGATGTACTGGTGTCATGACGCGACCCATCGACATCGCCTGGCCCGCCAATGCCAAGGAGATCGCGCGGGAGATCCTGGATTATGTCACGGACGGCGACACACGCCCTCTCCTGGTCCATGCCTTCTTCGTCAGCAGCCACGTGCGTCTGCGGAGCGGAGTAGCCGTTAGGCCTATGTATCGGTGCGTTACCGCATCGTTGCTCAGATCCTGTACAGTTGTATTCTCTCCAGGGATAGCTACGAGGGTATCTACTCGTAGGACGCCAACAACTCCTTTACGCAGTTTGTCACCAAGAGGGTTACAGAGACCTACCATTGGCTGACCAACAAGTACACCATGGATAGCATCGTCAAGGTGAGCTTGAAGGGTGAACTCTCCCGTGAGCATTGGCGTGAAGATGTGTAGTTCGCCAATGTGGTTTTCAGGAAATGGTAATGTAAAAGTTAAAGGTCCGTCTCATTGGTGGAGATGTCGCAAGGGCAGCATAGATAAGTTACAGAGACTTACAGGAGACTTGAAAAAAAATAAAACACATTCGAATTCACGATGACCCGTCTAGTCTCGCAACGACTCGGTCTCAAACGAGCCACATATTTCTAACATTTTACAAGGCATAAACTCAGCAGTAATTTACATCTTGGGGAATCATAATTCATAATGATTCATTAATGTATGAAGGAAAGCGAGAATTCCATAAGAATTTCCAAAGAAACAAAGCAGAGTTTATTAACGGTCCTACTGTTCTGCATTGTCCTTCAGGTGAATGAGATCTTTACTGGCCGCACGGTCAAGGCGCCCGCCCTGAACCTCTTCTTTCGCGATGAGCCGATCGCCACGGCCAAGGAAAACGACGAGTTCGTCGAGCAGTGGCGCAAGCATGTGGAGAGCGACCTTGACGTCAAGTGTTGCAGAACTCCCCACTTTGCGAAGCACAGTGACGAAGTAGGAGGAGAGCATCTACGGCTTTATGGGCAAGCTGACACTGCAGCGCTGCCGCACGTTCCAGTTAGAGAAACTCAGCAGTAATTTACATCTTGGGGAATCATAATTCATAATGATTCATTAATGTATCATAATGAAAGCGAGAATTCCATAGGAATTCCGTCGTCGGCGGGGACGCTACTGTAGGAAGCGCCAAAGCAGGCCGAATTAAAGTAGAATGAGTGAGGGAGCTCAACAAATGGACACTAGGCTAAATCTTCCTAAAGGAGTGGTCACTATAGACTGTAGGATGGACTTTGCCACGACTTAACGAAGGATGAGTGAGGGAGATAATTAATCCGCGCAGCCAGCTTGACAAATGAACAAGAAATCTCTCCTACCAGAGATGCCGTTATAGGATGGACTTTTGCGAAACTTGACAAAATGGTAAGGGAGAGAGAGAGCCCGCTGAGCTAGCGCAACAATCTTGCCTAAAATGAAGGTCACGATGAATTAACGGATGGGCTTTGGAACTATTTGAAGAGAACGCACAGAGGTAGCTCAACTAATCAACGCTACATCTCTCCTTAAGGAGAGGTCATTGAAGGGTGGACTTTCCCACAGAGGAACACCGGGGTAACTCCACACATGTCATATCAGTGACACATCTCTCTCTTGATTAAGCTGCGAGCTTTAGTATTGACTGGTCAGAAATAACCGCCAATCTGAATTGTTTACATGCCGAAACTCGCACATCATTATTGAACCAGCGGACTGCATCTCCTTTGGGGTATTGAGCATTAGTTTATAACTGATGCAGGGGAACAAAAGGTATTTTGTATCCACCCATTGGACTGTCAGTATAGATATGCTCACCATAATAGCGGATCATATTCAGATATGCCTAGAACGAGTATTTACCTAACTTGTGACATATAACTCAAGTCATAGATGTATGTGTTATGTCACACAAAGAAGAATGTTTCATTATCATGTATGTATATTATGAAACTGATATGTGAGCCAAGAATCTGGAAGTTGAGATTTTGTACGTCGTATACTGTGTAAAGTTTACTTGAAAGAGTTGGATTGATGAAAAAGAACCAGGGGTATGGGGCATGGGAAGAATGATTATAAAGTTGATATTTTAAGTTAAGCATCCTGACTGACTGGTTTACCATGATATGCAATTGATACAAAGAGCTCAGTACAGAGAACTGTGTGGCACTCCATGATCGCCTACGTCACACGACAAAGCACCCAGAGAGAGAGAGAGAGAGAGAGATAGTATATCAAGCAGTCATATTAACATAAGATAGCTTGGACAGACCACAAAGCAAATCATGATCGTTGAATTATTTCACGAAAAGTTAAATTGCATGCATGAATACTTTTGAACAAAGAATGATACGACCTCTCTTAACCCTAATACTACCGGGGTATTTCAAAGCATGTTAGGGTGGGGGGGGGGGGGGGGGGCATTATGGCCATGGGCCGCCCGATTCCCTCATTTTTTTTTCTTATAAGGGTCAAGAATTGTGTACTCTACCAGTTGTATAGCTAAATATACGAAAGTGCCTTTATGTTTTTAATTCAATGATGTATGCTCATTTATGCAAGAAATCACTAGATAAAGCCTTAGGAATATTAATTTCTGGTACAGATATCTTTAAAAAATCCCTCATCAATTCCCGAAAAAAGGATAGGTTATGGTAATTATTTCTTACGTATTTCATTGTTTTTCGTCAAGCGCATTTTGCGATTTGGGTGTAAGTGTGCGTGAATGTGGGTGTATGTGGGTTTGTGTGTGTTGTAATTATTTACACTTCCTATAAGAAAAGTATTTACATAAAATGGGAAATCTCCTGCATGATTTTGTCTATATGATTGTGCTCAGTCATATAGAGAAATAGCGAAATTTAAGTCACATGTGTTTGGTAAACGTAATCTGGTATTTGCACGGTAGGTCCGATCGTCATAAATTTGGTATCAAAATGCGCAAAAAGGATCAGAAAAAAAAAATCGTGTTCGTTTTGAAATATTGAGGTGTTCGGAAGTACCGACAAATAAATGACGGGTGGTGGGGGACTAATGCACCCCCGTGAGTATTAGGATTAAAGGATTATGTGAAGCACGTTGAATTCTCAATACTGCACATATAAGGGAAAGTCGTCCCATGATGTATTAGTGTAAGAGACCGGCGGCATGGATCATTCTTCGACACATATCCCCGTCACACACACGCCTGAGTTGCAAGTAATAGCATGTGAAGTGCACAGTATTGATGCAAGAACACGACATGGAATTCATTCTCTATAAGAAGCAGAATAATTGTGGTTGTATTTAATTGAGGAAAGCAATGTTTGAGCAAACTATTTCTCTCTCAAATGACATTCTATTGCATGTGAATCTCCAACGATATAAGCTATCCATCATGTACATTGTATATCTATATATTCATGTTATCAGAATCAGTGTCGGCGTGTGTAAAATATCTAATTGGTGATTCAAATGGCCTAGCTTCTTTGCATTGTAGAATGTACAGCTCGGTTTCTCTTGATTTCCCCAGAGATGTTCCTTCACATATACATATATGATTCTCTCTGCTTGTGATCTGCGTCGGGTTTCACTGAAACTCCTTGCGTCGGACGCAAGGACGACGCAGGGAAGGATTGTAGAAGTTTGCAAGCAAGCTGCCAACTCCACGTAGAAAAACACGGACGGCCGGTTGTGACCATGGCATAAGGCATCCTAGTATAAATGTACTTATCTTTTAAAGGATGAATAAATAAGGACTTAATCAGTTACATTTCTAAGCGTTTAATAAAGACAGCATTATAAAAGAACAGGTATGTATTTTTAATTTTTAGTTCTTGAAATAAAATGTATGTTTGTCACATCCCACCTAATATCCCTCATTCTCATTTTCAATTTTATATTGTAATAAATTATTTTACTTTCTTACTGTGATTTTAGTTGTATTTTTGTGGGGAGGGGGGGGGGGGGCAGCCAGCAATTAATATGTAAGAAAACAACATGACATTTTTTATATTCAGGAGAGTTTTGTCGACAATTGCCAAAGTGTTGCATCACTGTTTGAATTGAGTTTTGATTAGGACAATTCTCTGCATCCACAATACAGTGTATAGATATTTGAATGTTTCCTTCATCAAAACAATGAGAATTTACATGATTATACATGGACCAGTTTCATCATTACCGTATTGATATATGTCATGAATTTGAAAATGTTGATGCATTCAAGAATAAAAAATATATTTGTGGGGAAAATAAGCAACCGTCTACGTCTGCTTATCTGAATATGGAGTACCGAAGTGTGACGCAATTTGAGCATTATTGTTAAGACAAATGGCTCTAAACAATACGGGCAGAACAAGCAGCGGTGATTACAACGGGGAATGTAATTGAGAATGCCGGACACTAGCTGGTTATACAGTATCGGACAGGTAAACCTCTCAGTTGAGTGAGTTTGTTTAGAGCCAATTTGTCTTGACAAAATGTTCATATGACGACACCACTTCGGTACTCTATATGAACGAATGCTTGCATCGGAAGAGAAAAGAACAACGAAGATAGCTTTAGAGAAACAGAGGGGGGGGGGCGGGGGGGGGGTAGAGAGAGAAAAAGAGGGGAGGAGGGAGAGAGAGAGGTGGAGAGAGAGGAGGTTGGGAGAGAGAGAGAGAGAGAGAGACGGAGAGAAAAGCGAGCGCCATGGAAAAGTAACATTTATCAATTATCTCACAGCATAGAAGATGTCATATCATAGTTCACGTTACTACAAGATTGTATCAGATTTATAGGGCTCTCGGGTCACTTTCAGAATACATTTGGGCAACAAATCCCCCCTCCCCCATGTGATTTTTTTCATGAATTGCACATTTCCCTATATCAAAAAGAAAATTACCTAAGTAATAGATAGAAACTTGTTGACAATCTGCAAGTATATATGTTTAATACTCTATGAAAACGTACCAACATCAGCAATCGGTGTGTTGGCTCAGTTGGTAGAGCGTCAGACTGATAACCTGAGGGTCATGAGTTCGATTCCTGACATAGATGCTCTTTTGGTTTTTTTCTCGTTGATTTGAAACTAACAGTCTATACGCTAAAATCACCAAGCAAAACCACCGACGTCTTATAGCCTAGTGGTAGGGTGAGCGCCGGGACTACCTCACACTCGTGCTAGCGAGCACGGGTTCGAAACCCGCTAACTCCAAGGTTGCAAAGCCAAGGTTCAAGGATTGTCGGATGGCCCGGCAAAGGCATTGGGATCGCCCTTGTTCCTCCCCTAAAGAGTTAGAGTCTATAGTTCTTATAGGCTATAGTTTTTAGGAGGTAGGAAGGGAAACGCGATGGGCCGGTCGCCATACCAGAAGGGAACTAATGGTAGTCGGTAAAGGGTGATGAGCCCGAAGTCACGACACCTGAACTCCTGGCAACCATCGCTTAACCTTTTATTTTTTTGTTGTTGAACTATTGACTTTAATTGTTGTTTTCCTTCTATCTTTGATGACAACAATCATCCAGAGCGTTATCATCTTTGTTGTTCCGTTTTTCATTATTCCATATTCCTCTTCTTATTACTTTTCTGCCCGGTTTTTTGTCCATTGATTTTCGACACTTTCCTGGAGCATGTTGCATATAGGTTTTAAATTTTACCTTACCATCAATGGTAGCTACCGAGAAAACCTATCTGCAACATGACCCTGATCTCTGATATCATCCAATCTTTCTTATTTGCACAGAGTAGAGGGTATCCTCAACAAGCAAGGGTATCATTCAATCCTACAGCGGAAGGCCTTCCCTTCAGGGAAACGCCTGATCGGAGGAGGGTTCGTTTTCCAGTAGAACAATGACCCAAAGCACACGTCACGACTATTCAAAGAATATGCAAAGGCTACTTGAAGAAAACGGAAGAGACACAAGTCCTGGCAATCATGGATTGGCCGCCCCAGTCTACAGATTTCAATCCCCTTTCTTGTCATTTATGTTTTTGAATAAAAAAAAAGAGGTTTCCATACAAGTTAAACACTAAATATCGTTTAATTTTATTTGCGTGTTTGACTTCTAACTAGGAAAAGGAAAAATGAATGAAGTTACGCATTTAACCCTGTATAATGGTAGAAAGCTCTGGATATCTAGATTACGCGAATGTAATAAAAAGGTTAGCATTTTGAGAAAATGCCATATTGACTGGTAGGCAGCCATTTAATAGAGTATAACTTTGTTTGAATCAAGGATAAAATGTACATTCTTATATACTATTCACTTTAAAACGAAACTTAATTGAACTATGCTATGAGCCTGAATATCAATAAAGCCTACCAATTATACACTGAATGCAGGTGTTCCTAAACTTTTGGAGTTCAGTGTATCTCTCTTACTTTCTCCCCCACTACATATTACTCTTACTTCCTCTTGATCTCCCTATACGGTACACACAGCTGGCCACCATACCGTACCGGGTAGGCATGGGCGGAAATCCCGGGGGGGGGGGGGGGGCACAATACCAAATGCCCCCCCCCCCCACTATTTTCGGTCGCGTACCTCCACAAGACTGGGCGGATTAATTTTTTTTTCGAAAAACCTCATAACCCCCCCACTGAGAGCATTTTCAGAGACTGGGCGGGATAAAAAAAAAATGAAGGGAAAAAAACACCTCCCCAAAATCCCATCACTCCCCCCCCCCCCCCCCCCCCCCCCCCCCCCCCGCTCAGCTACTTCTTGAGGAAAACATGTCCCCCTCCACCTTCGGGGAGCGATTTCCGCCCATGTCCACAAGTATGTCTCGTTTTCTTATTTTTCATTTACTTATTCATCATGTTCATGAAATGTTCTAAAGGAATCGAAGTTAACTGGTCTTTACAGACAGGTGGTCTTTGTCGAGAAATTTGACCATATTATATTATTAACCTCTCTTCGTCTCACTCAAACTCTTGCTAGACCCCCTTCTTTCTGCATTCCTACACCTCTAAAGGCCCGGTCCCACTGGGGGGAAGTTGAATTACGCATGAATTGCGAATACAAATTTCGGTCATTCGTTGTCATCCGCATTACATTTGGCAAAAAAAAATAAATTCCGCTTTAAAATTGCGGATACATAAAAGATGTACAGCGAACAAATTACGATTAAAAGCGGAAATATCACGAATAAAAACGAATTACCTTGCGAATGTTATTTTACGAGGGATATTGCTTGTAAAATTGTGGAATGTATTGCAGACATTGCGGAAATGTAACGAAAGTAATGCGGACGTATAACACATGTATTGCGGACAAAAATAGGATGCTAAACGATTATTGCGGAAGTATTACGTATGCATAGAGAATGCAATGCGCACGTGGTGCGGAAACAACGGCCGCATTGCGAATGTGATACATTTTAATCGAGACCATATAAAAGAAAAGCATTCCACTCTTCAGCGAAGATGAACAGAAAATAATATTTTTTAAAAACTTTTTGTTTTCATTCCATGGAAAGTTCGTTAATGTTTTTTTTAAGACCACATGAATGAATGGGCTAGTTCAGAAATAGAACCATATTACCTTATCTTTTATTCAGTATCAATGAAAAAAGACAATAAATGTTTGTTTAGATGTTTTATGTCTTACAGTACTTATCTGCCTCAAACATCAAATAAACAAGTGTTTTAAATACATTAAATACACCTGTTTATTTGATGTTTTACATACAATGTTACACTTTTATACATGTTTATGCTTTTTCAAGATGTTGATCTTGAACAAAAAAAAAGAAGGTATTAAGATTTAATACTTATTTTTGTTTTATCAGTTTATGTGTTTTCCGATCATGAAAATTTGTTTTCCACTGTTAATTACTTGTTAACACATAAAACGTTATAAAATACTTTACTACAAAAGTTTTTTTCTTCACAAAATTATATTCAAAATGTAGCTTCACATCGAATAGCAATTCTCAAAAGAATATGAGGATATTGATGGGGTCTAAGAGGGGATACAAACATAAATCGAGCCTTTGGCTCAATTTACCTCTTCCACATGAAACAATGTATGGTTAATATGAAAGGAGTATGTATGTGTATTGAAGTGTATGGGCATATTCCATAAGTGTCCGTGTGTGCATGTTTGTTTGTGTGTGTGTGTGTGTGTGTGTGTGTGTGTGTGTCCGTCTGTCAACGAATACCTGAAAATAATTTCAACCTCTTGTAAAATCTCGTTGAGGTGATAAGCTATTATTATTATAGCTCTGCACTATCTGGAATTAGGTACGTCCATGGTATAAGTGTCATATTCTATCTGGCGACACACGGGGGGGGGGGGGATGTTGGGTTATACTTTTATTGACAAAAATACAATTTAAGTGGCAGGGGCAATATGGCAATGACATCCGGGATTTTTATGTTGTTGGATGGCTGCAACTATCAGATGTCCGTGATGATCCATGGCAACATCCTATATTCTATACAACTGTTGTTAAAATGACGGTCAAATATAATTTTCTGTTACATTTGTATAGTAATCTGGGTTTACGATGAATTTTTGCTGTGTACTCGCAAATTGTTCGCGAAACAGTCGGAATACAAACGCACTATTCGTGACCAGTCTGCAAGCATTCTTTATAAATTATTATAGCTTGGTATAAAGTCGTATTAGGCACGCTATGCATTCGTTTCGCATTCTATCCCAGTCCGCTACTTATCCGCAATCCCATGTCCGTTGCGGATATCACAGGATAACTGCGAAAATTCAGCGCATACATTGAGTGTGCATTGCGTATGCAATGCGCATATAAACCGGATGATTTCCGCTCCCAGGAGTTTTGGGCAGCCCAAAACTCCTGGGAACGGAAAAATGTGCCTTTGCGGATGATTACGGACATGTGCGGAAAATAACCGTTTTAAAACAGCATGCTTTACGAATATTGCGGATGTTTAGCGTCTGTAATCAAATTTTATCCGCAATTTATGCGCAATCCATCCTAAATGTCACTGGGACCGGGCCTTAACGCACTCCACTTTTCCACATACAGTGAAAATACACAGGGGACACATAGGGGTTCAGGGGGTTTAGTCCCCGTAATGGAAATACAAAACATAGTCCCCTCTCCCCTTGTCAAAAGACGATTAAGGCCCGATTTACACCAAAAGGCCGGCCTAAATTGGAGGCCCGAGGCCCTCAATTGTGTGCATTTACACCAAGCTTTTAGGCCGGCCTCGGGCCGGCCCGAAGCTTGGTGTAAATGCAAAAGGAGGCCCGAGGCCGGCCCCGATTTGAGGCCTCCTTTCTTAACCCTAATACTCCCGGGGGGGGGGGGGCATTATGCCCCCCCCCCCCCCGTCGAAGTTTTGTCGGTACTTCCTAACGCCTCAATATTTCGAAACGAAATTTCTTGACTTTTTTCTCTGATCCTTCCCGCACATTTTGATACCAAATTTATGGCGATCGGACCTACCGTGCGGGTGTCAGATTACGTTTACCGAACACATGTCACTGAAATTTCGCTTTTTCTCTATATGACTGTCTATAACCCCATGGATAAAATCAGGAGCTTTTCCAATTTATGTAAATACTTTTCTAATAAGTGTTATCATTGTTTCAAATATTTTTGAGCAATATAAAATGAAATGTGGTTGTAATTTCGTCAAATAGCAAAAGATGCTTGACGAAAAACAAAGAAATACATAAGAAAATTGAAAAACAATAAAATACATAAGAAATAATTACCACAACCTATCTTTTTCTTTCGAGAATTGATGAGGGAGTTATGAAAGACATTTGTACCAAAAATTGCTATTCCTGAGGCTTTATTTTGTGAGAAATACCAAAATCTATGATTTCTCGCATAAATTAGCATATATTAATTAGTTAAAAAAAATAAAAGGACTTTCGTAAATTAAGCTATACAACTTTGTAGACTACATAATTCTTTACCCTTGTGCAAAATTTTGAGGCAATCGGGCGACCCATGGCTGAGATCTCGGGGGGGGGGGGGGGCCATAATGCCCCCCCCCCCCCCCCCGGTAGCTTTGAAATACCCCGGGAGTATTAGGGTTAACCTCGCCGCACCTTTTACACCGCATGCCCGAGGCCTCCTTTCCATTTACACCGCATTTAGGCCGGCCTCGGGCCGGCCCGAAACCAACTCCAGAGGTGGCCCTAAATCGGGGCCGGCCTCGGGCCTCCTTTGCATTGACACCAAGCTTTAGGCCGGCCTCGGGCCGGCCCGAGGCCGGCCTTTTAGCTTGGTGTAAATGGGGTCTTAGACTCCCCGTGAACATGTTCAATTCAATTCAATTCTTTATTCATATAGCAAACAAGAAAAATAATTTCATGAACAATGAATACAAGATATCACCAGAAAGCCGATGGCTTGAGAGGTGTGATGACCTTTCTCATACGGTCTAATGAATGGCATGGTGTCGCCGTGTGTTAATTTGATGACGCCATTTTCGCAAAATAGACCGCGTATTTTTATTTCAATTCCTCTTTCAATTCCCCTTGCCCACTCCTATACACAGACTGCACCCCACTCCTTATTCGTATAGTACACAAGTAAGCATTTGCGGAAGATGAGCGAAGTGAGATCGCGACCAAAGCGGACGTCAGCACGGTGTCTCTGAAGACAGAGTCTTGCTATTTTTAACCTTCAGCTCGTCGAGTAGTTCCTTAGTCACAGCCCTAACGGAGTTCCATTGTACCAGGCCTGTAGCATGTTGTATAAGAATGGCACAATACGGGCTCGTCGTTGCAAACTAAGTCTGGCATTCATTACTAGGAAGCGAGCTCCAAACTGAACATTATCATACGAGGAAATGTTGCTTAAAGAGAGCGAAAAGTGTCAATGCATTTTTATAACCTGTTTTGCTGTCATGTATCATGTGAGAATACGTTTTTCACGTCTGGTTTTTTTTTTTTTGGTCTTCAATTTTTGTTTATATATATAAATGATTGATCATACAGTCATCTAGAGGAATCAATGGAATATACCCATGAATTTTCTTTATATGATAATGTTGGAGTCTTTATCGTGTATGGCGGGGAAAAGAGTGTCTTGAATACCACATAATTCTTGAAGAACCTGGTCAGCAATGTCACCTTGAATCACAAACAAAAAACGAGAAAAAGTTATACATTCATGTTATGACACTACCCTTTCCTGCTTAAACTGAAAATGGAAGACATGCTCTGCTGTGCGTCTTGGACGTTTAAAAATAGCCGTTTCTTCGTAGTGAATTTCCGCAGCAGAACCCGATTTATATTAGATCTAAACTCAGCTTTCCTGTCACATGTTGGCATGCTACACGAGAGATATACCCACTTCAATTCCAAGGCATTCAATGTAAACCAATCAACCCTGGCATTTAAGATAGTGTAACCCTTTTGAAATTGTGTAAATACCGCGGAAAATGGAAGAAACTATCGTAACAAGTTTTGAACGGGTCGTCCGAAACTCAGCGGTTTAAAGACTGAGGAGTTCGAAACTTGGGTCGCGAGCATTGCAGTAAAATAACGAAAACGGAGGCTTCGAAAAGATCCGCTGGCCTCCTGAAACAATACAGACACTCCTGGCTAAAGCCTGGTAATTATCATCACCATGGAGATACGTCATGTACCATATTCATGTACACATGAGGACTGAACAGCCATTGCCATGTTCTCTGCAAATGTAAGAGTTAATACAAATACGTTAGAGGAAAAGTTATGGTTCTACCCTCCATTTCTTTCTTATTCTTCCTTTCTCTCCATCACAACTCTCATTCTCTTTTCTCCCTTCCCGTTCTTTTTTTCGTATTTTTTTCTTACTTTGTTGTGTCCCCCATTTTTTCTGTACTTCCATTTATCCGTCCGACTCCTCCCCCCCCCCTCTCTCTCTCTCTCTCTCTTTCTCTTTCTTTCTCTCTCTCTCTCTCTCTCTCCCCCTCTTACGTTCTCGCCATCACAATCCACCTCCCTTCATCGGTGGCGATGTCAGCACACCATTTCTCTTTGATGTAGACTATGACTCACACCACATCCCCTGCCCAGGGCCCTCCGAGGAAACATAGTTTTCTACAGTCTCCTCGTAAGTAATCAAAATAGCTCTGCTCTTCCGCTCGTCGTAAAAATACATAATTTTAAGGAATAAAACCAGAAATTGCATGGTCACATTTACATTCCCTCTACTTCTCTCATCGCGCTTCGTATGAACGACGGAAATGTCTTAAAGCTTACTTGAATACAAGCCAGAAAACCCTGGGAAGAAAAATGTCAGCATAGTTTGGAGAAACTTTCTAATTCCTGTATCACACCAGGAGGTCTTTAAAAAAATGGTAATAATGATGGTTCTTGGTAGCACCACATGGTTGTAGTCTTATTCGACAAATGAGCCACTTTATTGGGTGAAGAAGAAGAGATAAAGACAAATGAAAACATATTTAAACAAATTAGTAGCCATGGTAGTCCGGTCCCTATGTTGCAGTATTTGTCTAGCCATTCAAAATTTTGCTATAAGATTCAAACTGTTCTTTTGGTCTAATTTACTCAAAATCTCACTAACCCTTTTAAGTAAATATTCTTGCTGTTGAATCACATGATAAAGCAGATTATTTCAGAGTTATAATCTTTATTGAAACGATACATTTAAAAGCAGTCGTGGCAATTTCGTGAAACTTCGGGCTTCATTTTTTATGATAGGTCACAACTTTCTGTCGAGTACAAATGAAAAGACAACACATGTTAATGAAATACAATCTTTGTCAAGGACTGCATTTTTGCCACAAACTGAATCATCTACGCGTTAATTCAATGCTAGAGATTCTAATCAGGGAGGCCATTCTCCTCTAAACCCCTCGGAAGAAATTGAAACTCGGGAACATTCCATACTTGACTTCGCTGCATATTCAGAAGAACTGTTCATTTAATTACTACATAAGCAATTCAAATGGCACATCTTTGTAAGGAGGAATAATCCAGCTTTTAAATGATGTTATATGCACGGATGATATAAAGTAACAAAAGACATATTACGGCTGGAACTTTATGTGCCGCACTTTTTTTAGGAGTTTCGATCTAACCGCGCTGCCCCCCGTGTGACTCGGAGAGGGAAGGGGGATTAGATCGGGGAGCTGATGTCACTGTGACGCATATCCACCGGGGAGAGTGTCACTAGGAGGGAAGGGGGTAAGGGGGGGGGGGGCGCACCCTTTGGTTAACCAAGACGGTAAGGTAAAGTGCGTGTTAATGTGCAAGGAAGAGAACGGTTTGAGCATAACTTCTTATTTGTCATGTTCTTGCTATTGTTGTTGGTGTTGTTCATATTTTGTGTACCTGTGATATCATCTTTGATATTTCAACCAAACCTTGTTTTCAAGATTTTGTTTGAATGGGATGACGATTACACCGAAAAGAAGCAGATAAACATAATGAAATGATGTAATAACTCGCTTATTTGTAATTACAAATGAAGCGATTTGTTACATTATTAGCTCATACGTTTGGGGCATAGTACGTGTAATTTTTCAATTACCATGTGAAGCGAGCTACTTTTATAGGATCACTTTAGTTGTTGTAATGTAGTTACAATCATGACTAAAATGTTAACATCATGTTTAATAACACATCCTTCAAGACTTCCTGTCACTCGTATTGACAATCTTAGTTAAACAAAGTTCAATTTTACACAATAGCAATTCAAAATCCAACCGAATCTTCTCTTTCAATGTTACACGTGAAATAACAGTTGTTCGCGCACGCACAACCGCATATCTACCATGTCTACGTAACTGCGTAATGACTCGTCTGGATGGTTTGGTTTGGAGATAATGAGAGAGTATTCATGACTTCCGAACATCATGAGTCGTACTGCACGCTATTAATAGACCACAGTAATGAACATAGCCGGCTAGCTTTAAGGGACGGGTCAGGATAGGGGGCTCATCCGGTTTCTTAGTTCAGGACTTTGCATGGGAGACGATAGAACAACAGGGATTCGGAGTGTTTTACGGCTAGGGGCGACCAGGAAAGCTAAGAAGTTACGGAGATCTGTTGAGTGATAGGTGTAACGACCGAATCCTGGATGAGACTGAATAGGACTGTGTGATAGGCCTATGCACGGAGCTGCAAACCCTAAAGCCCCATGACGTACTGACACTCAACTCTCTGTGTGTCAGGCAAACTGCTACGTATTTCAGGATTTGTGTGTGTGTGTGTATGTGGTGAAATAATTCACGTGTGGCACTTTAATACTCAATGATATCTGACTCGATATATATGTACATTTTGGACAATGTCCCGTTGGAAGTACGGAACGACATCGCGACTAACATCAGGATTGTTGTGGATATTGAACAGATGAAACAGTATGCTTATCTGAAACATTATTATCCGTGTAACATTCACGATAATTTGCATCAATGATGTTATCATTGTTTTCTTGAACCGCGATGTACTGAATGTGATGATTTTGCATTGAGTTGTATATCTTAAGATTTGCAGATGGAAAATCCTCCGACTGTGGATGTGACATTGATCGAAGCTAGCGTCAAAGCCACCAAAGGAAGGCCGAGGAAGGGGGACAATCAGGGAGAGAGGGGAGAGAAAGGGGATAATCAAAATCTCTCAGGATCAGCACTGTCAATAAAACTCGTCTGCAGAGAAGAACAAACTTTTACTTGCTGGCCTTAGAGCTCACGATCTGCCAAGTGACTAATCGTTTTCTAAAAGAGAGAGAGAGCTCGTTTGCCAGCAAACGATAGTCACAGATGCCGGGAGATGTCTAACGATCACAAGGCATTGTGTGAGGGGGGAAAGTTCGCTCAAAGCCCGCGTATAACGCCAAGGGAAACAAACGAAATACGCTAATACACGTACAAGGCGAGCTCCGATCAGTAAGCTAAAGAGTGCCCCAGCACCGACTCGACAAACACTTGCAATCGGTTCGCGCGCAAAAGAGTTTGTCGGGAGACAAGCTTGGCGGCAGTTTCTTTCTCATTGTCAACAGACATGGAGTTAAGGAGAATACCCTGGGATGTTTGGTGGAATCTGATATTTGTGATTTTAATCGGACTTCAAAGTGAACATTCTAATGCAGGTGAGTGCCACAACATTTTATAAAGTGTTGTTTCGCAGTTGTCAATTCAATGTTGCCTTATTCCTATACCGTGGATTGAGATCCGTCTCACTCACTCATTGTTTTAGTCACATGCAAATGTCAAACATGTTTCAAGTAGTTAAGTACATGTTTAAGGTGTGATTAATAGACAGTGTGTGGTTATCATTTGAAATAAACTTTTATGTATCGATGTATGTTTGCGTGTGGAATATTTGTATATGTCTGCGTGTGTTTGTGTGTATGAGTGTGTGAATGTGTGTGAGGTGGAGGTCGGGGAGGGGGGATAGGTTTCTGCTTACAAGATGCCACGTAGCGGCCATAATGACTTTTTTTTATACAAGACAGGCAAGACTTTCCCTTTGACCCGTTACGTTTGCACGTTCTCTTAGATTTGACATCTTGGTCTGTTTATCAATCACGTGTGTTGTAGAAATACAATGCTCAATAGAAGAATGTTTCTGGCAAAGAAAGTAACCTTCACATCTTAATAATGGCTGGCAACGAGGCGACTTAGCTCTCAGCAGTTGTCTAGTAAGAGTGAATACCTCAATGAAAGCGCAATAAAGTGTGATTGAACAAGTGTACAGTGCATTTGCTGCCAAGTTCACACATCTCTCTCTCTCTCTCTCTCTCTCCTTCTCTCTCTCTCTCACTTTCTCTCTCTCTCTCTCTCTCCTTCTCTCTCTCTCACTTTCTCTCTCTCTCTCACTTTCTCTCTCTCTCTCTTTCTCTCTCACTTTCTCTCTCTCTCTCTCTCTCTCTCCCTCTCTCTCTCTCTCTCTCTCTCTCTCTCTCTCTCTCTCTCTCACTTTCTCTCCCTTCTCCTTTCTCTGTTTCACCGTCCCTCTTTCCCTTTACCTTGTCTGCATTTTGTTTGTCTCAATGTTCCAATTTCAATCTTCCCCCTCGTTTTCTTTCTTTCTCTCTTTTTATCTTTTGGCACCCAAAGGATAAAAAGACCCCCCCCCAAAAAAAAAAAATAAATAAATAAATAAATAAATAGAAAAAAATGAAAAGAAGGCGATATGGGAGGGTGTAAGATATATGAAGAGTGTTTGTGTGTGTTTGCGTGTGTGTGTGCGTGTTTGTGTGTGTGTGTGTGTTTGCGTGTGTGTGTATGTGTATATGTGTGTTTGTGTGTGTGTGTGTGTGTGTGTGTGTGTGTGTGTGTGTGTGTTTGGGGGCAACGCAGTGACTCATGTATCCTCGACCTTTTACAATTTTAACTAACAGCTATCGATAGTGTAAATACATCTACTCTTCCACGCAGTGTTGAAGCAAAATCTTCAATATTTTGGTCGTGCTGCGAGGAGAAATGGAGAAAATCTGTATCATGTTTGGAAAAAAGAAGGAAAGAGAAACAGAGGAAGGCAAAGACTCAGGTGGGCTGATGGCATTGCTTCTACCACTAACATGTCAATATACCGATGCTACTCAAAATCTCAGTGTGGTCACGAATGGAGAGCCTTCATCAATCGGATCACGAGTACTCAGCCATGAGTAGAACGACGACGGCGACATTCATGATGAAAAGATCTTGGGTAAAACTCGAACGCAACAAACACAGGAACGCCCATGATGCACTCGCTTCCCCCCTCCCTCCTACCCCCCTTTCCAAAGCTAGGTATTACTGCGTTGTCTCATTATCAAATGATTAGCGAACGGTCATTGTCATGGCTTAATTATACGAAGCTAAGTAGCTTTCTGATAGGCAATGATAGAGGGGAGTGATAATTAAGTCCGAGAAATGTGGTAGAGGACGAAGAAGGAGGGAGGGGGTGTTACGTAACTTCGGAACCTACCTAATGTGTCAACACATAGACTGCCACTGAGAGAATCACGACTCCTTTCCTCCCTTCCCTAGGCCTCGCCCTTTTAAAACAATCCCCTCTCTATGTTCATTTGCAAATTTATTGTATGTATATGTGTATGAACGTATGTATGTATGAATGTGTGTATGTATGTATGTATGTATGGGTGTATTCATGTATGTATGTACATGTGTATGTATGTATGTATAAGTGTACGTATGTATGTACGTATATGCATATATATGTGGGAAATTGATACTTGAACAATGCATGTGTAACCAGCGTTAACAATTTGACGTGAATTATGCTTTTCTGAAATGTATGATTATGTATGTTATGTACACAAAGATAATAACCATGCACCTGATTATTTATCATTAATCATATAGTAATTGCAGGTACATTGTATGTTGATATATAAATGTGAATTTATGTATACGAGTGAGAAACAGAGAGCGAGAGAGAGAGGGGGGGGGGGGTAATTGCTTTTCAAGTTCAATGTGTTTATTATATTTCTTTGTTATTTTAAACATCCTCGACAAACCCCCCTTTTTTTGGCTGACCCCCATTCTAAAGTTTCACTAAATTTAAACCAAATCCTTCCAAAAAAAAACTCGACAAGTAAGCTCTAAAGATAGGTTCAGATGATGTTGATACCGTTGTTATGGCTCACATGTCCGTGGTACTATCCTTAATGATCCTAATTACTGATTTAAAATAGTTTATGGGATACTTCCGTTGTAACTTCCAGCAGTTGTTTTACAATTCCTTGGCAAGTGCTTAGCTTGAACTTTAAATCGTACTTTATGGCACATAATATTGAAAATAACCATTGTGTACTTTGGCCGGGCTTTGGTTTCGAGTTGTTTATATACTAGCTGAGACAAATGATAGGTGTATGTGTGCGTGTGTATGTGTGTGTGTGTGTGTGTGTGGGGGGGGGTAGTCAAAATGAGGGCTAGCTTTGTGTATATTCAAACATTTCCGTTTGCAGTTTCAGACACAATGAATTAATAGACTCACTGGGTGACTCACAAGATATTGTTAGTACAGATAGATAATGTACCACGTCCAATACATTATCGGTGCTTCGGAAGAAAAGTTTTGAAAAATGTTTTAAAGGGTATATACTGTACTGGGAAGACAAAAAGCCTTCAAATGGTGATCATGAGCAATCTTCTTGCAAATGGTCTTAAATTCATGTATTGTCCATTTTAGAAACTTGCTGAAAGTTATTTCCCCTCAAATGATCCATATGTTGAGTAATTAGTGATTAAATCACAAATCCTGAAATTGTTCGGGCCGAACATTTTGAGGATTTGTAATTAAATCACTAATAACTGAAAATGTAGATCATTTGAGGGCAAATAACTTTCAGCAAGTTTCTAAAATGGACAATACATGAATTTAAGACCACCGGCAAGAAGATTGCTCATGACCACCTTTTGAAGGCCCTTTTGTCTTCCCAGTACAGTATATGCCCTTTAAAGGAATTATCGATTGTGGCTACCCTGTTATGATTTGTCCAGCTCAACGTGAAGTATAGTCTTTCAAAATATTCGACAACAGTGACTGTCATTGCTCCCACATGAATTGACAGCTGTTGATATGATAAAGGACATGCTATGTTATATGATAGGAGTCATACTAGTAAAAGAACAATGCTGAGTGCCCTAGCACGGGCCTCTTTCCCGATGAGGGGGCTGTTTTATTTCTTGACGAACATGAGTCAAAGTCACGAGCATTATGAGGGGCTCTGGGGAGGAGAGGGGGAGGGGGTTCACTCGATGGAAGGGGTAAACGAGGAGAGGGGGAGGGGGTTCACTTGAGGAAAGGGGTAAACGAGGAGAAAGGGTGGAACACAATAAACAAAGGAGGAAATTGAGGTTTTAGAGGTATGAGAAAGAAGGGGGTGGAAAGAAGGAGAGAGTGTTACATGATGAGCAAGGAGAGTAAGAGAGAAAGAGAGAGAGAGAGAGAGAGAGAGAGAGACAGAGACAGAGACAGAGACAGAGTAAGAAAGAGAGAGAGAGGGGGGGGTGGGGGGAGAGGGAGACAGAGAAAGGAAGAGGGAGGGGAAAAGAGAGAGGGAGAGCCATAGAAAAAGGGAAAGAGGTAAAGAGAGAGAGAGAGAGAAAGACAAAATAGAAACAAAGCACTGTGAACCTGGTCTTTCGTTACGCGGACAAAACTTAAAAGAGACCCTTTGATATGTTGCATAATGAAGACTGGGAATGTGTGTGTGTGTGTGTGTGTGTGTGTGTGTGTGTGTGTGTTTGTGTGTGTGTGTGGGGGGGGGGGGGGTTAGAATCAACTGAATATTACTTCAATCTGATCAAGTTTATGAAGTAATATGTTAAATGTGACTCCATCTCAAATATCTAATCATTACCAAGAAAAATTAAGTAATTTGTTTTTATCAGAGCAAACAAAGTTTATAAATGTACTTGTTTATACGAAAAGAAAGCTTGACCAATAACGAGTCCCCCACAAACAGTCACGTGACCCCAAGAGTATGACTCACAAGGACTCATTCCCCGTTTTCATGGTAACCGTCATGTATTCTGACATTACTATTTTTTATCGAACATTCGTGGTGTTCTTGTGTACATGAACGAGGATGACAGTACTCTCAGCAGCTGCTACAAAACAGCTTCGCAAACAGACGACCTCGAACGCTATATCGCTGTTAATCATCTCTATTCTAAGCTTGCTCATGCTGAGTAAGAGTGATCGTGGAGATAATAGGGATCGGTTTACCTCTCCTTCACCGTGCTGACGTAATATTGTCATATTTTCGTCTTCTGCAAGCTATGATTTGATTTGATTTGATTTAGCTTTATTTTACTCACAGAAAAACTATCAGCTAATCACCGATAGCGTTGCTGAGGTAGACAGTAAATGAAGTTTTTGATTTAGAAAATAAATGCTATCGATCTTTACAATTAATTAAACATAATTGTGAAAATGGGTAACAGTGAGGGAATGACTACTGACCATGATTATGACATAACCCTTCCGCCGCCATCACCAGGATCCAGATTTCGTTGAATTTGAACGATTTTTAGTTCATTCCTCCCTGATATCCTGCGACCAATGGCTACAGGAGGATAGCACTCCATCATGACAAAGGGCCAGTAGTCTTTCCCTTTTCCCCTTCGCTTACAAATATTTAACGGCCTCTCTTTGGTCCCCAACCCAACCCCCTACCCTCTTCTCCCCAGAGCTCCGGCTGCAAGGAGGGCCGACCAACCGAGAAGGGCGGGTGGAGGTGGCTTACGAGAGCAACATCCAGCCGGGGAAGTGGGCGTCGGTGTGCGGGGAGGGCTGGGATAATATCGACGCCATGGTGGCTTGTAATGAAGCCGGCTTCCCTGGACCGGCCATCGCAGTGAGACACTCACTGCCTATCTACGGGGAAAGCTACCTCACCGTCATGATGTCCAACGTCAAATGCGAGCCAAGTAAGTCAAAGGAATCATTTTCGTTATTTCACTTATTAATTAATTAATTAATTCATCCATCCATCCATCCATCCATCCATCCATCCATCCATCCATTCATTTATTCGTCCATGCTCTATGGGGATATATTTCTGACCGTCATGATGCAACCTCAGATGCGAGCCAAGTAATTCAAAGCAATTACTTTCGTTGATTCATTATTAAGTTATGCATTCGTTCATTTATTCATCTATTCATTAATGTATCCATTCATCTATTCATTAATGTATTCATTCATGCTTTACGGGAATAGCTTTCTAACCGTCATGATCTTGAACGTCAGATGCGAACCACGTGCGTCGAATGAATCCTATACATCTTTGAAATTCACGGAGATTAACTTTCTGCACTCTTTAATACCTAAAACCGATTATCTCATTAGTAGAGGTTATCATTTTCGAGTCGTTTTTCTACAATGACATAACAGGCGTGTCAGGAGAGAGTCATATCACATTATGTAAGCCGATGCCATTAATTGAATGGTATCCTGTGTAGTTATGGAACACCGTTAACGTGATCAAATACCGCGGTGCACACCGTTGGGTTAGGGTGAGGTAATGAGTGTGTATGTGTGTGTGGCGGGGGGGGGGGGGGGGCTGCCGCTCACATGTCATGTGGTTAAATGAGATTTGTGTCGTTTATTCTGAAGTCTACAACATAAAATTATTTGATGGTAATAATCGTGTTTTTTTTTCAAACATGCAAAGTTAACGCGGTATGAATTGCATTTAGTTTTAACCAAAACAATGGTAATTTAATAATAATAATAATAATAAATCATTTATAGAGCGCAGAAACTATATTTATATATTCTACTGCGCTACAAGAGCTTTTATATGCACTTCTACTACGTAATGCTGTATAGTTTTAAATCATGGTCAGAAGTAGATTAGGTCTGTGTTTAGAACAAATAGGTTTTCACCTTTGATTTAAAGCTGCCTAATGTTTTAGATTTCCTGATGTCTACAGGTAGTTTATTCCACAATTTAGGAGCTGCACAAAAGAATGATCGGTCACCTAGGGTTACTTTTGTTCTGATTTGGGGGACTTGCAACAACGATGTGTCTTGTGTACTGCGGAGATTATGACCATGGGTTTGACATTTAAAATGCAGTAATTCATTAATGTATCTAGGAGCCTGACCATTTAACGCTTTAAAGACTATCACCAACATCTTGAATTCAATTCTTTGGCGTACAGGCAGCCAGTGCAAATCTCTTAACAATGGTGTAACATGGGCAAATTTTGGAAGATTACAAATCAGTCTTGCACATGTATTTTGAACCCGCTGTAACTTTACTATCTGTGAGTCTGGTAATCCGTACAGTACACTATTACAGTAATCTAATTTACTCGTAATGCATGCGTGAACTACACTTTTCATGCTATCTTGATCGAAATATTTACGAATGCGCCTCAGATTATAAATCATGTAATATGCTGATTTGCATACACTAGTAATTTGTGAATCCATGCTCAAATGGGTATCGAATAAGACTCCTAGGTTTCTTACGCTATGGGACGGTTTTATAACAGTGTCACGTACTGATATACCATTTGTCCGAAACTTGGATACTTGACGTGGAGTACCAATGACTAACAGCTCTGTTTTCTTATCATTCAACATCAATTTGTTTTGCAACATCCAGGCCCTGATGTACTCAATGCATATTTCTAACACACTGATACAGTAGTCTTCATTTGGTGTGTTAGGACAGAATGACAAATATATTTGGGTGTCATCTGCGTAGCAGTGACAAGTAATAATGGGGAACTCCTTTTCAATATTTGTGAGGAGTCTGTTTGTATACAATGTAAAAAGTAAGGGTCCTAGACGTGACCCTTGAGGGACACCAAAAGGTACCTTGAACACATCTGACTCAATACCATTCATTTCAACCGTCTGTTTTCTGTCAGCCAAGTAAGATTGGATCCAAGCAAAAACTGTACCATTTATCCCAAAATTACTTTTTAAAGTTTGTAACAGAGACAAATGGTCAATAGTGTCAAAAGCGCCGGTCAAATCAAGTAAGAGCAGTATACTAATCTTCTGGTCATCCATTGACATTAGAAGATCACTTTTGATTCTTAGGAGTGCTGTTTCAGTGCTATGAAATTTTCGGTAGGCTGATTGGTTGATTGGCAAGAGTGAGTGAGAATCAATGTGCTCAAGGATTTGTTGGGTAGCAGCGCCTTCTACCAACTTTGAAATGTACTGAAAAAATTTAAGAACGATGGCTTAAAGACAGCCCGTCCCTTTTTCAGATCACCACAAAACCATCGAAACATTGGCAAAACATAGAGAAGTGTTAGCAAGCTGCGTATTCACAATTTGAAATTGATACGTAGTGTAAAATTCAAATAATGCACGCAAACAACGTCTGATTAATAGTCTTTACCTCAGGCTCTTAGCGGTTTGTGTTGAAATATCTGCTTTATTGATTAATCTGTTTATTAAATTATAAAACGCATTATGAAAAAAAAATTGTTCTATAGAAGGAATCATCTCCAAAGTTTGGTAATTACTCATAAAATTAGGATTTCACACACGCATATCAACCACATAGATACTGTAACAAAGACTAATACTTTTTTCGTAGTACGAAAAAAGTCGGTTTGAAATTTAACGGCTGAAATTTTTCACATACAGAAAGCTTCAACATGCTATATTCTTATAAATGGTCTTGAATCACACTTTCTTCAATTTACGATCGTGATAGACGATTTGAAATTTTAAGCTTGCAAAAGGGACGGACAATCTATAACTTGACTTCATTAATTCACTTTCATATTGTAATGCATACAGTATGTCATGGGTTGTTCATTTCAACTCTACGTTTAAGGGGGGGGGGGGGGGGTGGATCCGCAATTTTGATGCGACACCAAAGAACTGTGAAAATGGGTGAACAAATCCCAAAACTTCAAGTAACGACATTGAGCCAATTATCTGTTTACGTGTGCTTTTTACATTTTTACATGTGATTTTTGCATTTATAATGTTCAGATGCAAATGGAGCTTCATGTTGTATTGTTGCAAGCTGCATGATGCCATTATAAGGAGCGTACCATGGTGTCATTTCATTATATAGTACGTGTTAACTTTTGCTATTTCTTGCAGTGATAATGCTCGGAGCCAAATTAAGCTAAATGTCACATAATGTATGATGGAATTTTACTAAACGTTTGTTTGTTTGCCTACTTGCTTAGTTCAAGTAGTAATTCACGATCCACGATGGCTTACTATACTCTATGGTTTTGTATAGTTGCCATGGTAATACATAATATATGTTTACATTTGTTGTTTCTTGCAGGGATTGCTCTCATAAGCAAATGTAGCTGAGTGTTGTAAGATGTATTATGGAAGTATGATTAGGAGTGCACGATACTGTCATTTTACGTCATACAAGACCGTTCTCCCTTCACGGTGCCTCTTTGCACAGGGTCTGACTCATAACGTGGGGTCCTAAAGCATTACTCGCCTAGAAGAAACCGCAACTTTCTTTTCTTCTAGAGTCTTATACGCTCAAGTCAGAGTCATGATTAAATCTTCTGCACGTGACGGAGCTGCTACTTTGCCTTTTAACTCTCTAAATACCATTTGTATTAACCCTTTGTGCGTCAGACGTAGTACTTTTCTATGTGGTTTATGTGGTTTAGTGGTGAAATAATCCACCAGTGTCCCGTTAAGAGTGAATACCGTAGCAAGTCAATGGCGTTTTTAATGCTTAGTGTTGAATAGGTTAAGACAGAATCACGCTGTTCTCGACAAACGAAATCACAGGTCGATGCGTATGTACGATACATTCAAGTCTCCATATAAGGCAAGTCAGGGGGCCTCTTTTGTCTGCCCCCCTCCCACACACACACACACACACACATACACACACATACACACTCACACACACGCACACACACACACATACACACACACACACGCACACACACACACATACACACACACACACACACACACACTTACAGACGTCATATTGATTATGCTAACGATATAATAACATAATTACTCAGGATGGTTCATAAGGAAGCTCATGGCTCCTTGAGAAATGTACGTCCATTTCAAGATACTCCAAGATGTCTAGTCAACAAGCTCAGATTTATTTCAAAGTGATTATCAAGTATGATTACCCATTGACATGACTGGGGAGACAAAATGGTCTCCTCATTCCCTCAAGGTAAGCTAATATTGGCCGTATCAATAAAAGACATCGTCGGCATGAACGAGTGTTGATTTGAGTAAACTGACCAACCTGATTATTACAGGGCCGTCACCAGCTTTTTTCTAGGGGGGGGGGGGTGCTTTTTATGAAAAAAAAAACACAAAAACACAAAAACAACGTATCAACTCAATTTCATGCAGTTATATAGCCCGCCTTTTTTGGATCTACTAATACTGATAGTATTTCGCCTAGATCTTTTTCAAAAAAGCCCCCAAGTATCCCTACCCCCCCTTCCCTTTTTTTTTTTTTTTTTTTGTAATACGGCCCTGTATTACATTATCTTCTAATCAGGATTGTGTTTCCGTTAAATGTTGGTCGTAATCATATGATGTATCTTACGTCTCCAGGATAGTTACACTTTGTGTGTGTGACACACACAATTTATTATCATTAGTTTACGGCACGGCCTTTTCGTTTTTGAACGGTAACCCTACCTAAAAATGTGTGAGCCAAGAAATTTTGCAGCGCTGAAAAAAAAAATATTATGACCCCCCCCCCCCCACTAACAGCACTTTCAGAGACTGGGCGGGATAAAAAAAAGAATTATGGAAACCCCCCCCCCCCCCCCAGAAAAAAATCCATCACTACCCCCCCCCCCCCCCCTGCTCATGAACGTTTGGAGACTCGACGGGATTAAAATAACTCAGCTCGAGCCCCTACCCCCACCTCAGAAAAATCCTGGATACGCGCCTGTTGAGTATTATGATATTATAACATACAGCCATAGCAGACGTGAATTGTAGGATCTCATTTGCCTTTTACATCGTGATTAATCAAATTAAGTTTTACAGAAATGTACATGTTAATCATGTTAAAGGGGAAGTTCACACTGAAATTATTTTGGTTTTAATAAAAAGAGATAAATGAAAGAAACATATGAGTGAAGGTTTGACGAAAGTTGGTCAAAGGGAAAGAAAGTTATTTCATTTTAATTGTTTTTATTTTGTGACGTCACGTGCGAGGTGCTCTCTCGTATGTTGTGTACAAAATAAGTCGATAAATTGTTTTTTTTTTCTGTTTTGACAATGGAATGATTTTTTTTTCGTACTGGTATGTGTGTAAAAACGTATTTCTAATAATGTATCAAATGCACAAGTAAAAGAATGCATATCTTTGTGAGAATATTACCATTTTCGAAAAAAAATATTGTACACAACATATGGGAGAGCACCTCGCATGTGACGTCACAAAATCAAAACTTTAAAATCAAATAACTTTCTTTTCCTTTGACCAATTTTCGTCAAACCTTCACTCATATGTTTCTTTCATTTGTCTCTTTTTATTGAAACCCAAATAATTTCAGGGTTAACTTCCCCTTTAACTGTGACATCTCAGTCAAAAAACGAAAACTTCTTTTTAAACGAGATTGAACTTGAAACTAGAAACTGAATTTCCTGGTGTATAGCATACGGAATGTGATACAAGTAGAGCTCTCATTTAACTATGTAGGCACGAGTTGTTTTCCTACGTCAATTCTGCACGGGTTGACATTGAGACCGTACAGTCAAGGGCACCGTGCTTCTAATTATCCCCCATCCTGGCCGCTGGGCAAGGTTCTAGAAACTACACGAAGGCAACAAAGTTCTCAAATGTATTTACAGGGGTTGTGTTAAAAGCCTAACGTCACCCAACCAACACAATGAACCATGATGTGACTTATACCCAAGAAGAAAATATTATTTTCACAACTTGCAATATGAGATCATGATCATCATTATTGCTCGTAATAGCCGTGGTAGTAGTAGCGTTGTTGTTATTATATTAATTCATCATTATTTTTACTTTTACTTACACTACTATCATTCATCATTATTTCTTTATATCGTTGACACCATTATCATTATTCTCACCATTACCATCATCATCATCAACGTTATTAGATTACTAATGCATGTGTATTCAGGAAAAGAAGCCTTTAAGTACAACGCCTCCTTTAAGTCTAAGTCACGGGTTTTGTTGCTACGTCAGGTCTGTGTGTTGCTATGTATGGTGACATTGCTAGGCGCAGTCACGGGCATACTGGGCGGGTTAATTGTGTCCTCTTCCTGACCCGCGTCTTCCCGTCCTGTGGAGAACATGTCTCAGACGATATGCTATCCCGGCATGCACCCTGCCAAGGCGTTAAGTCGTGGGCGGTGCGATGGTCAACAGGCCAAGGATGTGTGGCCATGCTTCGCCAAGAAGGGAGTTTCCCTTAATGACTGTGCATAATGAACATTCCATTGTCCTTAAAATCATACTAGTCCTAGTATTCAAACAAAAGATAAAAACTAAGTAAAGAAATGGATTGAGATGGTGTAGACAAACCAAGCAAAACAGCGCGCATTCATAACCAAGGGGCGCTGCAATATTTTATTTGTTCATTTATGTATGAGAAGATTTTATTCATTTGAATGGAAGAATGAGTCATATTGGATACATGTATTAAATTTCCCTCAGTTGAAGAAAACGATATATAACTGCCTTTTAACAACTTATGAGGGAAAACAAGTAAAGGAAATAACAACAAGGTTACAGCGTAACCATAGCAACAAAACAATACAGATATGACGTTGATAGAAACGGGAATCCAAGGGAGGAAGGAAAAGAACTTAATCAACGATGATGACGATGCCTATGATGACCCGACGTCTTCCCCTTCCAATATATGCGTATAGACCCATGTGCTGTCGCGTCTTCTTTCTCGACCCTGTCTTGAGGTGACTCGTCATTTTATGCGGTTACTTGTTAAATATGATAGGGTAGACGTGTACACGTTTCCACCGGCAATATACATTTGATAAGGCACATGTCATCTATTTTCATGTAGGTATCTTTTTTCTATCTTTATATATGTGGCATACAAAATGCAAGTAAAGTAAAACTTGAACTTGAACCAGAGATTGGTGCTCACATAATGGACGGTAAATAGCATGATATGAGATGATATGAAAATGGCGATCGTCAATAGACCGCGCTGCTGGGAGATATTTTCAGTTACTGAACGAGCTCTACCATTTTGGCTTACTAAGTTAAGACGTTTAATCGAATATAAGCCCCGGAAGTGAAGCACGCGGGCTCCTAACGTTACTTACTTCCCGTGTGAAATCCCGTTCGCATTAAAATTCTGACGTCACGACCGTTACTTGTCCATATGTGGTAAGGAAAGACGAAAAAAGCTGCACAGCCTTGCACAGAGTGTGACGTCAGATTTTGCAGTCCGAAGTTGTCCACGGCATAAGGCCTCTCACTTAATTCTCTGTCCCATAAATGTCACACGTTCTTCTAAAGAAAAAAATAATGTAATGATGAAATTAGCCACTGAATATTCAATATAAATCTGCTGAGGGAGCCAAAATTAGGGGGATTAGCTATTCCATTTCATGTTATTTAATGTATTTACCACATCCAACTTAATAAATACAAATTTTCGAATAAATATGGTGAACAGAGCTTCAATGAGGACGAAACTATCAACAAGGTGCTGATAGAGCCCCGTCATACTTTACCAGCCGCAACTTTCTTGTGTGTTACGGGACTTTATCATAACGTTTTTAGTAAAACAATCGAAATGTTTGGAGCCTCTCCCCCCTCATTCAGACACTAAGATTATTTAAGCTTGTTTTCATAGATCAAACACCCCCCCCCCCCTCTGACCATCCAGAGTGCTGCTGTACATACTAAATGATTTGATTGGGATCAAGATGCAGATTGCTTGTTGAAATAATTAGAGACAGAAGGACAATATCGTAATCTCTGCGTTATTTTTATTCATCATCTGCAGCTGCTCCTGACCTTCTACATTGTAAGAATGCCAGCGCCGTGGTCAGACCGTGCTCATCAGGAAGAGAAGCAGGGGCAATCTGCCAGAGTAAGATCATTCCTCCTCGTCGTCCTCCCTGTCCTCCTCGCCCTTCTTCTCCTCCTCGTCCTCGTCCTCCTTCTCCTCCTCATCCTCGTCCTCCTTCTCCTCCTCGTCCTCGTCCTCCTTCTCCTCCTCTTCCTCGTCCTCCTCCTCGTCTTCCTCCTCGTCGTCCTCCTCCTCTTCCTTCTTCTTCTCCTCCTCGTCATCGTCCTCCTCCTCCTCGTTCTCCTGATCTTCCTCATCCCCCTTCTCCTTCTCACCCTCCTCCTCGGCGTCCTCCTTCTCATCCTTCACCTTGTCTTCTTCCTCTTCGTCTTCGTCCTCCTCATTCCCCTCGTTTTCCTCGTCCTCCTTCTCCTTCTTCTTTTGTCCGCTTTCATTTTTCTTTTCTTCTTCCCCTTTTCCTTCTCCTCCCCTCCTTCTTTTCTTGTTCCACTTTGCTTCCTCCTATCTTCTTTTCACACCTTGTAGCAATTTCCATTTCCTTGTCTTTGATCTTATTGATCTTTTTTCGTCCTTTAAATGTTCTCCCTCTATTCCCACACTCATCTTCCTTCCATTCTTCCTCATTCTACACCTCCCCTTCTTCTCTTTCTATATACTTTACCTACAATATCTCTTACAAGTGCTATAGTTGTAGAACTATCCTTACCATCGTCAGTAGCATTATCACTGGTATGAGCATGTGATTAAAAGAAGTACATGTATAGCTATTATTAGTATCAATATTGTTTTCATAATCATTATTATATTCCCCAACCAAGAATGTTGCTATATGATTGGTCAAGAGTTGATCACGTGATGAAGCGTATTTTTTCCCATCTGATCACCTGAGAAGAAAAGTTCGTTACACTCTAGGTGATAGTACTTTTTGGTTTCGCTGATCTTTTCACTCCTCACAGTTCTAACGCGTGATCAATATTTTGAGTACGCGCGAAATAAAGTGCGTTACACTCGGACTATCAATTGTAGCTAGTCGAAGTAGTCGTAGTAGTCATAGTAGTCGTAGTAGTAGTAGTAGTAGTAGTAGAAGTTGTAGTAGTAGTAGTAGAAGTAGAAGTAGTAATAGTAGTAGAAACAGTTTACATGATTGCAGCCTTTTCTTTGCCATTTCTCCCCCACAGTGCCTGGCTATGACGGTTGCTACAAGGCGGAGCAGCTCGCGCTCACGAGCGACTCCTTCATAGCGAACACCAACATGACTGTGGACAGGTGCCTGGATTACTGCCTCAACGAGTCCATCCGCCTCGCCGGGGTGTCAGGGGACCAATGCCGCTGCTGGCACGAGATGCCCAACACGACCACGGAGATGACGCTGGTGGGGCCCCATCACTGCATCCAGCACTGCCTCGGTGACCATACCCAGCTGTGCGGTGGTATGCTGGGCACTGACAAGACATTCGCCGTCTATGACAGTAAGCACGTCTATATAAATGCATGATCTCTCTGTGTTCCTCTGTTACGATTCTCCACACTGGCCGCATATTGGGCAAAGTCGTCCCATAATGCACCGCACTGCGCCAGGGGGCGTTTCATTCTCCGACAATTACCATAGTAACAGTCAGAGGCTAGTGCCTCTCAGCCAATCAAAACCGAGGATTTCACTGAAGTTGTCAGCACTGACCATTTGGTCAGTGCTGACAACGTTCATGAAACGCCCTCCTGGAATGTTTTTGTCATCATGTCCGCTTCCGGTCTCATATGCTAGTACAATGTACCGGAAGTGGACATGACTGCGAACGAAATCCATATATGGCCACGCGGTATAATGGGGCGACTTCTCTTTATAATATGGAGGACGTAACATTTGGCATATTTAATGGGCTCGAATTAAGATAGAGGGAGGAGAGGTAGAAGAAGATGAAAACTAAAAAGTAACAGAAGATGATGAAGAAGAAGAAAACAAGAAAGCGATGAAGAAAGCAAGAAAGAAGAGTGAAAAGTAAAGTAGAATGTAAAAGAGGAGGTCAAGATGATGATGAGGCACTGTACTTGTTATTTATCAACGAGGATAGTCACACGAACTGGTCTTCCAATGATTCTTGGGACAGATATCGCATGTAACAAGGAGGTGGTATAACAACATACAAAATTGTTACAATGATAAGCAATAAATACCAATTTACACAAAGATGAAGGCAATCTAAAATGTGAAACCTATATGTATATATATATATATATATATACATACATATATATATATATATATGCCCTTTATATGTACTTCTATATACCCAGTCTCTCCTTAGCACAGTTCTAAGAAGCTTTACCAGCGTGTCTCTTTCTACATCCTCCCTCCCTCCATCTCCCACCACGCTCACCCCCTTCCTACCCATACCCCACAGCCGATATCGGTTTCTGCGACAACCCAGGCGAGATCGCTAACGGTTATCGAGACAGCGACTGGTTCCAGTTCAATGCCGAGGTCACCTACCATTGCAACGAGGGCTTCGGCATGCAGGGGCGATCGACGCTCCAGTGCATCGAGACTTCGCCCTTGTTCTACGACTGGGACGACGCAACGCCCATGTGTGTCGGTAAGTAGTTATTCATTCATCCACGCGCTGGTGTTGATAATGAACGTGAAGATGATGAGGATGATGCTGGTGATGATGATGACGACGACGACGATGATGATGGGGATCATGATCCCGAATATAACGACGACGACGTTGACGACTATCATGATGGTGATGATGATGATGACGATGACGATGATGATTAAGATGACGACGATGATGATGACAAATGAGGGCAATCTGGCCCATAATATAACCCATGACCGTGATAACGATGAAAATAGTACAAGACAAGGAGGTTGAGAATAAGAGGTGGAGGACATTAAATAAGATATCTTAAAGTAGTCATGGTAACATGTTGGTGTTTATCGTGTTGGTTAGATAAATAATGTGAAGCTAATATTTATATAATATTGACTGGCCTTGAGGGGGATACGACCTATATTGCCAGAACTGGATTCATATTGCCCGAGTCGAAGACAAGGGCAATATGGATTCAGTGAGGGCAATATAGGTCGTATCTCCCGAAAGTAAGAGCCTGTCAATATTATTATTATTATCCACATCAGACATCTAGAGCGAATAATTCACAATTTCTATAGCATCCCATTCTTAATACTTACCCATTAACAGTACCACTACATAACTATTAAATGCAATAGTCAGAAGAACTTTAGAAACAAATTACAGATTTTCTTCAGCTCTACTGTTGCTGCTTTAAACACCACGTTGGCATCGATCATTTCTGAATGTACTGGCTTTAAATGTCGATTGATACCTGCACGAATCCTGTGTCACAATGTAGTCTTGTAATGAATTCCATAAGTTCGGCGCACTTCCCCGTAAAATTTAATTGGCTATATAACACAGAGGCCAAATTCTTCTTATCTGCAGTTTGAGCATCAACATCCAGACGTTTTTCCGTCAAATATTCCTTTAATATCGTCATTGCTTGCAGGGTTGCTTTCGTCGTGTTCTGTGCATCTTTGTTTTATATGTCATCAACTTCCTGATCATCCAAAGACACAAGTCTTCTTGCACTAGGGCGCTGCCATTTTGCTTGTTTGTTGACAACACAATTTTTTCAAATTTCCCACGCAGCGCCAGCTAAGTCTGCGCTCTAGCTGCATGCAGCGCGCAACGCGCACACAGCACAGAGGCGATCGCCTGCTCATTTCACGTGTAAACCTATGGAAAATGGCACTCGTTCGCGCGCGTATCGCAGAGCTTTGCCTGCCAAGAACGCAATACTCGCCTGATTGAAAAACTCCCGGATGTTAGACCAGGGACAATACAAGACGATATTTCCTGTTTTATTACACGTAAAGTCCATAGGCTTTTGTGAAAGATGGTAATATTGTCAATATTACCATCTTTGCCCAATTGGCACTGGAAACAAGGGGAATATGGTTTTGTAAAACCACTGCTCAGATGTCTGATATGGATAATAATACCTATTACTCACCGTACCATCAAATGAATAAGTGCAATTACATATCAAAATCAAAATCAATTGAAGTCTCCTAACCATGTCCTTAATCTATATTATCATTTTTTTCCATACGGACATGTTCAAACAAGCATACCTCATATCACAGACACTGCTACCCATTGCTGTGTCACTTTAGTGGATCTCCCTATCTTCTTATCTCATCAAGATGGTAGAGTTCTTCTCATTCGTGTCTGCCTTCTTCTTCTCCCGTAGAAGTGGAGCCCACGGTGCCGCAGTCTAACGGCTCCTTCACCGTTCCCGGGATCGATGAGGGATCGGACGGCGAAGATGGAGGAGGAGGAGGCGGTTTAAACGGCGACCAAAGACTCGAAGGTTGGTCAATATCAGATTTATTATTTATTTAAAAGATTGAATAATTTTCAAAGAAAAGATGATAAAATCTCTGTTTTACTGATACTCTCTGGGGACTTAAGATTGATCAATCTTTTCCAAAATGAGAAGATATAGAGCACCATGCAGGAACTTCAACCTGAATCTACCGTAAAACATTTCATATTTGTTGTTTTTTCTGTTTTAGTCGTTAATCCTAAATAAATATTTCATACTTCTACGTTGATTCCTCATTCTTATAAAATATATTTTGTGTTTATGTTAATACCAATATGCCCTTTGTTTGTAATCAGCATTACATGATGTAACTAATATTTTTGTGTAGAATATTGTAATATTTTCTTTTTTTGCTGATGTTTATTAATGATGAATGTGATAAAATCTCTCCTTCATGCAGTGATCTCCATTGGCATCACGGGAGGAGGGGTCGCCCTGCTTCTCTTCATCGTCATCATCGCCTTCACCATCGCCTGCTGCAAGTCGAGAAAGAAGAAGTAAGTAGAAGACAACTTCCTCTGGCTCGCTCATCCATGAAACTTCCCCTCTGTCTGTCCGTCTGTCTATATGTATGTGTGTGTGTTAATGTGTCTGTTTCTCTTTCTGCTCTTTCTGTTTAGGTCTGTGTCTTTTGGTCTCTTTCTGTTCCATCATCATCATCTCTCTCACTCTTTGTCTCTGTATCTCTTCTCGCACTCTACCTCTTTCCATTTCTTTCCCTCCCTATTCTAGCCCTTCTCTCTCTCTCTCTCTCTCTCTCTCTCTCTCTATCTCTCTCTCTCATACGCACACACACATACAAACTCACATGCAAACACATACACACAAACACACACACATAAACACATTCCCTCTCTTTCTCTCTCCCTCCATCTCTGCCTCTCTCTCTCTTGTTTCTCTCTCTCTCTCTTTCTCTCTCTCTCTTTCTCACTCTCTCACTCTCTCACTCCTCTCCCCTTACACATAGCTTTCTTTGTCTCCCTTACCCGAAGCCATCGTATTGGAGGACTATCAATAATAGAAACAATTAGATTTTTCATTGTTGAGTTTTGTTTAAAACGGATGTATATGCCAGTATGATGTTTCTATCTATGTTATATGGCTTGACTTAAATCGCTCCCGTGTCAGAGCAAATTCCCTTCTCTATTCTGGCACTGTAGAAGTATAAATATATTTATTTCCTGTATCATATGCTATTACATGTATTGTGGTTTATTTAACCCCCCCCCCCCCGCCACCCCCCCCCCCCCCCCCCCCCCGCAGAGAGAAGAAGCTGATCGACAATGGTGACGAGGAGAGCCGGGTGGGGCGAGGCAGCAGCAAGAAGAGAAAGAAGAAGTCTTCCAAGAAACCTCGCAAGGTCAAGAAGAAACACAAGGAGGTCGACGAGGAGGAGAAGGACAGGGACGAGATGGAGCTCGAGATGGAGAGCGAAGACAAAGACGACAACTGCAGCGATGAAAAGAGTGAAGACGATTATGAGGAAGATGACGTGATCGCGAACGAGAACAAAGCCAACGCGAGGATCGATACTGGTCCGATAGCTACGGCAGACCACAGCTACTACCAGATGGAACAGGATCAAACCGGTCGGAACAAAAACAAACCGCTGCCATCCGCCCGCGGCCAGGGCCGTCCGACCTCAAGCAGCAAACCGGCCAAGTTTAATTTCATCGAGACGGACCAGAGGAAGAACTCCAAACGGAGCAGAGGCGCCCTTGGGACGAAAAATGTCCTCTTTGTGAAAGGGAAAAATGGGGATGGTGCTTCGGACATTCTGTTAAAAGACCCGTGATATGAACAAAGTTTGAAAGATAACTTCTAACCGAATATGGTCACAGACGAGGGAGTTTGCTTGTCTATCTATCGGCTAAACTAAACGAGTGGCTCAGGGCACGGCCTCGCTCAGTTCGTCTTCGGGATACTTTTGTCAACCTTAAACAAAAACGGCAATAAAGAAATATTTTTAATGAAGTTTTGCGATAAGCATGATGTAAATGCAATGTTTTCACCTGGTGCAGTAATATTACAAAATTGACGCATTTAACCCGGGATTATGTCGCGCAATGATATATTATTAGATGTAACTATTGTTCTTTGTGTTCGTTCGCGTTTGTCAAAGCGTCTATTTCTGAGCATGATATTAAAGGGAAACAGAACCTCGAAAAAGAAGTTAGTTTGCATCAAACAAAACAACATGAAAGAGAAGGAGACTGCTGAGAGTTAGAGCGAAATCGTACGACACTTTCAAGAGTTATGAGTGTTTAAAAATCACGAAGTGTTTTTAATCGTTGTAGGGTGTAGTGTGTTAATCGTGACAGGTTTCTCATCGTTCCAACCCTGGACGTGGTTTCCCTTCGGTAGTGTGATTCTCCTCGTAAACCACTTAAAACTGCTTTGGCGCTTGTAACACTGAACTCAACTGGTCTAAAGTAGTCTCCGAGCCGTCCTTCAAGAGCGATCGCTGGCGATTCAACGCCCCTTGTCTAAGTGAATCCATGCTAGTGAGTTTCTATATAGCAAGTCGACATTGCTTCCTTAGGATCTTTCAACTTCTCGCCCACCCACCTCTCTTTGTCCGCTTCTGCTATTTAAGTCCATAGTTTCCTATAAGTTCTAAATATGTAAATAGATTACGTGGCATACGTTGGTTTATTTTATTCATATGAAAATTGCTTTTTTAGCAATAATGGTCGAGGAGAAATATTTCACCCTTTTATTCTCCGTTAGCCGTGAAAACGGTATGTCGCCATGTTACTAACGTTTGTAAATATACAAATATCGATATTGTGTGTTGTACAATGTTAATTATATTGAAATCTATTTTTCTTTATTTTGACTACTTGCAATAGCTAGAATTTTATAAATCTAACTTTTGTGTGATAAATGAAAAGTGTGTGTACATTTATCATTAATTGTAGCTATTGGTTACATGCATTTTCGCTCATTTATGTGTAAATAAATCTCCACACGTACTGAAACAAGAAACTTGTTAAACCTGACATTTTTTTAATGATGCGTCTTTGAATCGACATTGAGACATTCTTGTGATGGTGTGATAAACACTATTCCCATCGGGCAGTATTGAGTCTGGCAGAGAAGGAGTTAACTCTTTATGCACCATTGAGGCATGTTTGCTCTGGTAATACACACCATTCCCATAGGGCAGTGTTGAGTCTGGCAGAGAAGTAGTTAACTCTTTATGCACCATTGAGGCATTTTTGCAATGATCAAACACACCATAGGACAGCATGAGGTCAGGAAGAGAAGGAGTTAGGGATGCGGAACAACATTTACACCTCGCGTCTGCTCAGACTCAGACTCAAGAAGCTGTATTCTCATATGTCTATTCTCACAAAATATGATAAAACAATATCACTTTAAAGGGCACATACTGTACTGGGAAGGCAAAAAAGCCTTCAAAAGGTGATCGTGAGCAATCATCTTGTCAATGGTCTTAAATTCATGCATTGTCCATTTTAGAAGCTTGCTAAAAGTTATTTGCCCTTAAATTTGCCCTCAAAATGTTCGGCCCGAACATTTTGAGGATTTAATCATTAATAACTCCAAATGGGGGTCATTTGAGGGAAAATAACTTCCAGCAAGCTTCTAAAATGGACAATGCATGAATTTAAGACCGTTGGCAAGATGAATGCTCACGATCACCTTTTGAAGGCTTTTTGTCTTCCCGGTACAGTATATGCCCTTTAACGAATCAATAGATGCAATATCAAACTACGTGAAGTTACAAATTAATGATATGACACATAAAAGAGAGAGGGAGGGGGGAGAGAGAGAAAGAAAAAGAGAGAGAGAGGGAGAGAGAGAGAGAGAGAGAGGGGGGGGGAGGGAGAGAGGGAGGGGATAGAAGGCAAGAGGGTAAGCTATTCAAAAAGATCGATGATGGGAAGGAAGTGGAAGTGAGAGAGAAAGAGAGAGAGAGAGAGAGAGAGAGAGAGAGAGTGAACGAGGATAAAGAGGAAAGATGGACACACAGACCTTCATCCATTGTCAACAAACATTATAAACACTCAATAACACATACACAACCATGATGACACTTGAGCGTCCTGTCTTAATAATGACGTGTGGTTGATTGATGATAGGTTTTTATATCGAAAGTAAGAGTCTCTGCACTCTATCACCACAATGAGCACAGCAGCACCATGGCACGCTGACATCAAAATGTATGGTGACTTAACTTGGTGCAACTTAATATGTATGTAACAAAATCACAAAATGTTCAATAAAATTATGTGTCGTATATTTTGAAATGATTTTCCTTCATTTTTTTCAAATCACTGATAAGCCCTGCCTCCCAAATATGCTCCAACTCAAGATTCCCCTTGCGACATCATCAAAGGTAGAAATTAGCAGGATAATAGACATAATTCATGCACAAACTAAACATTGCAATGACCACCTGCAAGTGCTTATAATAGCATCACGTGCTTATAAAATGCAAATTTATTTTTTCCTTGGCATAGCTAGCACATTTAAGTCATAAGAAAACGATTATTCCTACACGAAAGGTTGTTAGATGGTGTTGTGTGAAGACATGTGATGCTCTTGAGGGCAGGTGGAAATAGTCATAGCAATGTTTAGTTTGTGCATAGATGATGTCTATTATCATTTCTACCTTTCATGATGTCACAAGGGGAATATTGAGTTGGATGATATTCTGGAGGCGGGGCTTATCAGTGCAGAGAAAAAATAAAGACAAATTGTTTCAAAATATAGGACACATAGTTCTATTGAACATTTTGTGATTTTGCTATATACATGTTAAGTTGCATCAAATTATGTCAACGTACATTTTGATGACAGGGGACCTTTAAGGGCATTGTACTCAACGTACATGTATTGTGAAGATAAGAGCTCCAAGGACTCATGACAGATGCCGATATCGAAAACAATGGCGAAACGCAATGTTCTTATATTAGACTTCAAGAGTTCGCTGAACATCGAAAGCTGTTTGCTGGTGTTCGCTTTACTTCGCACAAAACTGCTTTGAAATTTCCTTCGAACCATAAACGATACGCTCACACGTGTTGTGTGAACTTAGGGGCGATAGAGAATGAGAGATAGAGGGAGAACATGTGTGTGTGTGTGTGTGTGTGTGTGTGTGTGTGTGTGTGTGTGTGTGTGTGTGTGTGTGTATGTATGTGTATATATAAATATATATATATATATATATATATATGTGTGTGTGTGTGTGTGTGTGTGTTAGAGAGAGAGAGAGAGAGGGAGAGAGAGAGAGAGAGAGAGAGAGAAAGAAAGAGAGAGACAGAGAGACAGAGACAGTGATAAACAGAGTGAGGGGGACGGAGACACAGAGAGGCAGAGAGAGATACAGAAAGAGACAGAGAGACAGAGAGAGAGACAGAGAGCGAGAGAGAGAGGGGGGGAGCTAAAGAACATGAGAGAGACAGAGAAAGAAAACGATGAACATGATAGATAGATAACGCAAATCATTTATTTGAAAGTTTTATGATCAGGTAAAGTGCTATAGGGTATGTGATGTATGATTTATGATATATTCGACATGTTAGATCACTTTCGGTGTATGACAAGGAAGTAGTAAGAGGGACGGTCTACAAGGATGGAGGTTTTTTGTCATTCTCCGTGTCTGTGGTTTTCACTCAATCGCCACTTCAGACACGAGCCCTTCAATGAGATATCAAACACAACTCTGTACTCTCTCGAGCATGACATATTATCATATCTTGTGGATGAGGAATAAACACTCGTCGAGTTCACATCGTGAATTTTCGTCATATTCCACCAATCAGGCGTGTTAGTTGATCTTTTGTTCTGATTTTTCAACCCATTGTACGCGAACAGTGTGGGCCTTGAGTAAACATTGCATGCTTTTGTTTTACAACACTGTTTGGAGACAACGGTTGTTTGGAGCGTCATTATCATTGGTAACTTCAGATTGTTGTCTTTTCTACACAAGATGACGACGTGGAGGAGAGCAGTGTACACGGCAGTCTTGTCATTCTGCTTGTGGTCCATTTCAAAAGGTAGGCCAAATCCCTTGATGCGCTTGCGAATGTTTCTAAGTGTGCCAAAATGAATAAACTCCCTTCCAAACAGAAATCAATGCCAATGAGTAGTTTAAGAGGTTACAAATTACAATCCGTTAAGTACGCTGTAATATGAAGTTAAATGCTGAACAAATGTTTTTAGAAGTAGCTCATCAATCAGAGAGACAGATCAGCGGGAATTTGAGAAAAAAGAGACGCAGCGCAATGCCGCCTGTGCGATGTGCGCCTGCGAATTTATTGCGACTTTATAGCGACCTTAGCTCTGCGTCAATCTTGGTTGATATTCTGAAAGAAATTGAAGTCTTAAACTCTCTTAGCTAGATCAGTACGTATTCTGAAAAATGACCCAAGTCACATACTGCGCCAATAAGCCACGCACAGCCATGAATTGGAGGGCACTGAAGTAGAAATGTAAGTCAACAGCTGAAGTTCGTTTGCAAAATACCACCATTTGACCAGTTCGCTGCGAGTCACTCAGGCTTATGGCGTGGGCGATTTTTTTTTATCATCTACCATGCGATCTCTTTGCGATTTCTTTGCGATCTCATGGAGACTTTGCCAGGGGATTACCTTGGCGCAATCTTGACACATTCACTTTCGAGGAATACTTGTATTTGTCCGCGAAAACGAAAGCCGTAAATGAGCAGTTTTCGTAAAAAAAACGAGTGATTGAATTCAACTGTATTAAGATTCAGTTTCAAAGGGTGTAAAGCATTTCAACGATTTTCCATTATGAGAACCTTATGCAGAAGTTGGTCCAGGGGAGATGCTTCTGGTTATGAAGCATTCCAGTTGGATGAACATCGTCCATGGACCTGAGAGGATCTCCCCTACTCTGACCAGGGCCCTGTCGTAAAAAAAAAAATCGCGATTGGTCGCATCTAGACTTGCGATTAATAGCTATCGTAACACCATCATGACTGTACATTGAAGATGAGAGATTAGACTTGCGATAGTTTCAGATCGATCGCAAGGCTTTATAAGACAAGGCCCAGATCTATCCGGCTCACTTTGCGCAAATCGCACAGACGGAACTAACAGTGCAATTTAAAAAAAATGATGTTATATCACTTTGCAAAATAAGCAGATTTGCCTCTTCGGTATTAACATTATTTTAAGTTTGTAAATATGTTGCATTTTTTTTCTTCGTTTTTTTATAATGGTTAAATAAATGAAATGAAATAAAAAGAATCTGAGGATGTGAGGGATAAATATTTTGCATGCATTACATGAACTCTACGTCACTCTGGTCATGCAATGGTCACTGTGAAATGCCATCTTTACAAACTCGATCTTCAGGCTATTCTTGTGGTTTATTCAGTGTTGTGAAGAGTTTGATTTCGTCTGCAATGGGGATGAACTGTCTTTGCATAAAATATAGTAATCGATGTACAGTGTTTAGAAAATACAAAAGATATGGTATGTTGCATACGGCTTACAACTAAACATACCGGAACAATAGGCCCTATATAATGCCTGTTATCGCGTTTTGATTTCACATTATATTGATTAAGGGTCTTCATATAACTTCATTACGAGCTCATACTTTTATCATGCGCTCATAAATCATGCTTCATGTTTTTATCTTATGAACTTTATAAATTAATATCATCAATTGAAGATACAGTTTGAGAATGAGTTTCGGTGTGAATATCCAATGTCTTCCGAAAAATATAAACCACAGAGGCGCTTCCTTTTATCCTTTTTACCTAAATCCCTCATCACAACACTTACTCATTTAATACTCTCCTGCACTCACACATTTAACCACCAATGTTTTTATTAATTATTAAACATACATCAATAGAATGTAGATGTAACTACTTATAAAATTGTATCATTTATGTTGTTTATTTTTTTTGTTGATATATATAAGATCTGGAACACGGGTGGTATATTTTAATTTTATTTATCTGCTTGTTACAGATGTCGTACTTAATTATTTTATTAGTGGTATATCGAGTAAAAATATAAGACAATTCAATCTCATTCCTAATTGATAGAGATCCCATACGATATGATATTCTGGAGGAATAATATTCAAGTAGAGGCAGCTTCCGGCTGGGGCTTGCCGCGTGTTATATGACATGACACCACCGCCCCAGCTAAGCAACGATGTTGCTCCATTAGGCAAGTTCGATAAAGCAGGAAGGTGGAAGAACTGGAGTCGGCACGAAGAGTAATTTATTCCTACACCAGTTGCGTTCATTGATAGAATATTTGACGCGTTTGGTTCTTTGATCCAGTGACGACCGCCGCCAAATATGCAAGACAAATTTTGGATGCATTTAGAGTGATATATATTCTGTATGCGCAGAAGATTTCAGAACCACTTCATGTACTGAAGAGCATGTGCAATAGTAGTACATCATATAATGATACGATTCTGTGAATTTCAGATAATATTGTTGCTTCGTTTTTCTGATAAATCGAGGATACTGTAGAAAACATGTCAGAGAAATGCCTTCATATCGCACATTGGGCAATCATATTTCCTTACAAATGTCTTGTAAATCGTTTATTGAGTGTTCGGAGTGTCCGGAGATGTCCGCAAAAGTTACGGACCAAATTCTTTCTACAATTTTACCAAATTTCCCTTCACTTACCCCCACACTAATTCCCAGTGTGTGTAATAAGATCAGCTATGAACTCCCAGCGAAGGCTGAACGGTTGACATATTTCTCAAAGCAGATTTTCTTTTGTTATTCAAAGGAAGGCACTGCCTAATTCGAAATACAGCGTATTGTTTACCGGTAAAACACCTGAATTTCTTGAATTTTTATGAGGCGGCGGTCATCCCGAGAGCAGTCCATCCATGATAGGTCCATGGATAAAGTATTCACGAACTTGCCTAACGTCGATGTTGTTAAAGGGCTCCTGACATCAAAATGTATGTTGCCTTATGAAAATATGTGTCCTATATTTTAAAATAATGCTAATCATTTCAATGACTACATCCACCTGTCCACAAGACCATCACATGTTTATAATTTCCCTTGGCATAGCTACTGTAGCACATTTCTGACTTAAGGAAACGATTATTCCCACATGAAAGGTTGTTAGGTTGTATTGTGTGAAGACATGTGATGCTCTTGTGAGCAGGTGGGGGTAGTCATTGCAATGTTTAGTTTGTGCATGAATTATGTCTATTATCCTGCTCAACCGTTGGTGATGTCACGAGGGTAATCTTGAGTTGCAGGATATTTTGGAGGCGGGGCTTGTCAGTGCTGAGAAAAATATAGACAAAATTATTTTAAAATATAGGACACATATTTCCATTGAACAGTTAGTGATTTTGTTATATACATAATAAGTTTCATCAACATAAGTCAATTTACATTTTGATGTCAGGAGCCCTTTAAAGTGGGTAAGGAGTACTCCATAGGAAGTGAAGATGGTGCACATATAGTTCCATTGATGATACATTCTTGTATCCAATGACCAGGGGCCATATTCGTGAAAGCTTACTAGTCTAGCTGGTTGCTACAATGCATGCATTTCGATGCACTTTAGTAACTAAATAGGCTTAGTAGGGTTTCATGAATATGGCCCCAGGGCTATAATTCATGCGCGGCCATCCGAACCGTTGTATCTGTCTGTCTGTGGTCAAAATACCGATTTTTTATTTTTTCGCAAAATATCAAATTAGAAATCGAAACAGTTTGCAAGGACAGAAAGTTAGTGAACTATTTTTTTTACGCATGCATCCGTAGGCACCTACGTTTCTATCGGTGGTGAGATGGATATCATTCCGAGCAATTTCTCAGTTGCCGACAAATCGATGAAGCTTTGTGCTGGATCGAACCTCAGAGGTAAGGCTCGCTTGGTTTCCAAGAATGCAATTTACAAGCCATCGGCTTTCTATTGGAACCTTGACTTTATTGTTTATGAATTGCTTACTCTAAGGAATAAAATAATGTGATGTTTGCGTTTCGCTTTCAAGAATATTGCTTTTTATCCCGGTAAAATGAGTGCGTTGGTATTAATATAGGGGGCTGGCTAACATAATTATAGACTTTTAAAATGGTTTTAAATGTATGTATGGATATAGCAAAGAAATGTCCATGCCAACCATTATTAGAATTAGAGTATGCACGTGTGCTTTTTCACGTATCAAGTTATAATTTATGGTTAGTAGTGATATGGTCCTGTTGAGGAATGATAGCCACAATATTAGTGTGAAAACTCTTTTTCATATAGGGCCCTGCACTTTTATCGCAGTCACTGGATCAAATGACCCTACCAGGTCCATAATTTGTCTCAATAGGTACGGATTAGCTGTAAGTGGATTAAAATATTAAAACAGCTTATCTCTCAACTTTTTCTATCTCACTCTCTCCTTTTCTCTGTCACTCTCCTTTTTTTCTTATTATTCTCCTCTTTTTTAACCTTGATAAATATTTTACAAAAATCCGTTTATATCCTCCATTTTCTCTCTCTTTCTCCCCCCCCCCCCTCTCTCTCTCTCTTTTTCTCTCTCTCTCTCTCTTTCTATCTCGGTGCCTTTCTGTCGCTTTTGTTCTCTCTCTACATTTATCTGTTTACATCTCTCTCCGTATCCTACTCAATCCGCTCTTCCTCTTATTTTGCTCGTTTTGCTTCATTCCATTCCCCCCATTCTCTCTCTCTCTCTCTCTCTCTCTCTCTCTCTCTCTCCATCTCTCTCCCCACCCCCTCTCTCTTTCTCTATCTGTGTCTCTCGCTCACTCTCCTGTTCTATTTCTCTCTCTTTACCCCTTTAAACTCTATCCTCCTCTTTCTCTTGTTTTTTTTTTCAAACATGCTCTCTCTCTCTTCCACTCTCACACTCCTTCTGTACCCATCTCTTTCATCCTCCTCTCCCCCTCTCCTCTCTCCCACCCCCACCAGTCCGAGTGAGATTCCGCAGCGTCCAGATGGAAAATGGCGAGTTCCTTCGATTCTACCACTCTAAGCGACCTAATGAGCGCCGAGAGTCACGGCATCTCTTGACGGTGTCCACCAGGCTGAACCCTCCGCCTCCAGACCTGATCTCCCCAGGATCTTGTCTCATCATTAGCCTCCAGAATGACCCGAGAAACGGCTCCTTCGTTCTGCAGGCTGCCCATGCTGACGAAGGTACACAATCTTCCATTGTGTTTGCAAGCATGATAACAAAGTAATTAGGATTGTGATGATTCGTTTGTCATTTGTTCTTTGCGCGTGTGTCCGAGTCGGCCATAGCTCATCAGAATGGCTGGTGACCCCCCTTTTTTTTCAATACTCTGAAAGAGTGTGAATTGTAAATGTGATTTCATGTCTCATTTTGGCGGTAAATACATCGTGATGTCATCTTATTGCCATATGAAAAAAATGATGAATGTTCATGTATGACGTCATGAACTCTTTTACCCGTTTGTAACCCTGTATTAATTTTCTCCCAGATTTCAGTATGTGGTAGCTGAGACATTGCTCTATGATTAAAGTTACCTTCACTTTTCATTTTGATCACATCTTCATGGTGTAAATTTGATTTTAGGCATAAATGACAAAATCAACGGAATGGGTATTTTTTTTTCCAATCATGAAATGACATGGCGATCTTCTCCGAGCTGTGTTTTTTCCCCCCTATGAAATCCGAGTAAGGTGCAGCTGAATCTACTAGCTTTCGGGAACGTCAGTGCACGTGGTCTCCATTTTTTACTCAGATGTAGGGATTATAGTGGAATTTCAGCTTGAATATCGATTTCTAAATTATTCTAGCCCCTGCTGTGCATTACGTGTTAAGTGAATGGAAAGATTTGAGGATGAATTGGATAAGACGCTGTTTTAAGAACGCGCGACCCCGGTTCGATTCCTGCTGTGGGTAGGGTCAGTTTTTCATTCCTTTTGCAATTTTTATTTTTCCCCCTTCTTCTGTCCTATCCCTCACTTTGTCATACTTTTTGAGATGTTCTTTCCCATTTTTCCCTCTCGCCCTTCTATCTTAAACGACTATTGTTTACATGTTGTTAACACATACATGTGATCATCTAATAGGCAAGGCTCTGAAATGTAAGTATGTTGTTGAATAAGTGCGCTATGAACTTTCGTTAGCCTTCCCTCTGATTTCGTATGAATAGATGATGTCACCATGGAAGCTGCATGGTGTCACCGTGTATTTACCATCCCATGTCTGTGCATGAATTTGGCAATACAGACCACCTTATATTTGTCTACAAGTATGTCTAGGTGTTTTTAATAACGTGATAACCTTTAACAGGCCTCGAGCTTTTTGTTGTCCCCTACATCCAATAATGTAGCGCTTTGTCACTAAGGCTTGCTGTAATGGCCCTCCTGGTGGAGACTTCTTAGTGTGTCTCTGGTGTTTACAAGTTATGGAGTTGTTCATGTTGTTAGGAGACCATACAGAAGAACCTGCTCTGGCTGAATTTCATTGTTGTACCAGTATACACACAAACACAAACACACACATACACACACACACACACACACATATATATATATATATATATATATATATTTATATATAATTATAAAGACACCAAATTTAATTAAACGCCGGAGAAGAAATATTATTATTTTAATTTTCATTTTTAAAAATTATTATTAATCTTTATTCTCCGGCGTTTTATTCAATTTGTTTGTCTTTACCTAGAAATCAGCGCCATTGCAACCTATAGTCTTATATATATATGTATAAATATACCATAATAATATAATAATAATACTAACAATAATATATATATATATATATAT
>OZ022590.1:6787870-6906113 GCA_963669155.1 Arbacia lixula | reverse complement strand
TATGAGAATTTGGGTGACAAATAAAAAAGAAAAATCTAATTTCCACCAGGTTGTATTTCCGAATAGACTGGTATGTAACGGCCCAAATGATAATGTGAAAACATAATTCATGCAGTGTCATTTCCCACGCTACGCAAACACGTTGTAATTCATGAGTCTACTGTTCGCCAAGCATTTGCAGAATGAATAACAGGGGTATCTGTGACGTTGTGAATTCAATTCACTCTCCGTGCTTCCCGTCAAATAAATAACATAATCAAGTTTAAGAGGGAATAAAACGAACGTCTTGTAATTGAAACACATGTGTCCCGTTGCAAGTTTCTTACCTTTGCCATGCTTTTGGCATCATTCATGAACAATTATTATTATTACAAACACAATGTGGCTAGTGAAGTGTACCAGTGTATTTTATACAATGCCTGCTATCATGACAGCGATTATTCTTTTTCTTCGTGTATAACATAGAAAGGCTTGAAACTGCTTGATAAATCGAATAATTATTCGAAATTGTTCATTAAGCTTTTCGCAGATATAATGTAAAAGAAGCAATTTAGTCATTTGAATAATGACGTGCAATTCCCTCCAAAATGTGCATTAATGATTTATATTACTCGTGTGTTTAATGAAGGGAAACAAAAATACATTTTGGAGTTGTATGGTGATTTCAATCGCTAATTGCAATGCGTTTTGGGGTTCGTTGCATCCTTCTTTAGTAGTCAGACTTCATCGCTTATACAAAACAGAATCCTCCGTAATATGTGCCAGTTCTCATTACCTTGAATCTTCGTTACCCCTGTTTGAACGTTGCTTAATGTTTTTGATATGAATACGATGCAAATTGCCTGTTTAATGCGTAGATACTTTTCAAACCTAATATCTCATGCACATGTTTTCATTGAATGCTGAAATTCATCAGTACAATACCTTTTTAACCTGTAAAATTCCACATGTGGAACGTTAAATACAAAATACTCTTTCCAAATCAGCCCGTTGTTTAGGTCCAGTAACCTAGATTTTATTACCAGCCCACATTCAGAATGCTTAGTTTCGTAATTCTTTTAAAATCAACTTATAAACAGTGTCAAAATAAAATGTAAGCCAAATTACAAATGTTAACTGACTGGCAATGGAAGCCACGTTGCTCAGTAATGTGTTTCTTTTGTAATAGCTTTAAACACCACATGGCCGAGTTAATTCGACTCATCTTCTAAAAGCCCTTATACCATATGTTTTATAATACAGGTAACCTAGGCTCTGTGGCGCATTGGATGCATCGCATTCTTAATTCTTTTGTCTATCCTTTTCGCAGCTAGGAGCCGTGCCTAATCTATTGTTACCCGCGTTTTTTTTTCGGTTTGCCTGATTTTGCCCTAAGGGTATTATGTAATAGTAAGTGACGAGACACATATGGGAGAACATGATTGGTAGATTTTGTTTTGGTATGATGGAACGAGGGTTCGAGGGTACATGAGTTTGAGGGAGTGGTGTGAGAAGCTATTTTGTCGTAATTGACGTGTTTTGTCACCCACGGGGAGGAGTCCTGTGCGCGGGAAAGAGTCGGGGAAGTCTGGGGACTTGCTGCATGAGAGTGAGTGCATCCACCCCAATTCTAGCTGCCACTGTTTCTGCTGTCATGAGCGGGAAGTGCAGACGGCCGTCGTGTGGACACAAATTCCTCCGGGAGGCAGGCAACAGGATCTTCAATTCTTCAAAATAACTGTAAGTCTGAAACATGCCAGTTTGCGGGGGGGTTTCTACAACTGTTTAATTTCTGTATAGGCAAGTCTTTCAGATTAAAGTTTGACTTTCTAAAAAATCAATGCTTTCAACTAAAGTGAACATTTTAAATGCAAACAATTTCTGACACGAAAATTACCATTTCAAATTGAATGATTTCTTCTAGTTCGGAAACTGAACGTATATATTTTTCAGCAAAAACTGAAATGTGTTTAATTAGTAGTCATATGTCATAAACGCCCTCTTTTGGCAAGTAACAAAAGTCGGCCATTTTATGTCAGCCATGTCGAACTTTGAGGAAGCCTATATTGTTGGGTATTTCTCATTGATCGGTACCACCGTCTATTTGCGGCATATATTTATATTGGGATGAAAATGAGAACTACTTTAGCGTGGTTATATGTTTTGATAATCAATGGTTTATGCAACTTACGCATTTTGTTAACAAGCGGTCATAAGTAATGGTTGCTGGTTAAATGGAAGTATTGTACAAAGCAGAGGTATGAATCATTCGAGCACTGGACATTATTATGCTAGTAAATGGCTATTATGGTAATTGGAGATATCGAGGAGATATCCGGTTGCTGTTTTTTTTTTTTTTTTTGCGAAGTCTATTAATTGGTAAACCAAATAGTGTGATTATTGTCATTTTAAGATGTCGTGTGCTTTACAAAATATAAAGTTAAAGCTTACAAGTTATACTTGCGTTGAATATATATTTATGATTCGGTGTAACTGTATTTCAGACGTAATCAAGGGTTCAGCCATCACGTGCCCTTGCACCCAGACCGGGCGGTGACAGTTCGGTTTCCTGGTCTCCTTCATCGACGTCGCCGAGCATCGAGGATCGCAACTACAACCACCTCAGCTCGGGCATCGACGTCCTACCGTGTAACCTCGACAGCGGGTCTTTCGATGAACTCGCGCTTCAAAAATCAACGTTATCGCGATCGCGTCGTCAAGGCAACCGGGTTGTATTGACGCTGCACACTGCGCTGAACATTATCAACCGGCCATGTGCAGGTTTTGATATCTGTACCGAAGATAGTTTGATGTAAACCCATAATTTCATTCATTACTTTTGATATATATATGACTAGTAGACAGAGTCAATCGGAAAGTATTTGATTGTTTATCCATCATCATGCCTATTTAAAGATTATTGTATTGAGGCAATATTTCACTGTTCAATTCAATTGATATGTGTATGTTATTGCGTTTCATTATAATCTGATTATTTCATGCATTCCTTTTAATTGAAGTTTCATTTTGAAACTACATAAATATTAGTTCCGATTTTTATTAATTATTTATCTTATGAAGAAACCCACTATGTGACAAACAGCATTCATCCACTCTAAATACTCTTTACCTGGCGCAACATAGAATAAAATAAGTTAGCAGCTTTAGCTCCCCGGTGTAATTATTTTATTTACATGATTTATCTGCATGCTCTTTTTACACAGGTGTACCCAATTTATCAAGCCAGTGAGGCATTTACGGGTAAACCTTCTTCTGCATTGTTTATACTTGACCCGTGCTCGTATTGGGCATTCTCATTTGACTCATGCATACTTATTTGCACTAGAAACTCCACCTAAATGCATGTCATGTAATTATACACTAACAATTAAACACATTCTCCTTGAATGTGTTGAACTTGCAAATATTCGTATAAACTTTTTGATTGTCCTGACCTCAAGACATTATTTAGAGATATTTCGCGATTATGTGTTACAAACTTTCTAAAGAAGATCAATCTTTACACTTGATTTTAAGTGGAAAACTGATCGTATCCCAATCACAACATGTATACCCTTGGGCAACGTATTTTATTCCAATTGCCTAGTCTTTCGGAGGAGACTTTAAACCGTCGATCCCGTGTAAAGGAGAGTCACACCATTGGCACGTTAAAGAACATGCTTCTCTTTTCATAAAGAGTAGGGAAGTTATTCCGAGGAAATAGTTAACATATTGATTTATTTCTGATTTATAATCCTTCTCAAATTCTGTAAATCACATTAGGGAAACTTGAATGGTATAATCTTTTTAGATGAACTGTTCGACACTTATATGACACTCAAGTGTTAGTAGTGTCGTTAATTTCTTATCAGTCAATCAATCAACCAATCATTGTTTATACTTACATCTCTGCAATACTCATGTTGTGCCGCTTTTTATTAATCGTCGCTATTGCCGATCAGTCACTATTAATATTTTCCTATGTGAAGTCATATGTTGATATAATACATGTTTCAATTTTGTATATTTTTTAGTTCTAGATTCGATGTACTGGTGTCATGACGCGACCCATCGACATTGCCTGGCGCGCCAATGCCAAGGAGATCGCGCGGGAGATCCTGGATCATGTCACGGACGGCGACACACGCCCTCTCCTGGTCCATGCCTTCTCCGTCAGCAGCCACGTGCGTCTGCGGAGCGGAGTAGCCGTTAGGCCTATGCATCGGTGCGTTACCGCATCGTTGCTCAGATCCTGTACAGTTGTATTCTCTCCAGGGATAGCTACGAGGGTATCTACTCGTAGGACGCCAACAACTCCTTTACGCAGTTTGTCACCAAGAGGGTTACAGAGACCTACCATTGGCTGACCAACAAGTACACCATGGATAGCATCGTCAAGGTGAGCTTGAAGGGTGAACTCTCCCGTGAGCATTGGCGTGAAGATGTGTAGTTCGCCAATGTGTTTCAGGAAATGGTAATGTAAAAGGTCCGTCTCATTGGTGGAGATGTCGCAAGGACAGCATAGATAAGTTACAGAGACTTAATTTACAGGAGACTTGAAAAAAATAAAACACATTCGAATTCACGATGACCCGTTTAGCCTCGCAACGACTCGGTCTCAAACAAGCCACATATTTCTAACATTTTACAAGGCATAAACTCAGCAGTAATTTACATCTTGGGGAATCATAATTCATAATGATTCATTAATGTATGAAGGAAAGCGAGAATTCCATAAGAATTTCCAAAGAAACAAAGAGTTTATTAACGGTCCTACTGTTCTGCATTGTCCTTCAGGTGAATGAGATCTTTACTGGCCGCACGGTCAAGGCGCCCGCCCTGAACCTCTTCTTTCGCGATGACCCGATCGCCACGGCCAAGGAAAACGACGAGTTGGTCGAGCAGTGGCGCAAGCATGTGGAGAGCGACCTTGACGTCAAGTGTTGCAGAACTCCCCACTTTGCGAAGCACAGTGACGAGTAGGAGGAGAGCATCTACGGCTTTATGGGCAAGCTGACACTGCAGCCCTGCCGCACGTTCCAGTTAGAGAAACTCAGCAGTAATTTACATCTTGGGGAATCATAATTCATAATGATTCATTAATGTATCATAATGAAAGCGAGAATTCCATAGGAATTCCGTCGTCGGCGGGGACTCTACTGTAGGAAGCGCCAAAGCAGGCCGAATTAAAGTAGAATGAGTGAGGGAGCTCAACAAATGGACACTAGGCTAAATCTTCCTAAAGGAGTGGTCACTATAGACTGTAGGATGGACTTTGCCACGACTTAACGAAGGATGAGTGAGGGAGATCATTAATCCGCGCAGCCAGCTTGACAAATGAACAAGAAATCTCTCCTATCAGAGATGCCATTATAGGATGGACTTTTGCGAAACTTGACAAAATGGTAAGGGAGAGAGAGAGCCCGCTGAGCTAGCGCAACAATCTTGCCTAAAATGAAGGTCACGATGAATTAACGGATGGGCTTTGGAACGATTTGAAGAGAACGCGCAGAGGTAGCTCAACTAATCAACGCTACATCTCTCCTTAAGGAGAGGTCATGGAAGGGTGGACTTTCCCACAGAGGAACACCGGGGTAACTCCACACATGTCCTATATAAATATCAGTGACACATCTCTCTCTTGATTAAGCTGCGAGCTTTAGTATTGACTGGTCAGAAATAACCGCCAATCTGAATTGTTTACATGCCGAAACTCGCACATCATTATTGATCCAGCGGATTGCATCTCCTTTGGGGTATTGAGCATTAGTTTATACCTGATGCAGGGGAACAAAAGGTATTTTTTATCCACCCATTGGACTGTCAGTATAGACATGCTCACCATAATAGCGGATCATATTCAGATATGCCTAGAACGAGTATTTACCTAACTTGTGACATATGACTCAAGTCATAGATGTATGTGTTATGTCACACAAAGAAGAATGTTTCATTATCATGTATGTATATTATGAAACTGATATGTGAGCCAAGAATCTGGAGGTTGAGATTTTGTACGTCGTATACTGTGTAAAGTTTACTTGAAAGAGTTTGGATTGATGAAAAAGAACCAGGGGTATGGGGCATGGGAAGAAGGATTATTAAGTTGATAAGCATCCTGACTGACTGGTTTACCATGATATGCAATTGATACAAAGAGCTCAGTACAGAGAACTGTGTGGCACTCCATGATCGCCTACGTCACACGACAAAGCACCCAGAGAGAGAGAGAGAGATAGTATATCAAGCAGTCATATTAACATAAGATAGCTTGGACAGACCACAAGGCAAATCATGATCGTTGAATTATTTCACGAAAAGTTAAATTGCATGCATGAATACTTTTGAACAAAGAATGGTACGACCTCTCTTAACCCTAATACTACCGGGGTATTTCAAAGCATGTTAGGGTGGGGGGGGGGGGGGGCATTATGGCCATGGGCCGCCCGATTCCCTCATTTTTTTTTCTTATAAGGGTCAAGAATTATGTACTCTACCAGTTGTATAGCTAAATATACGAAAGTGCCTTTATGTTTTTAATTCAATAATGTATGCTCATTTATGCAAGAAATCACTAGATAAAGCCTTAGGAATATCAATTTCTGGTACAGATATCTTTAAAAAATCCCTCATCAATTCCCGAAAAAAGGATAGGTTGTGGTAATTATTTCTTACGTATTTCATTGTTTTTCGTCAAGCGCATTTTGCGATTTGGGTGTAAGTGTGCATGAATGTGGGTGTATGTGGGTTTGTGTGTGTTGTAATTATTTACACTTCCTATAAGAAACGTATAAATCTCCTGCATGATTTTGTCTATATGATTGTGCTCAGTCATATAGAGAAATAGCGAAATTTAAGTCACATGTGTTTGGTAAACGTAATCTGGTATTTGCACGGTAGGTCCGATCGTCATAAATTTGGTATCAAAATGCGCGAAAAGGATCAGAAAAAAAAAAAATCGTGTTCGTTTCGAAATATTGAGGTGTTCGGAAGTACCGACAAATAAATGACGGGTGGTGGGGGACTAATGCACCCCCGTGAGTATTAGGATTAAAGGATTATGTGAAGCACGTTGAATTCTCAATACTGCACATATAAGGGAAAGTCGTCCCATGATGTATTAGTGTAAGAGACCGGCGGCATGGATCATTCTTCGACACATATCCCCGTCACACATACGCCTGAGTTGCAAGTAATAGCATGCGAAGTGCACAGTATTGATGCAAGAACACGACATGGAATTCATTCTCTATAAGAAGCAGAATAATTGTGGTTGTATTTAATTGAGGAAAGCAATGTTTGAGCAAACTATTTCTCTCTCAAATGACATTCTATTGCATGTGAATCTCCAACGATATAAGCTATCCATCATGTACATTGTATATCTATATATTCATGTTATCAGAATCAGTGTCGGCGTGTGTAAAATATCTAATTGGTGATTCAAATGGCCTAGCTTCTTTGTATTGTAGAGTGTACAGCTCGGTTTTTCTTGATTTCCCCCGAGATGTTCCTTCACATATACATATATGATTCTCTCTGCTTGTGATCTGCGTCGGGTTTCACTGAAACTCCTTGCGTCGGACGCAAGGACGACGCAGGGAAGGATTGTAGAAGTTTGCAAGCAAGCTGCCAACTCCACGTAGAAAAACACGGACGGCCGGTTGTGACCATGTCATAAGGCATCCTAGTATAAATGTACTTATCTTTTAAAAGATGAATAAATAAGAACTTAATCAGTTATATTTCTAAGCGTTTGATAAAGACAGCATTATAAAAGAACAGGTATGTATTTTTAATTTTTAGTTCTTGAAATAAAATGTATGTTTGTCACATCCCACCTAATATCCCTCATTCTCATTTTCAATTCTATATTGTAATAAATCATTTTACTTTCTTACTGTGATTTTAGTTGTATTTTTGTGGGGAGGGGGGGGGGGTCAGCCAGCAAATATGTAAGAAAACAACATGACATTTTTTATATTCAGGAGAGTTTTTGTCGACAATTGCCAAAGTGTTGCATCACTGTTTGAATTGAGTTTTGATTAGGACAATTCTCTGCATCCACAATACAGTGTATAGATATTTGAATGTTTCCTTCATCAAAACAATGAGCATTTACATGATTATACATGGACCAGTTTCATCATTACCGTATTGATATATGTCATGAATTTGAAAATGTTGATGCATTCAAGAATAAAAAATATATTTGTGGGGAAAATAAGCAACCGTCTACGTCTGCTTATGTAAATATGGAGTACCGAAGTGTGACGCCATTTGAGCATTATTGTTAAGACAAATGGCTCTAAACAATACGGGCAGAACAAGCAGCGGTGATTACAACGGGGAATGTAATTGAGAATGCCGGACACTAGCCCGGTATACAGTATCGGACAGGTAAACCTCTCAGTTGAGTGAGTTTGTTTAGAGCCAATTTGTCTTGACAACATGTTCATATGACGACACCACTTCGGTACTCTATATGAACGAATGCTTGCATCGGAAGAGAAAAGAACAACGAAGATGGCTTTAGAGAAACAGGGGGGGGGGTAGAGAGAGAAAAAGAGAGGAGGAGGGAGAGAGAGAGGTGGAGAGAGAGGAGGTTGGGAGAGAGAGAGAGAGAGAGAGAGAGAGACGGAGAGAAAAGCGAGCGCCATGGAAAAGTAGTAACATTTATCAATTATCTCACAGCATAGAAGATGTCATATCATAGTTCACGTTACTACAAGATTGTATCAGATTTATAGGGCTCTCGGGTCACTTTCAGGATACATTTGGGCAACAAATCCCCCCCCCCCCCATGTGATTTTTTTTCATAAATTGCACATTTCCTTATATCAAAAAGAAAATTACCTAAGTAATAGATAGAAACTTGTTGACAATCTGCAAGTATATATGTTTAATACTCTATGAAAACGTACCAACATCAGCAATCGGTCTGTTGGCTCAGTTGGTAGAGCGTCAGTCTGATAACCTGAGGGTCAGGAGTTCGATTCCTGACATAGATGCTCTTTTGGTTTTTTTCTCGTTGATTTGAAACTAATAGTCTATACGCTAAAATCACCAAGCAAAACCACCGACGTCTTATAGCCTAGTGGTAGGGTAAGCGCCGGGACTACCTCACACTCGTGCTAGCGAGCACGGGTTCGAAACCCGCTAACTCCAAGGTTGCAAAGCCAAGGTTCAAGGATTGTCGGATGGCCCGGCAAAGGCATTGGGATCGCCCTTGTTCCTCCCCTAAAGAGTTAGAGTCTATAGTTCTTATAGGCTATAGTTTTTAGGAGGTAGGAAGGGATACGCGATGGGCCGGTCGCCATACCAGAAGGGAACTAATGGTAGTCGGTAAAGGGTGATGAGCCCGAAGTCACGACACCTGAACTCCTGGCAACCATCGCTTAACCTTTTTTTTTTTTTTGTTGAACTATTGACTTTAATTGTTGTTTTCCTTCTATCTTTGATGACAACAATCATCCAGAGCCTTATCATCTTTGTTGTTCCGTTTTTCATTATTCCATATTCCTCTTCTTATTACTTTTCTGCCCGGTTTTTTGTCCATTGATTTTCTACACTTTCCTGGAGCATGTTGCATATAGGTTTTAAAATCTACCTTACCATCAATGGTAGCTACCGAGAAAACCTATCTGCAACATGACCCTGATCTCTGATATCATCCAATATTTCTTATTTGCACAGAGTAGAGGGTATCCTCAACCAGCAAGGCTATCATTCAATCCTACAGCGGAAGGCCTTCCCTTCAGGGAAACGCCTGATCGGAGGAGGGTTCGTTTTCCAGTAGAACAATGACCCAAAGCACACGTCACGACTATTCAAAGAATATGCAAAGGCTACTTGAAGAAAACGGAAGAGACACAAGTCCTGGCAATCATGGATTGGCCGCCCCAGTCTACAGATTTCAATCCCCTTTCTTGTCATTCATGTTTTTGAATAAAAAAAAGAGATTTCCATACAAGTTAAACACTAAATATCGTTTAATTTTATTTGCGTGTTTGACTTCTAACTAGGAAAAGGAAAAATGAATGAAGCTACGCATTTAACCCTGTATAATGGTGAAAAGCTCTGGATATCTAGATTACGCGAATGTAATAAAAAGGTTAGCATTTTGAGAAAATGCCATATTGACTGGTAGGCAGCCATTTAATAGAGTATAACTTTGTTTGAATCAAGGATAAAATGTACATTCTTATATACTATTCACTTTAAAACGAAACTTAATTGAACTATGCTATGTGCCTGAATATCAATAAAGCCTCCCAATTATACACTGAATGCAGGTGTTCCTAAACTTTTGGAGTTCAGTGTATCTCTCTTACTTTCTCCCCCACTACATATTACTCTTACTTCCTCTCGATCTCCCTATACGGTACACACAGCTGGCCACCATACCGTACCGGGTAGGCATGGGCGGAAATCCCGGGGGGTGGGGGACGCGTCCCCCCACCATTTCGAAGGGGGGGGGGGCACAATATCAAATGTCCCCCCCCCCCCACTATTTTCGGTCGCGTACCTCCACAAGACTGGGCGGATTAAATATTTTTTGAAAAACCTCATAACCCCCCAACCCCCCCCCCCCCCCCCCCCCCCAACGGAGAGCATTTTCAGAGACTGGGCGGGATAAAAAAAAAATGAAGGAAAAAAAACACCTCCCCAAAATCCCATCACTACCCCCCCCCCCCCCCCCCCCCCCTCCCCCGCTCAGCCAGCTACTTCTTGAGGAAAACATGTCCCCTCCACCTTCGGGGAGCGATTTCCGCCCATGATGGTACCGCTGTATGAAATGTATTTTCGGACAGAGAAGAAATTATGATTTATACTGAACCAATAAACAAGGCATTCCACGGTTGTTGTGTTTGCCCATATAGGCTTAGCCATGTAATGTAAGTTAATCCGCTGTGTGCCAGGAACGGCTACCCAAATATGCGTTCCTTTTGCTCAAATGCATCGTTGTCACACGGAGAGTTAAGGTGTATTCTATCAATGAATGAACGCAATGAACCAAATCAGATTGTGCGCTGCGCTCATTGTCGCGCTATGGATCGAGTCGGGCTATTGAATGGCACGTTCTCAAGCTACCGATAAATAATTCATATTTCTTTTTGGGTGAGATCAAAGTACTACTCAACACCCTTTCACTCTGCACGATATGGCGTTAAACTCATTCAATTCCGAAACCACGCAAGCACGCCGTTATGCACATCCGAACGCCCGTCAGCTTACTCTACGCCTTCGAATACACACAGACTAGTCAGGAAAAACGGAGTTTTGTCAATCTTTGCTCAAGAGGTGGGTGAAAGAGCGACCCAGACTTTGAGTTGACTTTTGAAAACCAAGCAACGGACAACGCTACCTGTAGTATCACGATACTGGAGTGTAACGGTTGATATTCAGTGGTATACTGCTTCGGGGTCCCGTGCTGCGGTGTCCGATATATGCTGACTATTTGGTATGATTTATCACGTGGAAACTTATTGGATTATGTATGTGATAGGTGCGTTGCTATTCGGAGAACTATTGACTGGATTATGATGCCGCGGCATAATGCGGTTATCTTCTTTGCTTCTTTGTAGCGTAAATAATCGACTCATTGTGATAAATGCACCTGATCTGTAGGAAAGAGAATTGTGAGGCCTTTGACTTATAGTTTGAGATATTCGAAACCATGGAATCGTACATAATCTGTGTGGGAAACTGTCGAGAACTTAAGTTCTTTTTTTTTTACATCACACATTCTGTTTGTGATTGAACAAAGGTAAAGAGGTAGTCCATTCATTGTGTGATAGTAGTCCATGTTGGCTTCAATAAGTTTTAAGGCAATGAAAGTATAAGGACCATGCATTGGTAAATGGTTCTCCAGAAGACGAGAATCTATCATACGAGAAGTTCGACTGCAACCACTGTGACTTCTTTTACACCACCAAAGAAGAGAAAACGTTTATCATGTCATGGTACATTTAACTATCTAGCGAGTATTGATCAATCCACCATGCTATGCTGAAGAGGGAATATTATCACGATTGGAAAATGATGCCAGAGGAAAACATACTCCAGAAGAGGATAAGAATGGGGGAGTCGTCGGTAAGTACGCTGATTTGATATAACTACCATGGACGTCGTAATAGTAGTAGTAGTAGTAGTAGTAGTAGTAGTAGTAGTAGTAGTAGTAGTAGTAGAAAATGTAGCAGTAGTGTAAGTAGAAGAAGTTAAAGTAGATGTAACACATATAGTATTAGTTTGTAGTAGTAGTAGTAGTAGTAGTAGTAGTAGTAGTAGTAGTAGTAGTAGTAGAAGTAGTAGTAGTAGTAGTAGTAATAGTACTAGTAGTAGTAGTAGTAGTAGTAGTAGTAGTAGTAGTAGTAGTAATAGTAGTAATATAAATTATAGCAGTAGCAGTTGAAATAGAAGAAGTAGTAGTAGTAGTAGTAGTAGTAGTAGTAGTAGTAATAGTAGTAATATAAATTATAGCAGTAGCAGTTGAAATAGAAGAAGTAGTAGAAGTAGAAGTAACACAAATATTAGTTTGTAGTAGTAGTAGTAGTAGTAGTAGTAGTAGTAGTAGTAGTAGTAGTAGTAGCAATATGAGTAGCAGTAGTAGTAGCAGGAGTAGTAGTAGCAGGAGTAGTATCAAAAGTAGTTGTAGAAGATCAACATACATACATGTATACATAGTGGGAAAGGAGTATAGGTGTGGAAAGACAACACGTAAAACACAGACGTTTTATGAACAAACAACGCTGCAGTTTGGCATTAAATATTTGAGGCCCATATAATTAGTTTGTTCTTCGAGTTATCGCAGCTAAGGTCATGAATCTTACTATGTGATCATTGTTCTGTGCAAATATTGACAGAGTTGTAAGACTGGCATAGATATGAGAAAAGATGTTTACTTTTTAAAAGAGACGTCGGTCTTGCTATTGGCTTATCGTTGTTCATGTGAACGTCAATGTCATGGTCCTAAGATTGATTTGAATGTCGACTTAATGATTTTTATGTGTGTGTCAAGATTAAGCCTCTCTTGCATGAATGCTTTATCATATCGTGTCCGAGGGCCCGTTTTCAGAGGATTCAAATTTCTTGTTGACATGCTGTGAGTGTAGACTGGGTCATTAAGGAAATTATGAGATCATTACTGTAAGCGTCATGGAAATTTAAAGTGAAAGAGACCGAAGTGTTAAAAGTAAGTTGTCTAGATTTTAGCTCGTGTCTTGTAACCAATGTATTGATATATCCAATATTTCATCTCTCCAACCCACTTTCTCATTTGCGTTCTTTTTTCTGTCTGTCTGTCTGTCTGTCTGTATTCCTCTCTCTCTCTCTCTCTCTCTCTCTCTCTCTCTCCCTCTGTTTCTCCCCCTCCCTCTCTCCCTCCTCTCTCTATCTATCTATCTCTCTCTGTCCCTCTCTACCTCCTTCTTTTTTTCTTTATATATATATATATTCCCTTTTTCCTCTCCCCCCCCTCTCTCTCTCTCTCTCTCTCTCTCTCTCTCTCTCTCTCTCACTATCTCCACCTACCCCTCCCCCTTTTCCTCTCTGTTTCTCGCCCCTCTCTCCCTCCTCTCTCTCTCTCTCTCTCTCTCTCTCTCTCTCTTCCCCTCCCTCCCTCTCTCCCCCTCTCTTCTGCGCAGGACTTCACTATCTGGTTCTCGTTGACGCTTTGTACTCTGTTTCTGGGTTCGTCCTTGAGATGCGGATACCACTTTGGAGTGATGACGGGGCCTTCAGTGGTAAACACACACACATACACACATACACACACATCCACATACACACACACATACACCCCCACACACACACACAAACACACACACATGTACACACCAACTGTTACTTAATGAAACCAAGTTGGCCAAATTTTGACTTCAAAATTTGTGTGTATGAGATAATTAATTAAGAACACAACAATGACCATTGTGTATCACACCTGTTAATCCACTAGCAACTTCCATTACAGTGTAATGAATAATGCATGATGCTTCTGGCGGAAATGAAGTTGTGGGCTGGCATGTGTAATGCACAATGACCATTGTTGTGTACTGAATTAATTATCTCATACATACACATTTTTAGATCTAAATTTGTCCAAAAATGAAAATTTCCTTAAACATTCCAAGAATTATTACAAGAACATTGATAAGTTAAATGTCACAAAACCTGTCCCCCCAAAATTGGCATCCATTCACTTTATGATGTGAAGATTTCAGCTTGACTTGAGTTGAAACTGGTTTTTAATCATATTTTTTTCAAAATTGTCGGTATTTTTTTTAACACCTAGTACTTATCATCTGACACTGTGGACTGTTTTTACTAGAGTAAATGCAAAGTTGTTTATTGGTATCAAGTTCGACACCGCCCATATTCATGACTACACACCATAATGTATTGCCCCATGGAAGATGAGCGACGGGTGAATGGACTGCCCGGTCCAAATTTCAGTAATGTATAAATAAAACATAAACAGATATGAAAATGGAAAAAAAGACCAATAGATGAGTAATTAAATAACGAATCGATATTTTCTCCACAGTTGGTGAGAGACTTCTACAACCAGACGCACGTTAGACGGTATGGCACCCCGCTCGGCACGTACGGCGAAGCATGGATGTGGGCAGCTACTATCACCGTGTTCTGCATCGGGCGAGTTGCGGGGCAGGTGGCTGGCACCAAATGGTCCGCCTGGTCGGGCAGGTAAATGGTTTACAGTGACACGTGCATTTAGTGACCACCTGTATAGAGAGAGAGACCAACTCTCTACAAAGACCACGTTTTGTGTGTCCCTTGGACAATGTTTCACCTCGAAAACCTGTTTAAAAAATAAACTCTCCGTAGTAAAGAACCCCCTGTTTTTAAAGACTAGATTTCTCGTCGTTAGGCGTTTTCACAGATTTTCACTGTACTGGTCATATTGATCCGTTGAAAGAGCAACAAGAGAACACCGTAGTAGAACGCGGGACGCCGGGTTTAATGGTGTTGATCGACAAAACACCAGGAAAACACCTGAAAAAGAGGGAATATTGGTGGTTTGAAAACAAGCAAGCATGATGAAATTATGAAAACACGAGAAAACGAATAAAAAAGCCAGAGTAACACCAAATGCGCCCTCAACAAGTAAACAGCCATAAACAAGCAAGATGAAAAAGCTGGAAACATGTGAAAAATATTGCTATTATTCAGAGAAACCATAGATGGGACCAGGCACATCTATTGACCTGTTAAGAGACACATCTCAAAGTAAATTTTGTAGAATGTAGAATGCTCTATCATTAACTATTATACCATTGCGTCCATCTCGCGTTAACAGTAATGTAGAATGTATAAGGGGACTGGTAATTTTATAACAATTTACATCAACGGTGTATGTTTTCAGTTTGCCTTATTTGGCTTGCCAGATTAAATTTCATTCATGGAATATACTACTAAGTATTTCTTCTTGTTCAGGCCTGTGATCGTGATGATATCCATGCAAAATGTTGTTTCATATCTAACTCAGATACCATCTTAATGACTTAATCTTAATGACCGCCAACAAATTGCCCCCGACGTCTCCAAGTTCCAAAAATCACGAGTGGGTTACCACTTCGACACCGCCCATATTCATGACTACACACCACAATGTATTGATCGCTCTTGCTGTAATCCTTTTATATACTATCCCTTATTTTCGCAGGAGCCGCACCTTAATCGCCAACAACGCCATATCCATTGTGGCTTCGGTACTGATGGGGACCAGCGAAGCTGCTGGATCGCCGGAACTTCTCATGTGCGGGCGAACCGCTATCGGATTCCACGTTGGTAATAATGAGCTGTTTGTGTGTTATCTGTGTGTGTGTTTTTTAATAATACACAGAACTTTATCCTGCACACACAGGGTTAAAACTGTCTGAATTGTTTTATTCATTAAAGGGGGAGAAGCGTATATTCATCAGGATATGTCTGTCTCTGTCCATCTTTATGTTTCTATCTGTCTTTCTGTCTCTGTCTGTCCTTCTGTCTCTGTCCTTTTTTCTCTGTCTTCTTGTCTGTGTCCGTCTTTCTGTCTCTAGTTCTCCCCATCTCTCTCTCTCTCACTCTCTCTCTCTCTCTTTCTCTCTCCCTCCCTCTCTCTCTTTCTCTATCCCTCTCTCTCTCTTCCCACCATGCACTAAATAACATATCAATGTATATAATATATCAATGTATAAAATATGCACATAAATAGATCAATATGATTACGTCACTGTTATCATTGCGCAGGTGTGTCTCTGGCCGTCGTTCCGTCTTACCTGAGGGAGGTCTCACCTATCAACCGGCGGGATGCCATGGGTAGACTTCACCACGTGTTCTTCGTTGCGGGGATCCTTGTTGGTCAGGTTCGTACGGGACACTACCCCCCCCCCCCACCCCACCTACCCCCACCCCCACCCCACCCACACCCTTTCCATTCCCCGCTCTTAACCCCACACGCACATTCACACATACACACGCACATTCTGTCTCTTTGTTTCTCAGCTTTATTGAAAGCTTTGTAACTTTTTGTTAACCAGCTTCTTCTACCCGGCGTCCCTACCCCTTTCCCTGATCCCCCCCCCCTCTCCCCCTCTTCCTTTCACACTTTCTCTCGCTCTCTCTCTCTGCAAACCATATCCAAATTTCTTTCCGTCTCCCTCTCATCCACCACATCCACTCCCTCCCTGTCTCCCTCGAGTTAACTTTGCTTATTTTGAACATGTTGAACGGCAACCGCACATTTCTTTTGGCAGTTTTCGTCAACGCAAGTAAAGTGCAGTTTGCATCCTACTACTCCCATAATTCCATACATTATTAGGTGGTCTGTCGTAACCGACAGATCACCTTCTAATTTCGTCAGAATTTTCTTTCTTTATTCTTTATTTTTATTCCATGCCCCCCACTTTTTTGTGACATCTATATCTCAACAATGCATGTGTCATGTTTCATCATATTTTGACCATGAACAGGTATACATTTGAACTTGTCATTGCAATATTTTTCAATGTCATTGCATGACCGTGACGTCATGTACAAGCATTTTAATAAAAATCTATTAACTGGCATATCTCTAGAACCAATCATTTGTAGCTAATGAAAATTGACTTGCATTAAGTTAATGCTAATAGAATTAATTTCAATAAATAAAAACGCGCACGTACGCGTACGTTAGTGCAAATACGCGCGCGCAAAATTTGAAAATGCTCCAAACATTGAACTCTATGGCTACAAATCAACTAGAAATTGTTTTGCATATATTTCAGGCCATTTCAAGCATTTCAAAAATTTCCGCGCGTGCGCGCGCGTTCGCCCGTTTTTCCGTGTGTAACGCGAAGGAACGTCAAAATTCCGGTTTTTTTATTAGTTTAATGTTTCTGACACTACATACATCACATCCTGAAAATTTAAGCCATTTCCATGCGATAACAAGGTCGTGCGGGTGCGTCAAAGTTTTTTTTAAGTTTGATGCTTTATTCCTTTCATTCAGTTGTCTGGATTCTACCTGTTCCACACTGCCACGCTGTGGCCCGTAGCCCTGGCGGTAGCCGCTGTGATGGACTTGTTCCAGACCACTATGCTACTATTCTGCCCCGAGAGCCCCCGCTGGCTTATGCACTATCGATACGCAGAGGAGAAGGCTGCCGGCGGTAGGTTGCATATAAAATATTATATCCCTCATTAATATATTCCAGTTCGTTGATTGGTTGAAAGGGTGTCACATGACCACAAATAGATGAACTACTTGAAGGAAGAGAGCTCAGAGGGAAGCAAAGTACTATTTCGTGACGTCAGAGGGAAAAAAAGTACTATTTCGTGACGTCATGTCAAAAATAGTCTTATTTTCCCCTCTGGACTATCGATATCTGGGCTATCGGTGATCGATGCAATTTTTATCGATTCATCCCAGGTAAATGCGCGACACGCAAAATCTACGCGATACATTTCTTTCCAGCTGCCTTTTGACGTTTTAACGGAAAATCATTGGGCGCGCTGCCGAAACTCCCGCGGTGTTGCGGCCTAGGTGCAACTTGAATTTCCGTTGGTTTGCTCAAGCCGCAGGAAGTAACAAAACATCTGAGTCGGGCTCCTGCGTTCGGAGCTTAGAGCGTAGGCACTATTACAAGGTCCATGGTAAGGATTAAATTAATGAACAAAGAATATATCAATGAAGGATATAAAACAAATATTTCATGATCCTTATTCAGGAACTTTGTGGAATCTATTGGTCCCCTCGGTGAAGTGGAGGGCGTGCGGTACCATTTTCCCTCGACCTGCGGTCTCGGGAAAATAGTACCTCACGCCCTCCACTTAACCTCGGTGCAAATAGATTCCACAAGATCCCTCATGGTCATGAAATATTTGTATACTATTGACCGCCATTTATGCAAATAAGATACAGGGTGGCTGAATATGTCATGGCTCCCGACCAATCAGGTAGCATGATGATATGATACTGTATAACTCCATGGATGTATGATTCATGGGGCGGTAGGCCTATACGATAGATGCCCCCCCCCCCCCCCCACGGAAGTACCCCTATTTCTGTTCCTTGTTGTGACTCCCCTGCTTGGATCACAATATGATGGATCATAATATGATACGATGTGTGTACGTGTGTGCGTGTGTGTGTTTGTGTGTGTGTGTGTGTGTTTAACATGTGTCTATTTATGGGTTAGATAGTTCGCACATTGGGCTGCCCCCTCTCCCTTCCCCCACACACACACCCCGCCACCCCAAACGTGGAAAGTGTCTATCTCTACAATCAATGGATTAGCTTTGGTATACTTGTGTGTAACTGCAATTTAGTTAACAAAATACCATAACTGTCGTATAGAATACTTGAAAATTCTACCAAGTCTGTTTCTTAAACGAGCAGTTAATATGTAAGCGTAGAATTTGAAATTTGTGTTATACATGTATAGGAGGTGGACGTTTTACGTAAAGAAAAGTTGGCTTTGACGGAGGAGATGGATGGGAAAGAAGTCCGGGGAAGAAGGAGGATTACTTGGATATGCAGTCTGACTGACTGGTAAGCAGAGCAAGGGGCTGTCTAACATGGCGTGGAGCTGAAACAAAGAATTCAGTACAGAGAGTTGTGGCACCCCACGCTCAGTCTACGTCACAGTCACGTCACGTCACGTCATATGGCATTAGATAGGAGATAGACTTGAAATTGTAAATGAAACATCACCGTACGTGGTCTCATCCCATCCACCCTGTTTCTCGGCCGCAGCCCTGCGGCAGCTACGGGGGACCGAAGACGTAGATCAGGAGACGTGTCAGCTGAGGGAAGAGCACCGGGCAGACTCCCGCATCGTTCGGGCCAGTGTCTGCGAGGTTCTCTGGTGCCGCGACTCGAACTGGAAGATGCCGTTTCTTACTTGCGTCCTGCTTCAATCCGCCCGGCAACTCTCGGCAATCAACGCGGTGAGCACCTTGGTTGTGTCGATTCCATTTACCCACCACGGCTACTACAAGCCGCCCAAAAATAGCCAAGAGCCCACCAAGAGCCTGCCGAAAGCAACCAAAAGTTCCTGATTGTTACAGCTTGCGCCATGTATCGCCGCCAATGCAAGAGGCCGCCAAAAGATTTTACCAAAATTTCTTCTAACATACTGATTAACTTCACTGAGGAGCAATTTTAGCAGACTTGGAGAGGGCTCCCTTGTGTCTCCTTTGTCTCCTGTTTATTCGCTGCTCTTGGCTACTTTTGAGTCTTAGAACCACTGCTGAACGAAGGCCTTTGTGTTTTTCTTGTCCGTTGGCGTAACACTCCCATGTTGAGGATAAGGGCCGGTGTAAGTGTTATGATCACACCAACACCCGTAAAAACACTCAACTTAAAATACGGCGATGTCAGCGATTTGACCCCAAAATCGTGACGTACTTGTTGTCGTGCTGAAACGAGTTTTTGCGTTTTCCATTAAATAGCGTAACCACATTCGAGGACGCCTATTTCAAGTTTTTACACAAACAATCGTCACCATATGTCTACAGGTCTACACACAAATAACAAACAAATAATTTCTGGGTAATTTTGTTAATTGATCTTTTTTCGATGTTCTTTATAGATAATCTTCTACTCAACCGAGGTCTTTCTGCTCGCCGGCCTTTCAGATCAGCAAACAGCTTTAGCATGCTTGGCTTGGGGTGTTACTTTCATTGTGACATCAGTATTAGAGGTACGTGTATTTTTGTTTAACGTGGCTCCTCACAAACGGTAAGTACGGTAAGTTTTCGCCTTAGAGTCTCAGCATATTGTCATGACAGCTGGTTCTAAATTATGTGGATAAAGCAAACATCGTTGATCACAGTGGGGATTTTCATTGGGAGAGCACGACAAGCATTCATTATCGACATGTATCTGATCGTTAGAATTTTTATTTGACTTTGATTTGATTAATGACATCATGCTTGTGAGAACTCATTTTGTCGAGCACAATTACATACATTAATATACATTTCAGTTCCATACGATAACATTTCACAATAAATTAACAAATTTGTATGAAGTGCTCTCTTTACAGTGCACGGATTTAAAAAAAAAATAATCTCCCCTACAACTAATAGCCCGTAATGTTTTGTTCTCGCAGTATTACGTCAACTTTTCAAGATTTCTCCGGAAGCCGTCCCTCTTGATACCATACGGCATTCTGGGGATAGTCCACGCGGTGCTGACTTTAACAGTCCTTTTTCAGGTAAGGTACGGGGGGGGGGGGGTTCACCAAGCTGTTCGTAAGCTACGAAAGACTTTACGAACGACTGGTGATCCCTCCTTGTGTTTAATGCGATATCACACTTTGTTCCTGCTCTAACACACATTGATGTGAGCAATATACCACCATTTCCTGAACAGTAACTATGGAAACAGATATAACATACGCCCATGAACGCCCGGTGTACTTCAGCACCAATGCCATTGTCATTGAGATGTGTATTTAGTCAAAGGATGTTTCAAGATGTGGTGATGTGATGGTTTAATGTGAATGCGAGTCGATATTATGATAAAAACTACCGAGGAGTCCAATTGAGTTGCATAAATGCGGAATACAGAACATGTAGTACATTATAAGGTGGTATAATTTACATATACACTGCCTTCTTTTTGAGTTGTCTACACATGATTATCATGAATGTATCCTCTTTTAATTGAGGTGTGAAATGGGACGGGAGACACCACTCTATACCGCCAGTCTTGGCTTGTTCCTCTAACGCCGTAATTTCGTATAGGTAAACCTTTCTACCTGTCCCTCCCCCAGCCCCAGGTCCAGTGGCTTTTTTGGTTTAGTGTGTTGGCGGTCTGCGCCATCGTTGCAGCATTCGCGGCGGGACCAGGTGAGTGTTCATATATCGATGGGGAAAGACAAATAATAAATCATATCCAATCAAATGCAGTTTGAAACTTTCATTTGAGTACTGGCTTAACTGTGCATACATTTTTTCCTTTAATATTCCGTTTAAATCTTATTATAAACCCAGTGCATCATTTTCACTTTGTGATCTGTGCATACCGAAAGAAATCTGATTATGCCTGTAATGTGCGCTACACAAAACTGTGAAATTATTATTATTATTACCAACCTTCTCATAGCGATGATTACTCTGTCGTGTATTCCAAGGTATGGTCTGTGGGCCATCGACATCTTCGCCGTCTACTCGTCGTCACCATCATTAGACGCACATATATGAGTAATTTTATTATTATATTTATATTCAAATCTGTAACATTGATTAACCCTTTCAAAGCGATGATGACCTCTGTCGTGTGTTCCGAGCTTTGGTCCGTGGGTCCGAGACGAGCGGCCCAGAAGCTCTCAGACTCTGTTAACTGGACAGTCGACATTCTCCTTCAGCTCGCTTTTCCTGTGCTTCTGGTAAGTTCACTCACTGACCAACCATTTACCGACCAAAAACCACAAGACTAGTATGCAATAAATTCCATTCGGCGATCAGTTGCTGATTAGTTATAAGGTAGATTCCCGAGTGTCGTACGAAGTTTGTGTGGCTTGGGCTTTACAAGTTCCGCCTCCAACACTCTCAACACCAAACAATGCTCGTGTCATGTTGATGTTAACACACCTTATTGCTTTTGGGCCTGAGGGGAAAAGCTGGCCATGGACCTATCATGGATGGACTGCGCTCGGATAGACTTCCTTTGATCTATGAGGTCCGCCGCCTCATAACAATTCAAGACATTCAGGTGTTTTAAACAATTAGCTGTATTTCTAATTAGGTAGTGCCTTCCTCTGAATAATAAAAGACAATCTGTTTTGAGAAGCATGTCAATCGTTCAGCCTTCGCTGGGAGCTCGTAGCTGATCTATTTACACACACTGTGAATTAGTTTTGGGGTGAGCGAAGGGAAATTTTGAAAAAAATTGTAGAAAGAATTTGGTCCGTAACTTTTCCGGACACCTCCGCACACGAAATTGAGATTGTTTCCATGAAAGATTAAACACTCAATAAACGATTTACAAGATATTTTTAAGGAAATATGATTCGGAAATGTGCGATATGGAAGCATTTCTCTGGCATGTTTTCTACAGTATTCTCCTTTTATCACAAAAACGAAGCAACAATATAATCTGAAATTCGCAGAATCGTATCTTTATAAGATGTAATACTACTGCACATGCACTTCAGTTCATGAAGTGGTTCTGAAATCTTCTGCGCATACAGAATATATATTCCTCAAAATGCATCCTACATTTTGTCATGCTTGTTTGGCGGCGGATCTCCCTCGATCAAAGAGCCAAACGCGTCAAATATTCCATTGTGATATCAATGCACGCGACTGCTGTAGGAATAAATTACACTTCGTGCTGACTCCATTCCTTACACCTCTCTGAGCTGGCTAAGCAGCGGTGGTTCAGCGTTCAAGATTTCTGCGTTGGCCTAGCGGACCCAAGCGTGCCAAACTTTGACTGGGCGTTGTTGGAGCGGTGGTGCACTTGCCGGAGCGGAAAATTGCCCGTTTCTCACCGCCCGCAATATTTTGTGCAGCTCAAAATTTTCGGAACGGTAGGAGGGACCATCGGCGGTGACCGAGCGTAAACGGCGTTGTCTTAACGGGGGCCAACTTCTGTTAAACCTGAGAAGAAAAGTTCGTTGCACTCTAGGTGATAGTACTTTTTGGTTTCGCTGATCTCTTCACTCCTCACAGTCCTAACGCGTGATCTAAATTTCGAGTACCCGCAAAATAAAAGTGCGTTACACTCGGACTATCAATTGACTAACAGTAGCTCCTACTAACGCGTCCTAACGCGTGTTCCCCATGGCAGCGGCTCGGGGTTAGGTAGAGAAGTAGACATTACTTTTGTACGTTAAATTGTCATTTTTTTTGTATAGATTGTTGGTATCAGATGTGGAATATAAATCGAATAATAATTTGGGTTTCAGGCAATGAGACGAACTATCACTATAACGCGTGACAGATAATGACAGATCCTAATACTCTGCTTTTTTTTCGCAAAGTATTGAGGAATCATTAAAAATCGGACATATAAGCTATTTGTATTACTTACAAAATTGACCAATTTCCTCACTTTCCGACATCTTGTGAATTTGGGGGATTCAACCACTCTCAAAATGATATATTAAGCTGTGTATTATCATTAACGGCGTTTGTGTGTGTTTGCGTGCAGCAGAGATATTTTACTTGAAAAACTTGTTTATTTGTGTTTGCTGATACCTGTTCTGCTCATGGAAGTATTAACGACATTAACGGAACGGGACAAGCGAAATGAGACTGTACATTTCTTTTGTTTTCTCTGAGAAGCCGTTGCCACACAATCATGTTCATAATTGTTCAAACACCTGAACAGCACCTGTTGAGAACACCATAACTTGTCAGCGGCTTGGCACATGGGTTCAAAGAAAGAAAGTTGCTTCATATCCTTCCATAACACATCCCTGATTAGCATAATAAAGGAGGCACTGGCTGGAGTGTGCCTGTGGAGTTCAGTATCATTTTGGGCCAGTGATGACTCACCATTGAAATCTGGGTCAGGTCACTCTGTTTATTGTTCGCAAGCATGAATAGAACTTTGTAGATGTACTGAGCATTTTCTAGAAGCACACATGATAGAACCTTCTAGAATGTACAGATTGTAGTATGAGCTGTTTTGGACAGGAGTTCAGAGTTTTATATCATCCTAGCTCCAGTCATGCACCTGTGGTAATAGTAACCTGCATTAGAGTTTACTTATCTCGCTCCAGTGACCTGTGGTAATAATAGAGGTAAAAACTGAGGAGCAGATGTGAGGAGCTGCCCATATGAACGCTCAACTCAAGAGGATATTCGAACCTCAATTCTCTGTGATGGCGACATCAATCCTAATCAGGTGAACCATGCGGAGAGGATAGTAGGCCAAACGCAGACACTGGAAGATATGTTACCTATACCTATTGCAGAAATGAACTATATGAGATTGATCTGAAAAGGTCATGTCATCATTGGCTCCCCCCTACATTATGGAGAACGCTCACTTCCCTTGGGATCTCGTACAAGAAGAAAGCCCGGCGTGGGAAAAAACGTACAGGAAGGGCAAATATCGCCGATTATGTTCGCTCTCCTTCCCCAAAGCACAAACAAAGTGGCATTTTTGTCGAGTCTTCTACAACTTGCCATGATGTTGATGTGACCTCGCGTACAGTTTCACCAGAGTCGCCACCAGCACCTTGTAATTTCGGTCTATGTGATGTAATGATAGAGAGAAAACTTGATATCGTTGCATCACAGACACGTGGATGTATGGGAATCATCGAGACGACCAGACTACTGCAGAAATACAGAATACGTTACCCAACTTTCAGCTACTTAGTGTGCCAAGAAACAATAGGAGGGGAGGTGGACTTGGTGTTTGCCTTCGTAAGTCATTTAAAGTGGACAGGAATACATCCAAAGCCTTCGAGTCTTTTGAATCCACGGATTTGACTGTTAACAGTTGTTCCCGATATTCATCTGTCCGACTTGTAGTGATCTATAGACCGCAACTGACAGCAGACAAATTGCCCACAGCTCCAAGATATTTATGCCTCCGCCACGAAGTGGCCGGAGGCATTATGTTTTCGGGTTGTCCGTCCGTCCGTCCGTCCGTCCGTAAGTCCGTCCGTCCGTCCGTAAGTCCGTCCGTCCGTCCGTCCGTCCCGAATCCGTTTTGGCAATATCTTGAGAACCGTTAAGCAGATTTGCTTCAAACTTGGTACATGTATGTATTGCATGAAACTAATGAAGTGTGTAAAATTGGGGTCAAATCTGATTGAGGTCAAAGGTCAAAGGTCAATGAACTCTGTAAAAATTGCCCAAAATTGACCTTTTTCACAATAAATCCAAATCCAAGGATGCAATTCTCATTAAGCATGGTACAAAGATGGATCACTACTTGGGGATAGACTGGTAACATTTTTGGTAAAATTCCTGAAAGGTCAGAGGTCAAAGGTCAATAAAATTTGTGAAAATTTGCCAAAAATTGACCTTTTTCACAATAAATCCAAATCCAAGGATGCAATTCTCATTAAACATGGTACAAAGATAGATCACTACTTGGGGAAAGACTGGTGACATTTTTGGTAAATTCCTAAAAGTTCAGAGGTCAAAGGTCAATGAACTTTGCCAAAATTGGCTAGAAATTGCCCCAAACTTTAAAATTTTCACAATAAATCCAAATCTGATGGTGCAATTCCAACCAAACATAGTGAAACAATGAACCACTTCTTGGGGTTAGACTGGTGACATTGTTGGTGAAATTGCTGAAAGGTCAGAGGTCAAAGGTCAATGAACTTTGCAAAAATTGATATTTTTCACAATGAACCCAAATCCAAATCCAATGGCGCAATTCTAGCCAAACAAGGTACAGAGATGCATCACTTCATGGAGGTAGACTGGTGAAAGTTTGGGTAAAATTCCTGAGAGTTCAAAGGTCAAAGGTCAATGAACTTTGCCAAAAATTAGCTAAAAATTGCCCCCAAAGTGATAATTTTCAAAATGTATCAAAATCCAATGATGCAATACCAACCAAACATTGTGCAAAGATGGATCACTACTTGGGGGTAGACTGCATGACATTTTGGGTGAAATTTCTCAAAGGTCAGAGATCAAAGGTCAATGAACTTTGCCAGAATTGGCTAAAAATTGCCCCCAAATAGATATTTTTCACATTGAATTAAATACTAATGATCCAATTCAAACCAAACATAGTACAGAGATGTATTACTTCATGGAGGTAGACTGGTGAAGTTTGGGTAAAATTCCTGAAAGGTCAATGGTCAATGAACTTAACCAAAAAATTGGCTGATTTTAAACAAACTTGATACAAGGATGGATTTAGACAGACTGATTAGATTGGAAGTCAAAAAAGTAAGAGGTCAAAAGTCGTTGAACATTGCCAAACTTGGCTAAACTTGGAAAAACATAATGTGATATTTTCATTTCACAAAGGAGCAATGGTACATTGCCCACCAAACATACACATTTTCTGAGAATAGCAAAGAGGCGGAGGCATATTTATCGACTGCGTGGCAGTCGAATTGCTCTAGTTTAATGAGTTTTCATCACTCCTCGTAGAACTAGCTACTTATCCAGGTCACGTCATGGTGTGGGGAGATTTTAATATTCACGTTGACGATGTTGCAAACTCCAACACTGCACTTTTGAATGACATTATCACCTCATATAACTTTAATCAACATGTTACATCACCAACTCATGGAGGAGGTCATACCTTGGATTTGAACTGTACCATATTACAACCTATAGTGATTACATAACCATCGAATTGGGTGACTTTTTTTCTCCTGATAGTTCCCTTCCTTCCTACTTCTGGTTAGAAAGATCTATCAAGCGCACAGGCCAATTTAAAAGATTGCTCACGGTGGTTTTTTTAAGGCCACCTCAGCGGCGTAGCTAGGATTTTTTCAGCGGGGGGTGGAGGCACGGGGGGGGGGGGGTCTTGAAATTTTGTAGGGGGCACCAAAATATTGTGTGACAGATGAAATGCTGCTCTATGCGAATCATGTGGGGGGGGCACCTGGGGGGCACACGGAATTTGTGGGGGAGCACGTGCCCCCCTCCCCCAAGCCCCCCCCCCCTCCCCCGTATCTACGCCCCTGCGGCCCTCTCCATCCTAATATACCTTCGGAATAACAAAACTTCTGAGTTTTCGAAATTTGGAATTACCAACGGTAGGAATGGCGAAACTTCGGGATAACGGAACTTAGGAAAATGGAGGTATATCTGTACCATCCACGTATTTTATCCTTTACTGATTATGTTATCATTGTCGTTGATTCGTTTTTCATTTTGTCCTTCAAGGTAACCCTTGGTGCCTACACCTTCATCATTTTCGCTGGTTCCGTGATACTGGTCTCGGTCTTCATCTACCTCTACGTACCCGAGACCAAGAATAGGAGGTTCGTCGAAATCTGCACGGGATTCGAAACGCTGAGGAGCTTAAATGAGAGCTTAGAAACAGCGTAGCGAAATATATTATACTGGATGTTTGGCACTTGTGAAAAAAAATACAAATCAGTTTCAACTCGCATCAAGCCGAAATTGACACATTACAAAATCAATGTATGTCATTTTTTTAGAGACACGTTTTGTGACATGTAATCGATTACTTCTTGTGTAATAATCATGTGAATGTTTAATGAGATTTTTGGATCTAAAAATGCTTGTATCAGATAATTCAGAACACAACAATGGTCATTGTGCATCACGCATGCCAACCCACAACTTCCTTTATGCCAGAATCATCATGAATTATTAACGACACAGTGATAGCAGTTGCCAGTAGATAAAGTTTAATACATAATTGTCATTGTTGTGTTTTCAAAATAATTATGAGGTCCAATTTTGTCCGAAACTGAAAATCTCATTAAATATTCCAACAAATTATTACAAGAAAAGTAATCAATGAAATGTCACAAAAACTGTCTCTAAAAATAACACTCCTTGACTATATGATGTGTTAATTCAAGCTTTATTTGAATTTAAACTGTTTTTTTTTTGTTAACACCTATTATTCTAGATTTGAGCCAAAGGCCTTTCTGGGGTAATTTCAATTTACATAGAAATTTTAGACATACACCCAGTTGTAAGGATAGCGTGCTCCATCCTGTAAATTAACTTTTTATGAAAAACAAGTCAGAAAAAAAATTGCTGAATATGTAATATATTACTTGAGTCATTTTGAGGATTGGTATCGGTTGTAAATGAGTGGATCATTAAAAGAACCCTGGAGTGGAAGGTTGGGGGTTCGAGTCTCCTTCATGACTCCAGGGGAGCATTTCATGAATGTTGTCAGTGAAATCCTCGGTTTTGATTGACTGAGAGGCACTAGCCTCTGACTGTTACTATGGTAACTGTCGGAGAAAGACAACCTGTAAGACGAAAAATGTTGATGAAATGCCCCCCTAACTCCACGACATTTAATCCACATTGATGATCTGAACCAAGGATGTTTAAGCACATAGATATACATCGCTTTGAACAAGGTTTGATGCCGCCACTTAATATTCATGACTAGCAGCTGCTCTCAACAATATGATACATGCGCGTTGCGTCACGTTCACCTGGATTTCATAATAGGTCATACGCATTTCTATACATGCATACATTTCAGCTTTCGCTGCTGAACTTTTAATTTTGTCACTAAGTGCTTCTTACGTTGTTAAAAAGGATGAGCGAATACGAAATTTGATACTTTTTGAGATGGATGCTTGGGCGCGGTTGGCCGCGTTTTTCATGTTACTTGTCCGAAAGGAAAATATCTGAAGGTAACGTTTCATGCAATTTTGTAAGCAGGTATGAACATTGTGAAATTGAGACTTTTATACTGCAACTTGATATCACGTTTAGAGCCTTTTTGCCATATTGTAACACTATTCCTCGATTTAATCTTTACTGATGCATCATAGGTATTACATGTCACAACTGCGCAAGCATATGGGGTGAGGATATTTCCCCAAATTCTTCTGCGCATCCGATTTTGTTTATACGTCAAATGCAGGCAAAACTCATCCAGAGAATCGGCGTAATTGAACATCGTAATAAAAAAGAAAATCTTTGTGAAGGGTTCTTTTGTGACTAGAAGGAGAGTACAATGAATCTGCATTAATTAAACGGCACCTGGATATCCATGTGCTTAAACTTCCTTGTCTGAACCCGGGAGATACTGTGACCTTGTAAGGTGACAGAGCAAAATATTGCCGAAGTGTGACGTCATATGACAACTGGTTTTTAACTTTGTGGGTAGAGCAAACAAGCTGTGTTCACAGCTGGGATTCGCATCTGGAGTGCCCTTCACTAGCCCGCTAGACAATGTCGAACCAGTGAACTTTCATTCGAGTGATGTTGTTTAGTACCAGAAACCTGCATAACAATGGATATAACGAAACAAGTTCGGTAGTCTGTGTGGTGACGGTGATGGTTATGTAATACGGGTGACATTGTTTGTTGTCGTTGTCATGGCAATGAGTACTGCAGGAAGTTTAGGTGGAGTGCAGCATGCGCCGGCTGGGCAGGGGAAAAGACAAATTTGCAGTAAAAATGTCAACGTACCCACCTTGATAAACTCGTCGATTCAAGCAAGTAACATGCGAAACAATTATGAATGAATCATTTTAGTGAAAGGGCTCTCTGGGGGTAATTTCAATTCACAAAGAAATTTTAGGCACACAGCCAGTAGTAAGGATAGCGTGCTCCATCTTGTAAATGAATGAAAAACAAGTCAGAAAAAAAATCTTGGAACCAGACGGGATTTGAACCTGCAATCTACTGCTTACCGGCCAGCGACTTGTTTTTCATTCATTTACAGGATGGAGCATGCTATCCTTACTACTGGGTATATGACTAAAATTTCTTTGTAAAATTATTCATTATCTCATTTTAGTAGTATAGTAGAAGAAGTAGTAGTTAAAGTATTAGTAATATTAGAGTAGTAGTCGGATAACAATTTCTAGCAATATAGAGACCTTAAACGGTACACTGTATATATAAAAAAAGTAGCTACATATTTCTTTTGTATTATTTATTAAATTGTACATTTGTTAATGTTTTGTTCATCAAATATGTGCAACATTACTATGTTTTGTGTTTCGATATGCCTGTACACATTTTTACAAGCCTACATTTCTATTTTGTACAATCAGTTGATATATAAATCAGATTTATATATTTTTGTATCTGAATACATACAGTCTGATTAGATTAATGGATATCTTAAAGTGAATCATTTGTAATAAAAAAAAAGTGTTACGTGCGCAGAAGTTGAATGGATGCATGCTATTATATTTCTGATCGATTACAGTTCGATATTCCGAAGGTTCGTTTATTCCGAAGGCTCGTAATTCCGAAACAGGTAAATTGCCTATACCTCGGTGCTCGTTAGTCCGAAAACGAAAAAGGGTTCGTTAATCCAAGCATTTGTCGCTTAACGTTCGGAATAACGAATGCTTCCCTTCTGATCAATAGTTACCTACCTGTCCTGTAGTGTGAATGCTCAATAATATCGATTCGTTGGGTGATAACTTGACAGCTTGTGAATTTATTGAAACAGTCATTCCAAATATGTATACAGAGGAGCATGTTCAGCGAGAAACGCATACATATCAAAGTATAAATATAACGACAATAGTAAACCATACAAAATGGCGACAACCATACAACCTAAAAACATACAATTCCATTTTAACTGGTCCTTGTGAAAAGGTATTATGCTGAACAATGATACTTATAATACTATGAATTCTATTTGAGGGTTTATACTTTACTGGCATCAAAGCATCACAAGGAAACGGCGTGATTCATTCTATACTGTCTTGAGATAAACGATGAAATGAAGGTAGGAGCATAACAATCAAGAAAGGAAGAAAGAGGAGAGGAGAAAGAGAGAGAGAGAGAGAGAGAGAGAGTTACACACACACACAAACATGACAAATGCACACCTGTTGAGAGAGACGTATATGAAGAGCGAGAGAAAGAGGGGAAATGGAACATACACTGTTGGTCATAAAGGTGGAATAAAATATTTTTGAATAAAAATCGACAGTTTCGTTGGTATTTGAAAGGCTACGCGTAGACAAAATGGTAATTGATGGTACATAATGTTTCCCCATTACACAGGTGACATTATAACATGAGAAATTTGGATTACGTAATAAATTCTTTTGTTGTAGACTATAAAAGCCTATGCATATGATATTCTGTCCCTTTCCCTGATTTAGCACTGTGTATAAGAAGGTTGCATTTTTTCGAGTTCCTTGTACCGTTTGAAATAAAAATCGGTAGAGACGTTCCCTGGACTATGCCTGGTCCAACGGCAACAGCAATACGCGAAAGAGTGGTAGCACTGCGACAGGAGGGCTACAAGCAGACTGATATCGCAGAAGTCCTAGGGATATCACAGAGTGCAGTCTCTAAGATCCTGAAACGTCAACGTGAGGCGGGGAATGTGCGGCCACGGAAATCTCCAGGACGTCCCAGATTGACCACAAGAAGAGATGATCGCCAACTGTTGAATTTCAGCCGCAGAAACCGGAAATTGCCCACGAGCCGTCTTCGTCGCTTGTGGAGGAGATATCATGGGATCAACGTTTCCCGGTCAACCGTTAATCGCAGATTGCTCCAACATGGTTACCGAGCACGACGGTTGACCAAATGTCCACGCCTGTCTGTTCGCCACAGAGTAGCTCGTCTTCTTTGGGCTAGGGAGCACAGAAGGCTTCATCCAGGACATTGGCAACATGTGGTCTTCACGGACGAGAGCCGGTTCATCCTTGACCGAAAGGATGGGAGACAACGAGTTCGTCGATTAGCCGGGGAAAACCTTCGCGATGAATGTATCCACGAGACGACTCAAGGCGGAGGCGGCTCAGTGATGATATGGGCCGGCATCCATTATGGAGGGAAAACGCCACTGGTGGTTCCGGACGGAAACGTCAACGCCGCCGCCTACAGGGATATCTTGGAGTTCCACTGTCTTCCATATGCAAGACGAGTGTATGGGCACAATTTCCGACTGCAGGATGACAACGCTAGACCGCACAGGGCCGCTGCAGTAAGGGAATTCCTGGAGGCAGAGGGCGTCGTACAGTTGCCATGGCCAGCTTGTTCGCCGGATATGAACCCCATAGAGCATGCATGGGATGCCCTAGGCCGAGCCATCAACGACAGAGAGGTCATTCCTCAAAATCTGCAGGAGTTGGCAGATGCTCTGAGGGAAGAATGGGACGCTATGCCTGTTGACGTCATCAACAAGCTAGTGGACAGCATGCCACGACGTCTGCATGCGCTGGTTCGTGCCAGGGGTGGACATACCCGATACTAGTGACTGAGTAAGAACAATGACTCAAGTTTGATGCAAATTTGTCCATGAAATCACAAAAAAGAAGTCATCTGGAAAACTGAGAGAGATTGAAAATAAATATCTCATGATCCTTTAATTTACTGTATATTGTCGTCATTGTTGTTCTGTGCTCATGACATCCATCGCTTAGGACATAAACTTGTAAAATATCACTGTCAAACGTGTGTAAAAGGCAGAATAATAAAGTAAAGTTGTTATCATGCACCATAAATGCCATATTCAAATCATGTGGTAATAATTACGCTGTGAAAATTTGGTGAAAAAAAATATTCCACCTTTATGACCAACAGTGTACATGTATATATTAATTTCTCTCTCCTTCTTTCTCTCGCTCTTTATACACGTTTATAGAGAGTGGCACACACAAATACACATATTGAGAGAGACGTATATGAAGAGCGAAAGAAAGAGGGGTAAAATGAAATATATATGTATTTATTTATTTTCTCTCCTTTCTCTCGCTCTTCATACGCGTATATAGGGAGTGACACACACACAATTACACATATTGAGCGAGATGTGTGTGAAGAGCGAGGGAAACAGGGGAAATTAAAAATATATGTTTATATTTCTGTACCTCTCCTTTCTCTCCTATATAGGCTTAGATCTCCACGGTCGGAAAAATACCTGGTGTTTGCTAATAGGGTGATCTATCCCTATCTGAAAATATCTGGAGGGTTTGCCCGTATGGAACGAAAGAACAGTGTTCTAGTAATATCAGCGATAAAAAATACCCGTAATTTAGTAAGTACTTTCTCATCAAAACTCCGGTTATTTTCTTCAGCCCGGCCCGGTTCGTAAAAATGCATCAAGTTTGAAGTGCTGAGCAGCGTTGGATCACTAGATTACGTCACGTGTGACGTAAATACTGCATTTCATGACTTGAAACTTCTTGTCCATGAAATTAAGGTACACATAAAAGACATCCAAATCTGAACAAAACTCGAAAAAAATTGACCGAATTTGCCCACAAAGAACGGTTCGTGAAAACAGTGACGAATTAAACGGCTGATGGATATCCACGTACTTAAACATCCTTGGTGTTACTCAATTTGTATTGAATGTAATATATCTCGCATGCATGTTTTAATGCGGAAGAATTCATCACTTTACCGAAACGTAATTAAACAGGTGCTCCATTGCAAATTCAATTCAAAATTGATATTTATGAACAACCAAAACATCCATCACTCGATTTCTAAGAACAGAACTAGGCCTACTTGTTCTTTATAGGCGCACCCGTGCAGTATCATGTTATACTGAATACAACAATTGGCTTAATCGTAAGGATAAGTGGTTGAGAGAAAGTAGCGATCATAAAGTATAAAAAATTCATTCATATTTATACACTGTTAGATGCCTGACTATTCTCGAATTTCCTTTTCTGCTGTGCTTCTTAATTATTGTTCTGCTTCTATATTGAGGGCAATATGTTTCTTGACGAGGCGATTCTTATTCAACCACGTCATGACCTATTTCAGGGTCGCTTTCAGTTTCTGTTCAATTTCTGTGACGTTAGTTCCACTCACTGTTCAAATGGTATTGTCAGTGTTCATATCTATAAAATACCTTTAGTAATTCACGCAGTTTAGTATTAAAGCTATCGATATAAATTGAAACTAACAGACACCTGTGGTACTTACACCGGTGATTGGTTTTAATAGACTTCACTCTTTTGAAATGAATTTAAGAGTTCACGAGATTTTTTTTTTATCTAAACGGTTGCCGCTTTCTATTTTAAGATCACCCAATGGCAATTAGTTTCGGTTGTTAAGAATGTAATCCATGTGAACATCTGTCCGCCTATATCAACAATACAACATAATGATATCCTTTATATCGTCGACGTTGAAGGGGAAATAACTCGACCTCCACAGTGTGATTGTGAGCTCATGTCTATGTGTATGGGTGATTATGTATGTGTGTACGTGTGTGTGTGTGTGTGTGTGCGTGTGTGTGTGCGTGTGCGTGCGTGCGTGAATGGACGGGGGACACACACTGTCACGACTGTACTGTTCCTACGCTTATATAAAAAATATATCTACCGTCAATATTTTTTGGCCCAATTATACATAATAAAGAATTTCACTATTCTTTTAAAATGCAAGGGATAGCTCGCATTTCCCCCAGGGTTCAAGTGCAGCGCAGCAACCGTGAAATGCGCATTGTGCAGAATCGGCGAAATCGATACAATGATTGCAATTACACGCGACAGATGTACTCTATTATAACTCATGTATTCCTTGCGTGCCAGCACTCCGCGTATAGCGGTACGCCGAATTTACGCTCTCCCATAAACTGTATTGTGAATAGAGCAAGGAAAGCGACCGGAATATTTTCGAGTCGATATCATGCTGTATCATACACGGTGAATGCTATTGATGTGCACCATCGAGATGGGTATATTATACCAATGGAAGAGCGAGCAAGGAGGAACCTATTCTGACTGTAGCATCACTCTGTCGTAAATATCAGTTTTAATCATATACCAGGTGAGTTGTTTGTATACCCGTTTTTATTCCACTGTAAATATATCTAGAGAGAAGGAAAGCATCTATATATTATAAATGTTTCTTTTCGCATAACATTTACATCTCTGGTCATCGAAATACGTTTTGTTGCTTGATTTGGATCACTCACTCACTCACTCACTCACTCACTCACTCACTTACACATTTGTGTGACTTTTTTTTCTTTTCCTTCTTCAAATGTGTTTTTGTGTTAGTCTTTGTTATTGTTATCTTTGATCTTTGTATTAATTGTATTTGAATGTTACATATTTTGTTATGTTTACGTGATTTGTATCACAGGGCTCCTTTGGAAAGCAGTCCTCGAGACTGAAAGGACTACCCTGTCTAAATAAAACGTGACATAAATAAAATAAATAAATTAAGTTCATTTGTACAAATTAATCATTTTCATAAAGTATATGAAAAAAGGAAAAGCGTGTAAATCTCAAAGTTCCTGTTCGAATAATATTTCCGTCTCTGTTCATCAAAATAAGTTCATAGATCTCTTCGTATTAGCATTCGAAGATTATTTTTAGCACCAGTGTTAGATTAGCACTTTATTTGTGTCTTCGTCGTATAGTATGACCCAAAGCGGCGTAAATCACGATGAGTTATTTCACTGGACTAAGTGTTTATTTTAACACCAGTGTTAGATTCATCTCTTTATTGGTATCTTCGCCGTATAAGATGACCCAAAGTGGTGTAAATCATGATGCAAGTTACTTCACTGGACTAAGTGTTTATTTAAACACCAGTGTTAGATTCAGCACTTTATTGGTATTTTCATCGTAAAGGATGACTCAAAGTGGTGTAAATCATGATGAAAGTTACTTCAGTGGACAAAGTGTTTATTGTAACACCAGTGTTAGATTCAGCACGTTATTGGTACCTTCATTGCATAGGGTAAGTGTGGGCACTTGGACACCTTTAGGCACATTTGCATGATTTACATGAACATGAAAAATGTTCCACATACAGAAAATTTGGTATTCTCTTTAGTAACTTGTTCTCTTTAGTGGTAAAAAAATTGTGGTCATGATGTAACTGATTACTAAGATAACAAAGATTAGTGATGTCATCACCTAATGTATCTCATTGCCTACATGTGTAGGTAATAAAGGACAGTTACAAATCATTACATTCTTCACACGATTTGAATGAAAATGCGATTGTTATATTAGTTCAAACCCTCTTTGAAAGAGAAACATGCAGACAATCAATTTACTGTTATCTTGAAACGATTTTAACACAATGTGGCTCATAACATTTTCTGTAGCTTTTTGTTTACCTGTAATAAAGATGCTTTTAAAAAAAGTTATGTTTTAAATGCTTTAATAATGCCCTGGCAATGTAATGTTTAGATTGATCTAGCTCACAGCATAGAAGCAAGTTCTTAAAATGAAATGCATTCAAATTACAATGGTGACACAAGCAACCACAAAAAGTGCACAGTTTAATTAAAGTGCCTTTCAACATAAAATGAAATACTGGGAAGAAGAAGGCCCATATCGGTTTCCCATTCTGTATAGAGATGATTTTGTTTATTGTTCTTTCATGCAACTAAAAGTGTCAATGCTTTGTTGCCTTGGCATGGTCAATCTTCTCCTTTTTCTAACAATATGACTTCTACATTTATAACACTTAAACATGATTTAACATTATAACTAGTTATCTTCACAATACATTCACAACAAATGACCCCGATCTTGGTGTCCCCCATTGCCTACGCATATTCTATCAGACAATATTCATAATGTGCATTTCATTACTCATTCAAACACACAATAGCCATCATTTCTACGTGATGGTTGGCATATTTCATAAACTTCCTTATAAGGCTTCTTTTTAAGAGCCACCCCTAACTATCTGAATACACCACAAAATTCAGTGAAAATTCGTTTTTATATCAGAGCAAAATTTTAAGATCAAAATATCTTTACCATGGTAAATTTGGCTATATTTTCTCGGAGAACGAAAGCATTGAAGTCTTCGAAATTAATCGCATAATCGGGAGTATTGTTAGAGGCCATACATATATGTTTGGGTTCAAGCTTGGTTGTCTCCAATTATTCTACGGTCTCCAATTCCCTACATTTACTCTAAGCGCTGTAAATCTTGATGGCAGTGTAATATTACCCCAAACAAACAGTGGGTCAATGAAGGACATAAAAAGGAACTCCACCGATATAATTAAACGTTTATATAGGTTTTACTTCCTTTCGGAATTGTAACCATGGTAACAATGAACTCATATTGTAATATATCAAAGATGTGGCTGTTTTTGGAAATGGGATTAACAATAATTATCATCGTTTTCTTCCGTTTTACAACAAGGAGTCAGTGGACACATCGAGATTGACTGTAAACGAGAAGAATTCGGTAAACGAGAAGAATTCGGTAAATATGAGGATCCGTGTATTTCGGACGCTGCTATACTTCATTGTCGTGATAGTTACCGTGCTCGTATTTAAGCTCACACGAACCAAACCGGGGGATCAGACCTGGTCGCTCTCGGAGGTCGACCGTGCTCAGGGATGGATTCGCCTGCCAGTAAAGAAAGAATTGCTAGACGTCGTGTCTCAACCCGGCGGAGACGGCGGACGAAAAGTGTACGGACCGGTCGAAAGATCTGCCGCAGGAAGTCAAGAAAAGCCGGTTGTGATCCTGAATGAGAACGTACTTCTGAAATGGAATGGAAGCATGGGCGATGAGGGCACACAGATTGAAACTTTTCACAAGGATATTGGAGAAGAGTACATCCCGATACTGGATATCGCTGCTAAAAAAGAGCTCCCTCCGTGTAAGTTTATATTGCAGACTAACTCATTCAAGACGAAGGAGTTTCGATAGCAAAACTCATCACTATTAGTCTTTTAAATTGGCAACATTTTTATGACATTTTTGTGAAGAAACGTAATGTAATTCCATTATATATTGATAAAACGTAAACATTCCCATTAGAGCAAAAATCATGAAAGATTTTAATCCTTTCAGTGAATTGCCAATTTGAAGATTTAGTGCCCATTTGCTCTTAATGCTTTAAAAAATCAATACGATGGTAGTATTTATCAATAAATGCCCCAAATTGATTCATCGTGTGCAGAAATTTATGCTTTTTCACGTGATGCATCTTTTATTATTTTTAACAGTTCATATCAAAAGTTACAGCCCCAAACCACATATTTGTTGTACTTGGTCTCGAATGGGATAATAGCAGGGAAGTGCGCCTGTGATATGACAACCTCACAATGAGTTGCCAATTTGCTTCCCAAAATGTCAATGTTCGTATCATTGAAACATTCATAACTTTTTCATTAGTAGTACAATTTTCCTTAAAAAAAAATTGGCTCTGTTTCTCAGATTTCCCTGCTTCTATCAAAAGTAACTTATTCTGGAATTGGCGTCCCCTTTCATTTCTTTCCTGTATCGATTTTATGATTTATGAATAGTCTCAAGGTCCTCTCAAAATGATTGTCATCACATTAACTCCTTCGCATGAATGGCATCACTGTGATGTGGTTGGGGATTGCTAAATATTCAAGCTCCCATTCATGTTGATTCAAGCTTTGTAACTATGTTCCAAAATATCCAAGATATCTCAAAAATATATTAATCAATGTTCAGTTACTTATGTTAAAAATGAAATGTTCAGTAATGTCAAAAATGCTCGTCTGAAGGACATTCAATGTTTTGAACTAAAATTTATCAATCTCAAGTTCAATAAGCCACTTCGTAATTGCAATTTGCGCATGAGCAGATTATTGCTGGTAGAAAATGACCTCGGAGGTCAATGTCACTACTCACAGAGTAAAATAGGAATTCATTAGATAGTCGACCACATTTCAATCTATTATCATGCAAATATGGCAACATCTATTCAGCTCTGAGAAAGAAGTGAAAGAACACTCCAACATGTGCATCTGCTTCTATTGTTGTTCGGGGCACACTGTAAAATGGCTTTACATCCATCATTCAACACAGCTTCATGAAAAAAAAATCCCAGTCGGCAATCTTGTAGTATTTATTCAGTCGATTGTCCGACCATGGTGTAATGACGAACTGGTATATTGAAATCCTGTAACGTCAAACGGTCTTGACGTACCAAAGTGTTAACTTGACACTAGTAATATTTGTCTGTCACAGAAAGGGTGGATGAAGCCGATCTAAGCTATGGGACCGGAGGGGGAAAGTGAGCCTTCGTGAAAAAAAAAACAATATCATGTGCATTATTTTATTCTCCCTCTCTGAAACGATAGCTCAACGATCAGGAAAACAGGGTTTACCCCCCTCCCCCCCCCCCCCCCCCCTCTTGCTCCCCTCCCCATCCGAACTCTTCATTGAAGTGCATTATATCTTATTTGCTTAAAGTTTGGCCAATGCGGTTCAATAGGTAGCAACATGGTGTGTAATATTTTGTTTTCTGGTTGCCCAGCAAAACAACACACGCCATGTTTATACCTATTGAAACAAAGTTGGCCAACATATGTGTATAGCTGGCTCTGCCTATTTGAATCTAAGCTCCATATCATATGACGTATGCGATTATGGAGTGCCACAGCTCTCTGTTCTGAGCTATTTGTACATTAAAAATGGGAATACTACATCAATATCACATCAGTACCAGAACCCAAGAAGGACGCAGTACCAAGCCAGCTAGCTCCCGGCCTGAGCAGGGGAGGGCAACGGGACGGATTACTACAGGGAAATGCGTCGAGCTCCCGTCGACCGAAGTGAGAAATGTCATGTTCGTTATTTGTGTGTTTGTTAATGTATTTCCTTGTTTGTGTGTGTGTGTGTGTGTGTGTGTGTGTGTGTGTGTGTGTGTGTGTTTGTGCGTGTGCGTGTGTGTGTATGTGTGTGTTTTTGTGTGTGTTTGTCTCACTCTCTCTTTCTCTTTCGTTTTCTTTGTCTGTCTCTTTCATCTATTTCTGCTTTCAGTTACCGTCAAGGAAAATTATGTATTTGACGTTTTTTGTTCGACTGTTTATGTATTTATTTATGTAATAATTCTCTGTGTCTGTGTGTTTATTTCTCTCTTTTTTTCTCCTCTTTTTCCTAGCTCTATTTCCTTCTTGCTTATTCTCTGTCTTTCTAATTTCCCCTTTCTCTGTTCTTTGTGCTTTTCTCTGTTTCTCAGTTTTCTGTCTCTATGTTTGTCTGTCCCTCAAATCTAGCTGAAAATTAAAACATCATAGAGTTGAAATATGTCAATTTTGAGGGGGGGGAGGGGTAATTCGTGACATCGGTGATATTAATATTAATGTATCAATCTTTTGAATTATATAGTTATTTTATTTTTGGACAACTGAAGACCAAATATTTTATGTGTATCTGTATCATATAGTCAATTCAGCACACAACGAGCTGATACCAACACAGTATCACAAGTAACATGAATGATTCTTCCCGTGGAAAAGATCCTATAGACCAAAATGCATGATATACAATGGGTATTTTCCTTTTCTAAAATATTATAAACATTGATATGAGGCATATAAAAAAATGAATTCGTTACCACGACAACAACGAGCTTTCGTACTAACGGGTGTACAAGTTGACGCTCTGAAACGTCCACATCTTCTTTAGATTTACATAGTTTTCACCCAAAAAAAAGCAGTCAAGTCTGAAGAAAAACAATCGGAATACACTATAAAGAAGCTTCTAGGAAGCATTTTTGTGCTCCGTCAAGCTACATGCAATCATGTTAACTTTCTTACTACCACTGGACCAAGATGTGTACTGAGCCAGTGAGGTTTTCAAGGTCTATTATGGTAACGGTTAACGATCAGGGGCAGTAGTCATAACGGTAACGAGCCGTAATCTTGTTCTAGTCATCATCACTGGGCTCCTGATTTCGTTCATTTATTAATTTTGAGAATTTGATTCCTTCCATGTACCCAAAACATCGAACTAGAATGAAACCCATTGTCATGGCACAGTTGGGCTCCTTTGAGTACAGGGGTCCATATCAAAGACAGCTACGATTGACCACACGATTTATCAATCGTACGACTTATATGTCGCTCGCTCGCTCATTAAATATGTATCACAAATAACTTGAAACATGAAGTCGTTACCACGACAACATATTGATATCGATCGTAACTTGCCACTGATATTAATCGTAGCTTGTGTGAATCAATTGTAACGATACGATTGATTGCAAAAATCATGCATAGGTGTGGACTTGCAATAAAGAAGAGTCATGATTGTATGATACGGCGAGTTTCAATTCATCGCAACTTTGCAATTTATTGTAAATTTGCCATACATTGCAACCCATTCTTTGTGACGCAGGGCCCAAGGCCTTGTTGCATAAAACTTACCATTGATCGTAATTTGGCTACCAATGGTAACTTTAATGGAAACCTTGAATTTGATTGGCTGTCGATCGGTGTTACCATGGTAGTTCCCATTGATGGCAGAGTTACCGTTATTGGTAAGTTTTATGCAACAGGGCCCAGGTCTAGTAGTCTTTACCTTTGACCTTGCTTCTGCTCTTGCTAGGTGCACCGACAGGGTATATGACGAAGCCCTGCCATCAGCTACCGTGATCCTGACAGTCTATAATGAACCCGTCGACAAAGTTCTACACGCGATCAAACTTGTCATCCAGAGATCCTCCAAAGCTCATCTGCGTGACGTCATTGTTGTTGCACACGACCCTAATAACGGTTAGTGTTTGTGAATGAGTTTTTGTTTTCGTTTAGCTGCCGTATTAAGCGATTGGCTAAAGGCTAGAATAATGATATTGATTGCACTTTTGGATATTGTTCGAAATTAGTCTTATGATTTAGTTATGTATCACATTGCTTGTTGCTTATGTCCCTTTTTTGTTCAATTGAAAGGTGTTGGTAAAATCAAACATCGTAGCCCGAAGGCTGAATTGGGACAATTGTGACATGTATGAGAAGCTTGAGACACAATTTTCATAAAGAATAAATCATTACTATTTAGTAAAAACAAAACTTGCATAATACCCATGTTTGCATTGTATATATAGGCTATTCACTGCACAGTGGTTCTTTCTCTCTTATCATTCTCTCTCTCTCTCTCTCTCTCTCTCTCTTCTACATGCGCGCGCACACACACACACACGCACGCACACCCACACACATGCACACACACACACACCACACACACACCACACACACACATACACATACACACACACACACACACAAACAAACAAACAAACATCGTGTCTCCTTGGCGTCGCCTAATTTCCCAACTCTATTTCTCCTTTCCACCCGTAACGCTCCAGAGGGGCCCAAGCACATACTTGATGCGGGGTTCAACCGGCACACTTCGCCCAGCGTTCGCTTGGTTCGAGCCGCGCGGCTCCCGGGGCGGAGATACGTCAGTGTCATGAGGGCGAGAAACGTTGGGGCGAAGCTTGCAAAGGGCGAGGTGTTAGTGTTCCTAGATTCCAACACAGAAGTGCTACCAGGCTGGCTGCGACCCCTCCTAGCCAGGGTTAAAGGGCATAGGTAAGACTCGCGAGGATTAAAGGGCATATGTGAGCTGGAATGGAATTCTCCAATTCCGCATATCGGGCAAAATCATCCCAAAATGCATTGCGCAGCGATGTTTTCCATTCATGTCCACTTCCGGTCTTATACACTTGTAGAAAAAACCGGAAGCAGACATGACTGCCAACAAAATATGAATGTGGCTGCGCGGTGCTTCTCACGATCCCATCCGTGGCCCGTAGAGGGCGTACATACAGCCATTTGGTTCATTGACATTTGATCTACTGTCATACCAAGATGTAATCTATCTGGTTTCTCACTTTATCTCCTGGACTCATCCATGTCCACAGTCTCCTTGGGTGGTACTGAAACCATGTGTTTCCAATGATGAAGTTGTTAGTCTCGCAGAAATCTTCCAGTCTGTCTCTTCTCTCGTTTCTGTTACCTAGACCATACTTCCCAATGCATTCAGATTTCTCCCCAATTTTTTCCAATCTTTGCGTTCCAATCCCCAACAAAATGAGGAAATCTTTCCTAGGTATACTGTATACGACATCCTGTACCTTTTCGTAAAATTCTTTGATTGCATCCTCAATGCATCTCCTGTTGGTGCGTGTACCTGAATGATTGATATATTGAAAGGATGCCCCTGCAGCCTTACAGTCATAATTCTCTCGTTGATCGGGTTGTATCCCAAGACACATTTAGCTGTCTCCTTCTCTATGATGAAACCCGTTCCACCACGTTTCCCTCCACTTTCTTTCCCTGAAAAGATTACTGTATTTCCTTCGTCTGTTATTAGTTCACATTTTCCGTGCTTGCGTTCCGTAAACCCAGACATCACGTGGTATCTCCGCTTGAAGTCGAGAACCGAGTATCAGGACTCGGAAACACTCGCCAATTGTCGGTGGACACCGGAGGCTTCAACTGGGATCTTGACGTCATAAAGGAGAGGAATCCGAGCAATTCGGCGTCATCAGGCAACGGACAGGTGTGAAATGTGAAGCACACATTAAACAGCAAAATCCGCATTAACATAAACAATATAAAAGATGACGTAGTTTGGATATATGATTCATTGTCTGATAGCATGCTATTATCAATCATGCTGAAATACCGTTTTCTCAAACTTACGTCAAAGAGTAGACAGGCCCACACAGCTGGTACTCATCAGTATGCATGTTTTTTGGCTTATGAATCCACCAAGCCAACATTACGTTACCATAATAGTGGTAATATTCCTCAGTCCATCTTCAAAAACACTACTCCTTTTTGTATTGAAATTATCACCATTACAATTCTCTTCATATTGAATGAAAAATATTGAATTAAATGATGTAATATATAAGATTGAGAATAATGATACCACACCTCCACATTTTGTTGAATATGCTTATTTTTCTCACTCTCTTTTTTTTTTAATGTTTCATTCTATTGGAAAAGACGTGGGCCTATTGTCATGTTTTATCTCAGATACCAGATCCATATGTATATTCATATTTAAATCCAACTACAGATCCAATTCCAGCCCCACTCAAATTCAAAATACAGTTCCCATCAAAATTCAAATCCAGATACAACTCAAATTCCAAATCCAGATCTAACGTCAAACCGAAATTGAAATCCAATTTCTATCCCAAACCGGAATCCAAATGCAGATTGGACCGGGTGAGCCTGTGCGCACGCCTGTGGTGACGGGAACCGTGGCGATAGATCGGCAGTACTTTATGGAGCTCGGCATGTACGATGAGGGCTTTGGTGTCTGGGGCCCACACGGACTAGAGTTGTCCTTTAAGGTAGGAACGGACGACTGATAATATGTTCTTGTGCTAAATCAGATGCCTCAATTTGTTCCTGTTTATGAACATAGTGGGAGTTGACTTCCAACAAGCCCAATCAAATTTGACAAATCTTCGACTTTGTATGCAGACGCTTGTTAACAATAATAATAGTAATTTACAAAGATCAGTTTACAACTTTAGCTCATCGAAATCAAAATCACTAAGAATCTGATTTAGCAGAAGAAGGGGTCACCAGTCGTGCGTAACGTCGTTCGTAGCTTAAAGGGTTACTAAATTAGGAAAATAAGTTCCCATTAATCTATGTAAAATTATCCACTTAAAACGAATTTCATATTCGTTTGCCGCAATAAAGTCTCATTTTGACGAAAAAACATACGCCTCCAGTGACGTCGGAGAAGTCAAAATTCCATAAGTGCCAACGGCGTGAATAAAATATTTTATTCACGCCGTCCAAACAATACGTTACCAATGGAAACCCCAAAGCTTGTCCGAGGTTTGTCCGAGAAGCAACAACTAATAGATTCAAAGTGCATTCCATCCACTGAATCTGAATGCCAAGATACAGGTGAATGCAATAACGCGTTACTACGCAGTAAGGGGGAAAGTTGTGAATACATTACGAAAATGGTCTATTGTTGACTTCCGTGCAATCTATGGCATTTTGACTTCTCTGACGTCACTGGAGGTGTGCGGTTTTTTTTTTCTTCAAATTTTCGTCAAAATGAGACTTTATTGCGGCAAACAATTGTGAAATTCGTTTTTAGTGGATAATTTTACATAGATAAGTGGGAACTTCTTTTTCTAATTTAGTAACCCTCTAAGAACAGCTTAGTGAAACACCCCATGGCCGTGTTCTAAGATGTGTGCACGACTGTACGCACGGTTGGTGACCCCTTCCCCTGCTAAATCAGATTCTTAGTGATTTACATTCCCATCAGCTAAAGTTGAAATCTGATCTTTGAAGATTAAACTTCGTATCGTAAACAAGCGTTTGAATTTAAAGTGTATCCTTCTTAACACCCGCCTTTTTAAGCAGCTAGAATTTTCTGGAGGCGCTCACAGCTAGGTATTGTATCACTTGCGTATCCTAATGTATAATGTAGTGAATAGTGTTGTAATAATCCCAATATAATGTATAATGTTTTTATTTAAAGAGGAAACCGCCAAACTTAGACACATCCGTATAAAGCGCTATATGAATGCAATTATTATCATAAATTCTCAAATTTTATTTGGATTGTTGGAAATTAACTCCCGCAAAATTAAACGAGAACAAATTTGGGTATTTCATCTCGCACAAGGAGAGGTCACTAGGCTTGCGTAAATTCGTGCGTAACGTACGCACAACTTGGTGAAATACCCCTAGCTTCAATTTCTTTTTGTTTCCACTTACGTTTCGGTTTCTGAGTGTGTGTCTCTTTTCCTCGTCTCTCTCTCTCTCTCTCTCTCCCTCCCCCCCTCTCTCTCTCCCCCCCCCCCCCCCATTTATCCACCTTTCTCCCCCATCACTGAATCTCATTTTCTGTCAACCGTTTGTTGTCACTGTGTGTACTCTCTGTCTTAGGTGTTTCAATCGTGGGACTAGTAATCTTATGTGAAACCTGGTAGCTTTCTTCTCTGTTGTAGATACTGCAATGCCATGGCGTTTCCACACTAGTTATGATACTGGTAATGTTATGTGAAACCTGGTAGCTTTCTTCTCTGCTGTATAGGTCTGGCAGTGTGGAGGAGCACTAGAGATTCTTCCGTGCTCGCGAGTCAAACACAAATTTCAACGGAGCAGTGAGGCGACTATGGACAAGGATCTTATCTACGATTACAGGCTAAACCTAAAGGTATAAAATCCGTTTTCCAATCCAGGGTCCCGTCTTATCAAAAGTTGCGATTGGTTTGAAGATTTGCGATTGATATCATTCGTAACTCTGTACATTAGACATAGGGAGCGATTTAAACCAATTGTAGGTCCACTCCCCAATGTTTTATGTACAGACTTACGCTTGATGTCAATCGGAAGTCAAGTTGAGATCTCTCGCAAATCTTTACAAGAAAGGGCCCGGGTTTTTTTCCAAGGGGAAAGTGTAGAATGTCAAGTGTCTATCCTAAAGTGTCATATCCTGTGAAGTATAGACGACCATGAAGTGCCACGACTCTCTGTTTTGGGTTCATGGTATCAGCACCACGTTATGGTAACCGTGAAGTGAAGTTTTGACGAAAATCGGTCAAAGGAAAAGAAAAATATTTGATATTGTGACGTCACGTGCGAGATGCTCTCCCCCACCCATATGTTGTGTAAATGAAAAAAAAATGAAAAGAATCTATTCCTTTATCAAAGACAGAAAAAAGGCAATTTATGGAAAAAGTAGTACACAACATTTGCAACAGCACCTCGCACGTGACGTCACAAAATTAAAACTTCAATCAACCGTCTTATTTTTCGACCAATTTTTGTCAAACCTTCCCTGATAACTTACTTTCATCTTTCTGCTTTTATTAAAACCAACTAAATTTTAAGATGGACTATCCCTTTAAGAGTTTCTTCCCGTTTTCCTTCAAATCAGAGATTGGCCGAGGTCTGGATGGACAAACACAAAGTCTTCTTCTACTTCTTCCACATGTACATGGGCGAAGTGGATGAGGGGAACATCACGGAGAAGGTGCGGAAAAGGAGAGAGTTAGGATGCCGCTCGTTCAGCTGGTACCTGGACAATGTCTACCCGGCAGCGACCTGGCCGTCGCCACGCAGAAAATTCGGCGTGGTAAGACGACCTGGTTTTGCTGGTCTTACTTCCAGACACTTTGGGCATTTCTGAACCAGCACATTCAATAGAAGGGGCTGGTTGCAGTACACTAATCGTTGTCAACCTCTTCTCTGTTTCCTGTATGAAGAAAGAGAAAAATGATAGAGTCGTAATATATTATACCCCGGTACTCTATTTATTAGGTGTGGATCAGAAATGTCAAACACCGTTACAAACCGTTATATTGCTTGTTTGTTTAGTATCTCACAAGCGACATATACGTAGGCCTATATCTCGCTTGTTTGTTCTCCCACTGTGATCTATATTTATATTTATATCCCTTCTATGAATATTCATGAGTATTCTAGGAACGTGATTGGTCAATTGATGCTCGAAGAGCTCCGGATATTTCTTCCTTGGGACTACTGCGCATGCTCTCTACCTGAGCGGGCGTAAATTAGTGCGCGCATGAATGCAGTGCGCGGTGTGTTGCGCATTTACCTGGGATGAACTGATATCGAGACAGAGAAAAAAAAAGGCGACATACAACCACATGGTGTTACCGAAAGTTTTACTATTTTCTAAATAGTATTTATTAGTTATTATTTTACAAAAGGGATATAAAACAAATATACCAAGCATTGAGTTCGAAAGTATAGTGAAAATTATCCATCTTCGGAGGGACTGGCATAAGTTACTATTTTTTCCTCGGGGGCTTCGCCCCTCGGAAAAAATAGTTTTATGCCACTCCCTCCTCAGAAAGATAATTTCCACTATACAATCTCACAGCTTGGTATATTTGTATAATATATATATATATATATATATATATACATACATGTATATTCGTTTATATATTTATATATATTTCGTTTCCCTCTTCGTCTAACATCTTTCACACTGTATTTTTCTCCTTCTTTGTATCATTCTTTATTTAGTCGACCTCTGCCATGGTAATGTCTGTCTTTCTACCTGACTCTTTAAATTCCACTCTGAACCCATACCAGTTTTTGTCATTTTTTTCCTCGACCTCATTCTTCATACCGTCGTTTCTCGTAATATGGCGCTTTCGCAACACGACGGAAGGCAAAGTGGACGGAAACGCGAGCGAAAAAACAATCTGCGCATGCGCGAACCTGAAATATCTCCGTCCTGTTTATATTCACGACGGTTCTCGGGCAAAATATTGTTCGTTCCCTAAACACGACATAAGAGCTTTTGGATCTGAATCTACCGTACAAACGATGCAGGCCCAACTGAGGAAATCAGGATCGCTCAGAGCATTCAAATCATACAAAAGCATGAAGTCCTCATCGTCCAAAATGTCTAAAACATACGTACAGACCATAATTTTCTCTCTGACTTCATGTAGATTCGCCATGACTGATGTGATTATGAAAAATGTAGATGATAGAGGGATTCGGATATGGACTTTGCGTCGCCGTCGCCCTTCAGCAGACAGCGAAAGCCCTTAAAAATCACGACGGTAACATGAGTGCAAGAACCGTGACAGTTGGTTAAACACTCCGTCCTCTTTGTTTCGTCGAGTTTGCGAAAGCACCGTAATGAATAACCCTAAACCTAAATCTTACCCTAACGCGGCTGGCAGATTGCTGAATATTCACGTTATTCATCATTAATAGAAGTGACGTCATGCATGCAGGATGGGAGCCTATAAAGTGTTTACCCCTCATCAGGTATTCTGCCCTACTCTGACAAAAGGAAGCAAATGACAAATCACTCAAATATGGGTTATTGGTACTCTTAGATTGTACCCAGCATACCCTACATACGGCCAAAATCTGGACATGAAATATTCATCTTGCTGCGAGATATTCAATCTAACATGATGTGGTGTTGCACTGATGCCAATGGAAGTGACAGACATATTTTGCTCATTTACAAGAAAAGTCTCTTTTGTTAGTTGCTTCCTTTTGTCGGAGTAGGGCAGTACTATGGTCCTCTGTTTTTCTGTTTATTTCTCTTTATTTATGTGTGTCTCTCTTTCTCTCTCTCTCTCTCTCTCTCTCTGTGTATCACTCTCTCTATTTCTCTCTCTCGCTCTCATTTCTTTCTACTTTTGATAAGTTTACATGACATCATTATTGGCGTAACTGTCATGGAAGCAGGGAATGTGTATTACTGTATAAGATGAGTATACACCTATAATGCAAGATAATATAAGAGCTATACACCAAAAAGAAAAAAATAAAACGCATATTTCCCTTATATTCACGATGAAGTCGATATTCATGAAATATTGAATCTTTTCTCACAGATTAAACACATACAGCAGTACGCGTGCTTGGATACTTTGGCTTTGGAGGGCTTACAGGCAGTGGGCAAGGTCGTCGAAGTTTATAGCTGCCACGAGCTACAGCAACAGGTAAGCAACAGGGGGAGGGGAGGGGGAGAAGGGGGAGGGAAGGGGGGAGGGGAAGGGGAAAGAGGTGGGGGAGGAGGAGGGGAAGGGGAGGGGCAGGGGAGGGGGAGGCGAAGGGGCACGGGAAGGGGAAGGAGAAGGGGAGGGGGAAGGGAAGGTGGTGAAGGAGAAGGGGGAGGCGAATCGGAAGGGAGAGGGGAAGGGGAGGGAAGAGAAGTGGGAGGCGAGGGGAGGGAAGGGGAAGGAGGTGGTGGAAGGGACAAGGAAGGAAAGGGAAAGAGGGAAGAGGAGGGGAAAGGATAGGAAAAGGGGAAGGGGGAGGGGTGAGTGAGGAGAGAGAGAGTGTGAGAGAGGGAGTCGAGGAGGCTAAATGTGTATTCACACGAAAGCTGGTTGTCGCTGCCACTCGCCCCAGTTTGGAAGCATTTTTTTTTACTCTTTAAGCTTAAAAAAAAATAGATTACCCTTGTGTATATGCCAATGTGGTCCAAGTTTTCATCAGAGCGGAGAAACTCTGAATTGGTCCAGGTAAATGTTTGACTGCATTTTGTTTCGCCGCGGAAACGCCTGAAACTCTTAAAGCGCCCCTATATCATGTGCCAAGTTGGTCCAAGTTTTCTTCAAAGGGGGAAAACTGACCAAAAGCAAGCAAAATAACCCTTTGTGTATATGCCAATGTGGGACAAGTTTTCGTCAAAGGGGAGAAACTCTGAATTGGGCCAGGAAGGAGGGTCAAAATGGCATACCGGTCTTGTCTGAATGGGCCTTGAGAAGGGAGAAGGGGAACAGACCGATATGGAGTTAGAGAGAGGGGGTGGTTGGGGGGGGGGGGGGGTGAGAGAGAAAAGGAAATGGAGTAAGCAGGGGAAGTCAACCTAGAGCCCGTTTACACTACAGGGCGGACCGTTGGGTCGCGCTATTTTCACCATCGCGCTATATGTCGTATAATTTAAAATAATTTTTCTATATTTTTTCCCAGCACTGATAAGCCCCGCCTCTAAAATATCCTCCAACTCAAGATTCCCCCTGTTACATCATCAAAGGTAGAAATTAGCAGGATAATAGACATAATTTATGCACAAACTAAGCATTGCAATGACTACCTACCTACACTTCTTTTATTCATAATTAAGCTTCCCAGAATAACGATTTTTGTGTTTATTGGTGGTAGCATACACATCCTGTTGAATCATAGTGTATGGGTCGTGTAGCGAGTAAGAGTGGTGGACACTGTACCGTGGGAACTGCAAGATGGCGTCACACACCGCCAAGGACCTGAGCTCTCTGCAGCAAGACGATCATCGTGTTGCCATGGTTGCAACGTCATGACGTCACTGCGAGGAGTGACGCTATGTCTGCGCAATGATGTATGTGTCTGTGCCAGTGTGTGTGTGTGCAAATTGGGCACGTAGTCGAAGAGCGATGACCATATGACGTTTTCTATATGTGGTGTATACGTAGTCAAGGTGGTAATTACCGGATAGATATAGATGTCAGTTTGTGTATACAGGGGTCTGGTGGAGAGGGCGGGGGGGGGGGGGGGGGGTTGCTAAGACCACCATCCATAACAAATATCTGAGCATGTATTACGCTTATAACCCTATCCTCCGTTGGGACTTGTGATAACCCGAGAAAGTGAAGGCATTTAGTACAACAATCATAAGAAGGGGAAAAAATAATTCATGACAGTGAATTCAGAAGAGGAGGAGAAGCTCGAATATGTGATAAGGGTGGGGAGCGGAGTGAACATAAGAAGGAGAAGGAAGAAAAGGAGAACGATGATGAGGGGGGGGGGGCAGGAATATGAGGAAGAGGAAGAGGAGGATGAGGAGGAGGAGGAGAAGGAGGAGGAGGAAGAGGATGATGAGGAAGAGAAGGAAGATGATAGGATGAGAAGGAAAAGGGACTTGTATGCCGGTATAATGTACACACGATCAATCCAGTTGTGTGAACTTCTTTTCATGTAATAGTATGAAGTAATTTCTTCTTAATGCTATAAATATGTTACGTTAATGCTAAATATGTTAGAAATGCTAATTTCTTCTTTTAAACTATTATTGAATTGAATTGATTTTGAAAATTGGACTTAAGAGATGTTGCATCACTTTGTTTCCATTGTAGATTTGGAGTTATGACGAATCTCGCCATGAAATCCGCCATGATGAAGTTTGTTTAGACCGGGGTAATGGACGCCTCATCATGGCCCATTGCCATGGCAATGGAGCTGGCCAGTTCTGGCACTTCGATTATTCTGTAAGTTATCGTACTTTCTTTTCTCTCTTCTCCTTCTTATGTGGTAGTCAGTCAAATGTAAAATTCAAATTTTATTGTATAATCTATTTTGTAGTGATATTGATCTTCTCTGTAGCATTTTCAGACTCCTCGGTTTTTTGTTCAAATAAAGATTAATGCTGTAGCAAGCATTAATATGTTAAATTATGATAATTTCATCTAAAATAACAACGTTGCCAATAATTTCATACGATATTATTCAATTCACATGTTCAAAATAGATTTGGTCAGGGCAAGGTTTTGCCGATAAAACAGGAACATTAACTACTTCTCTGTCAGACTCCATACTTCCCTGTGAGATTAGCGCGTATTAGCAAATCGTGTTTCTCAATGGGGCATAGAGGGTTAACGAGGACATGTCGGTAATTTCATTTGAAGTCTAACGATAATCATTTATATGAAGGTACATTTCTAGTCCCTATTTTCCGAGGGGATCTACTAAAAGGTATTCCTCTGTAATGCCGTGTCGTACGGTTTCTATCATTCTATCAATATATATATCATTCAATCATTCTATCTAGCCATCAATCGTGGATGGAATTATTGATGTACAATGGTCTTATATGTTCACATTTATTACGTGTGTACATCAAATCATGATGTACATGATATTACTGTGTATCTATTTAATGTATTCATTTTATTTATTTACATATTTATGCCACATCTCCCTTTTAGAAGATGCAACTTCGTGACATCGATGGACAATGCCTTGACTTTGAGGCTAGTGTTGACGGACCGGAATTCTTGAGTCTCCAGCCCTGCAGAGACGGGGACAGACAACGCTGGCTTGTCGATATGAAGTATTGGCCGTTCCCATACGCATCAGTCTAATGGCTGGCTGGCTGGTTGGATGGATGGATAGATGGAAAGATAGATAGATAGATTGATAGATAGATAGATAGATAGATAGATAGATAGATAGATAGATAGATAGACAGATAGATAGATAGATGGATAGATAGATAGATAGATAGATAGATAAATAGATAGATAGATAGATAGAAGAAGAAAGAAGAATGATTCTTGATAAAGGTCTATTACCGAAAATTCGAATAATTTTTCTTCTCCAGCGTTTCATTCAATTTGTTTGTCTTCACCTTGATAGATAGATAGATGGATAGATAGATAGATAGATAGATAGATAGATAGACGGATAGGTAGTGTAAGTATGTAAAGATAAATAGATAAATAGCTAGCTAGCTTTATACATAGATGTATGAATACATACATACATATATTGATACATATATATGTAGGTAGGTAAATAGATAGTTAGATGTGTTATTAATATAATATATACATAGAGAGAGACAGAGAGAGAGAGAGAGAGAGAGAGAGAGAGAGAGAAAGAGAGAGAGATAGAGAAAAAGATAGAGGGGAGGGATATATATGATAGCTAGCTAGATGTATAATAATTTGTAGATCTATAGACAGACAGATAGCATACAGTGAATATGTATGATAAACAGGCCTGAATAGATTATTAGTAAGATTGCCGGATGGATGATGAAACAGATAGATGGATTGATTATTGAGGATGTGTGGATGGATAGATAGAGGAATTGATCAATTGATGGATGGATTGATTGATGGACGAATGGATAGGAATATCATTCATAGGAGAGGCGAGAGGGGGGGCGATAGGAGTTTAACCTATCATGAAATTGTTGATGTACATATCTAATCATTTTTGTTTGCAATCATATACAGTGCAATAAATTGATAAGATGCGTATTTGAATGTTTTTCTTATTTTGATTTTGTTGATAAGCTGATATTAAAAAAATGAGTCAGTCAATATTATTTAAGTGATGAGACAACTTATGGACAAACGACCTGAATGATTGGAAATCGATAGCGTCTTAATTATTTTTTTACAGTAAGAAAATGTGAGTCGGAAATGCCTCCATGTATCATAAATATTTATAACATTGATATGGATCCACTGCCAGACGTCACAACACGAAGTGCGCCAACTCACTATTAGATGTGTACACGGTTTTGGACGTTAGAGGGCGTTTGTCAATTTGCCTGGACATACTACACTCTATACTGTTTGAATTTGCTCATACTGACTGTGCTGCATGCGAGTAGCAAGGTTATTGTCCGTTATCACTGAGCTGAGATTTATTATATAACTGAAGATGACATAATTTTGGTGAGGTTAATTTTTATATCTCATGTTACGTAATGGTAAACCATTTTGTCAGCATCGAGCCAAGAAGGACAAATTACTGACCATATGCCGAAAATATGTATTCCAATTTCAATTTCAATTTCAATTTATTTTCATACTTCTCGATGAATACAATGTGCAAAACAAAATAATATACAATATCCAACTTGGATGTACAACTTAATACAACATAAATATACAATATATGATAAGATGGAAATTGAGAGAGAAATATGATGGGACCTACTAGAAGCAAGCTTGATAGGCGTAAGTCCCGGTAAAATTGGTGTATATATAAATAGATATAGAGTACGGATGCAACTTAGGACCAAACTAAAACAAGAAATAACACAAATTCTTCGAGGACGTAAAACAGATACTTCTCATATATAAGTGAACAAGATTTAACCTGTGAATTTAGGGCTATGAGAATGCAAGGAGATTTTTACACATACTTAATAGCTTGAATAAACAATCAAGAGCACGTCAATAATTATCCGATTGAGTTTTTGATGCTGTCTTCATATGATACAACGTGTCGAGATATTATGCAAACGCGTAAATTACAATACCTAAGGAATCCAGTCTGCGTACTACAACTATATGTATATCGGATGAACAACAGTCAAATTAAGTTCAGATTGATATGAATAACAGTTCGTAACATTGGAATGTTTTAGCGTTATCGGCCTACTATGTATTGAGTAGCCACCAGCCAGCTGCAATGAGGTGCTAAGAACAATGCCTGCTGCTGCCGCGCTTACGAAATCATGAGCATATATAGAGAACGAGTGAAAAACAGTATCGGGCAGGATTTCGGAAGCGTGCAACAGCAAGGCATTATGTAAATTACACATGGAAATGAACATTATACACAAAAGTTTAGAATCTCAATGAGCTTACGCAGAGTAACTATTCAATAGATGCATTCTAAGTTTACGTTTGAATGGATATAATGATACACAACCACTGACATCTTGGGGGAGATCATTCCAGTATTTGGGCCCTGTAAACATAATTGTTTTTTGTGCAAAAATTGTTCGAGTACGTGGAAGGTGATAAGCGTCATGTTGCCGGGTTGGATAGTTATGAACAGAGTTATTTCTAGTGAACATTTGAAGGAAGACTTCAGGAAGCTCATTAGTGGAAAGTTTATGCATAAAAATACCAACATTATAGTTAAACAAGTCAATCAATTTCAAAACTTTGTTATTTCTGAAAAGATCAATTGTGTGAGATAAATACTCGGCGTGGTTAACAATTCTTATTGCACGTTTTTGTAGAATAAAAAGAGAATCGAGCAAAAGCTTTGATGAATTTCCCCAAGCTAAAATTCCATAGTTAAGATATGGAGAAATTAAAGTTGAATATATAGTTTGTAATATGTGAGAGGGAAAGAAATGTTTTAGCTTGTTTAGAATTCCTGTGTTCCTGGATAATATTTTGCATAAAAAATTAATATGAGTTTTCCAGGATAAATCGCTATCAATATGAAGTCCTAAGAACTTAGTACTGTCTACCTGTTTCAAATTGATATCATTAATAATTATATCATTTGGAATAACTTGCAATGAATTGCTAAATAACATATAATGTGTTTTGTCAATATTCAACGATAATTTGTTTGCATGGATCCAAGACTGTACATGGGTTAATTCATTGTTTAATATAAGTGTGAGCGTGTTAGGGTTGCGATGTGAGAAAAATAAATTGGTGTCATCTGCAAAGCATATAAAAGAAAGGATTTGTGACGAATTTTGAAGGTCATTGATATACAAAGTGAACAACAATGGGCCTAAGAGGGAACCCTGGGGGACACCACAAGAAATTAATTTCAAACTAGATTCTTGTCCATTGATATTTACATATTGTTTTCGATCAGTAAGGTAATCCCTAAACCAATCTAGAGCCTTCCCACGGATACCGTAATGACTTAATTTATAAAGAAGAATGTCGTGGTCAATCGTATCAAACGCCTTAGAAAAGTCGAGAAAAACACCGATGGTATGGGAAACGTCATCAATTGCGTGAGCTACTTTGTCAATAAAAGCTAGTAAAGCATGAGTTGTGCTATGTTTTTGTCTGAATCCAAACTGAAAATTTGAAAGAATCTTACAATTAACAAGAAATCTGAGAGTTCGTTTGTAAACAAGTCTTTCAAGAATTTTTGAGATTGAGGTTAAAAGAGATATTGGGCGGTAATTATTTACAATTTCTTTTTGGCCTTTTTTAAATATAGGAATAATTTTAGCAATTTTCATTTTTTGAGGGACCTTTCCAGTAGACAAGGATTGATTTAGGATATGAGTTAGGGGAGAAATGATTTCATCTATTATGTTTTTCAATAGGAATATTGTGATACCATCGTTACCTGAGCTTTTTTTGTTGTTTAGATTTTTGACTATTTCTTTGATTTCTTCTTCAACAATGGGAATGAAAAACAAGGAATTGGCATTTCTTTCTTTTAGAAAAGAATGAAATTTAGTCTGCGTATTTGGTATTTTGTTAGCAAGATGTGGCCCTAGGTTTACAAAAAAGTCATTGAATACTTCCGCCATTGCCACTGGATCATCGATATGGCGACCATCTTGAATAATATGATTTGGAGAATTAGAGTCAGTTTTTGCTTTCAAAGCTGTGTTAATCACCTTCCACGTACTCTTGATATCAAACTTATATTTATTAAACTGTTTAGAAAAATACAATTTCTTAGCTAAACGTAGTGTAGATGACAGAGTGTTACGATAGCGAGTATAACGAGATTTATTTATGTCACTAGAGGCTTTACGGTATTTACAAAAAAGTTTGTTTTTTTTGTTAATAGACCTGAGAAGGGATTTTGTGATCCACGGCTGTCTTGGTATTTTCTTGTAGTTTGATCTGGTTCGTCTATGTAGAGGAATAAAGACGTTAAAATTTGTTGTTAAAATGTTCATAAAGTTTTCAAAAGACGAGTTTGCATTTCTTTCATTATACACTGCGGACCAGTCAACTAACCTCAATCCCTCCCTAAGTCTATTAAGATTACATTCAGACATAACACGATAACCAGAGTTATTAACAGGATTGTTTTTAGTAGAAAAATGTGATGTCAGTGCATATATTGGGAAATGATCAGTGAGATCTGAAACTATTATACCAGATGTGTCAACTGAGGATAAGTTATTAACAAATATATTATCAATAAGAGTAGAAGTGGTATCAGATATACGAGTGGGTTTTCTTGTAAGTGGAATGAAAGATTTTGACAGCATAAGGTTCAAGAAGTCTTCACTAATAAGAGCATGATCATTACAATTTAAGAGATTTATATTAAAATCACCCATTATGAAGCACGTCTTGTTGTCGAAATAATTATCAAATAATAGACCGTGAAGAGTATCAATAAATTCAGTAATGTCGGAATTAGGTGGTCTATAAATTTCCCCAAAAATGATATTACCCTTATTAGGAGTGCTTACCTCAATAAAAATACTCTCGAGGCATTCTGACATTATGGTATATTTATGCAACAATTCAAAATCTAAACTTTGACTGACATAAAAACCTACACCTCCACCTCTTTTACAATTTCTATTGTTTATAACCAATTTGAAACCATCGATAGCTAATCTATTCAGAAAATAAAAACAATCACTTGCTTTTAAAAGTGGTTTTGCTGTTTAATTAATGTCACGATTTGGTTTCATACAAATTGTTTACAGCTGTTTGTGTATATCACGCGCCTCTTCTCCCTCTCTCTCTCTCTCTCTCTCTCTCTCTCTCTCTCTTTCTCTCTCTTTCTCTCTCTTTCTTTCTTTCTCTCTCTCTCTCTCTCTTTCTTTCTCTCTCCCTCTATATATCTGAATTAATAGATATCGTCGATATTATGCGCTGTATAAGTCGATTAAAGTGATTTTAGCGTTGATGTCATCAGTACTTAGTATCATTACTTAATTATTAGCATTGTTATTATCTATAATACTATCATTATCATCATCACTGTTAATATCATTGTTGGTAAGCTCATTAAAACGAGAAAGTCTTTCCATCTCACTAATGAAACGCTGACGGAGAAGGACTCGCCGTTTTGACTTACTGTTCACAAAAATATCACGATCTAAAATCTCTATGATGACAGTGACATATACATTAATTCAGTGGATCTCCTCCTACAACGTCACTCTTATTGTTTGCTTTTTAAAGAGATAGGTCACCCTGAAATCAAGTTGGTTCCAATAAAAGCAGACACATGAAAGAAGCATTATTAGTGAATGTCTGATGACAGCCCGTCAAAGGACATATAAGAGTTACGATCTTTTAAAGTTCCGATTTTGTGACATCACGTGCGAGGTGCTCTCCCATTATGATGTGATTTTTTTTTGTTGAAAATGTCAATTCTCTCAAAAGATATGCATGCTTTTAATTCCGCATTTGCTGCATCATTAGAAACACGTTTTTACACACATACCTCTAATAAAAAGAACAGAAAAGGAACAATGTATGGAATCATACAACACACAACATAATATGGAGGAGCACCTCGCACGTGAGGTAACAAAATTTAAGTTTTAAAAGATCTTACTTATCATTTGACGGATTCATGTCACGCCTTCACAAATATGTTTCTTTCATATTTCTGTTCTTTTTAGGGTGAACTATATGCCTTTAATTTCTCACGATTACTGTAGAACGTGTACTCTGTGATTCCACCCCCATAATACTTAGAAAACCTGTTTCATTTACTTAAATCATCCTCAAAACATATCAGTTTCGCTGAACGATGGTACGTCCATCGTCATCGGAACAATTAACGCCAAGGGTTAGCGACTTTAATCGATCCCTTGGGCATGTTAAGAATTGAATTAGCAGTTGTTGTTTCATGTACACTTTCGCATAAAAATGTCCCCCCTTTTCCCTCCGTTTTTATCGAGAGTGATCTGACTTAACATAAACACAAAAAAGTATAAGTCCCCCCCCCCCACCCCCCTAAGCAAAATAACATAAATTTTGCCGCAGATGTTTTCAGCAACATAACTTGGCAGGATTGTACCTTCACTTAATGACTAACTTCCGTGTGAAAATCACATTAATCCACTCAGTCATGCATGATTGAGCACACAAAGGCCAAATTGTCACTTTTCAAAAGTCACAAGGGTAATGGTTTTTGTTGTTCAACAGTACATTTTTGGCATTTCTTGTGCGATTTTTAAAGTGTATTCACTCAACTATGACATGAAAATGACTCTTTATGTTCACATAACAGGTCATGTTACATCTTTGTCAAAATATGTTAATTTTTTTCACAAAAATTTAGGGTTTGTAAAAGTTTCAAACTCAAGAGGGATAAATATCTTTTAAACTGTGCTCACTCAACCAGAACAATGGGTGAAGTGTCGGGATCAGTGTTAGTGCATCGAGAGATGGATGATAGACCATGAAAAATAATAAATTATGCACCAGAAATGGAATTCATTAAAAATTCATATGACAGAATCCCAAAATTACCCTTGTGACTTTTGACAATTTTGCCTTTAATGTGTGCTCACTCCTGCATGACTGAGTGGGTTAATAAGTTAAGGTACAATCCTGCCAAGTTATGTTGCTCAAAACCTCTTCGATAAAAAGTTATGCTATTTTGCTTAGAGGGGGGGGGGGGCTTACTTTTTTGTTGTTGTGTTCAATAACATCAAGATATGATTTAAACATGATAGAGAAAATAATTTTAAGAAAAATAGAATTCCAAAATATCAAGGATTGAGAGCTCATATTAATTTCAACAAAGAGTTAGAATATTTGGCTTCATATGATCTTTATTTCCCGTGAGCAAACTCGAGATAATTTTTACGATTTATAATTTTTTTAAGTCGTACGTAGCTGCTTTTCCAATTAACCCTTTGGGTACCAGATGAACTGCTCCTCTATCTGTATATTGTTAATTACTCGTGCAAGTATGCATTAATACTTGCGCATATAGGGTTAATTGATGGTGTTATTGGAGGGGTCAGAGGTTTGCCGAAAACCATCGAGATTTCGGCCAGGGAAGGTAGAACCCTGGCGATCTACTAGGAAGGTACTAAATATGTTTTTGAAAGGAAGTTTTTGTATGGGTGGTGCATAGAAAAAATACGTGGAGCAATACACTTATCTATTCCTGATAAAGTTGTCCCAGCTAATGTATATGTGATACAAGTATACAATAATATAGAGCCCTCCTTTCCCACACACACTATACACACAAACACGAACGTCACATACTCGCCTTTCTTGTATTAGCTCTAGGTGAAATTTTGGCTTTCTGATGCGCGTTGCCCCAGTTTGATGTTTTTTTTTCATTAATTTGTGACACATGGCACATATTCTGTACTCCAAATGCTTGAATTTGCACACTTCCGATCTTTTCTTGATATCCCCCAATCCCTCCCCCATTGCCAATCCCCCCTCCACGCCCCCCCCCCCCCCCCCCACCCCCCCCCCCCCACCCCCCGTCTTCGCTCCGGAACCCAGGCCTTACCGTTGTCGCAGCTCCATGCCACAAGCTTGCACCCCTTTCCCCGTTGTATGCGACCCCCTCCCCCTCTTTCCCCCGTTGTATGCGACCCCCCCCCCCCTCCTCCTTCCCCTCTCATATTACCCCTTGGTAGAAATGTTCTTTCTTGCTTTCTGTCCTGGTTCAGCGCACGAAGCGAACACTCGACCCTTCAGGATTGCACCACTTTCCCTAGACCGAAAACTCTGTTCGGATCATTTGATTCGCCGAGATTGTATCTGGCTACTCTGGACGACTTCTATTCGAAGGTATATGTAAAAAGAAAAAGGAAAAAAATAGGCGTCATTTCGAAAGAATCCCCCAATGAGACGGTTATTCCTGTCTACCCTACCCCTTTGTAAAAGATCCCCCCCCCCCCCTTCATCCTCTATCTCTCACTCTCCCCTTAGTACCCCCTGGTAGTGGTCCCCCCCCCCCCTGCTTTCTGTTGTCACAGCACATGATACGAACCGTTATTCCACATTATCCCATACCTATCCCCTCTTTATTAGAATGCCCCCCCCCCCCTTCCTCCTCTCGCACCCATGGTACACAGGTTTTTTCCCCTGCTTTCTGTTGTCGCAGCTCCGTGCCAACCGCACCCATTTGCACAAACGGGTCACGTGGGGTCACCTTCCAAGAAACCGCCAGTGGGGAATGCAGAACATACGTGCAGAGTTAGTCTCGGGTCAAGAACAACATTCATTGTGTTCTGAATTAATTATCTCAAACACATTATACATTTTGTCCCCGATTCGTGATAATGCGAAAATCCAATTTAAATATCAAAAAAGATATATTACAAGAATATTGAACATGATAATGTATCAATTCAGATACAATTCAATTTTAATTCAACTCATTTCTTAGAAGGGATAGAGAACCATACAAACTTAAACAGAGAAGAGAGGTAGAAGGTTATTTTAATTGTTTCAAAGTTTTAAGGCTGTGGAGTGCATACTATTCCATACCCATAACACTGCCACCCCAGCTATTTTTGGAGGTGTATTTTCAGCACACTTGTTCTCTCTTTCCCTCAACACTAATTCAACATAATTGGAAGTAAAAAAATATGTAAGAAAGCAAACAAGGAACAAACAATAACGAACCTAACATCAAACAAACGAACAAAAGGCGATTCTTCTTTTTATATCTACATTTTATTTTATTATAGTTTCTAATTGACAGGTTCGTAAAAGCACCAAGCATTACGAAAACAATAGCTCATTGTCGCTTGTACTGTATGTTACATTGTATTTTATTACTTTTGTTCCGTCTGTTAATGTAATGTAAAACAAATAAATAATTTCAATCATACTACACGTTGGACGTAAGACTAGCAGTGCTTAGATTTATATCGCATTCCAGATATTTTGGAAAAACAGGGAAAAAAGTACACTTGGCAATGCAGAGCAGCCTCAAAACTTCCTCAATGTCAAGAGTGCATGTAGTCCCAAGATTGTGTCGCACTCACATCTCCATGGTAACGCTCATTTGATTGGCAAAAATACATGATGGGAGAAGTCCGTTGGCTGGTCTGTTTTCTGGTGTTTTTTTTTTTTTTTTGTATTTTAAGTCATTAACGTAGAAAAGAAGTTGAAAGAACATGGCTCTGCAAATACGATGCTTTGTTTTTATCAAAACGACCCGTTAAAATACATTAAATTTGGAATAGAACGGTAACTATAACTGCACCAAACGTACAGGTTTTTAATTATCATATTTTATGCCATTTACCGTAGTTTGTTTATACAACATTGCAATCATTGAACGGCAAAAAAGGAAATTGTTTCTTCAACATTTTAGCCATCGCTGCGTCGACATAAAAACACAGAAAACAGATGTATAGAAAGACAAGAGATATGGGATAACATATTTTAATAAGTCAATTGCTTCTCTAACATTCCCATGACGTTAGTAAAATTTCTTTTCTCAAGGACTCTGTCATCATGAAATGTTGTTGTCCAACTCGCATCAAAATCGCCTTCTTGCATACTTAAAAATGTTAAATGTTCAAATCTTAAGATGTGAAGTGTGCTACCTGTGTCTTTTATTTTCAATAGCAATACACACAAATCCCACAGAGCAGCTCGTTCTGACGCACAAAGGTTTAAAGGGATAGGTCACCCTGAAATTCAATTGGTTTCAATAAAATGAGACACATGAGGGAAACATATTAGTGAAGGTTTGACGAAAATCCGTCAAAGGATTAGAAAGTTATGATCTTTTAACATTTTGATTTTGTGACGTCACGTGTGGAGTGCTCTCCGATATGCTGTGTACAATTTTTTTCTCGAAGATGAACATTTTCTCAAAAAGATATACAGTACATGTACATTGTACATTCTTTTACCTGTGCATTTGATACATCATTAGAAATACGTTTTAACACACGTACATTTATGAGGAAAAATCATTCCGTAGGCAAAAACAGAAAAAGGGCAATTTATGGAATGAAACTGTACACAACGTTATAGGAGAGCACCCCGCATGCACGTGACGTCACAAAAAGTGGAATTTCAAAAGATCATACCTTTCTATTTGTTTGACGCATTTCGTCAAATCTTCACTAATATGTTTCTCTCATGTTACTGATTTTATTGAAACCATCTCATCTTCAGGGCTAACTACCCCTTAATAAATGACCATAGTTCCTACTTGGACCCACCCCAAGATAAGCAATCCACGTCGATTTAAAATGGAACAAAAATAGTACTCAAAGTGTGTTTTTCCTTCAAAATATCAATACATATTAATTTCGTGAGCACTACACCCCCGTTAATATGGATGAACTCGAGTGTTGAATTTGCATCTTTAGAAATGCAAAGCAAATTTTAGCCACATACGGATCAAGAACCCTTCTTTCTCCTATCTCGCATATATCGAATATGTGATATGAGAAAGATCTTCATCATTTCAAGTTTCAAGTTTAGTTTTATTCCGTTCATCCTATACAGACAACATAGAACAACATGAGTATTTAGAAACAGAAACAACATTAAACAACATACAGAGGAAAAAAAGTACATGAGAATGTGGAATCAGCAAGAGAGAACATAATTACAATGGCGCTTGTCCCGTAATCAATTGACATTTGATAATATAACATGATATAATAGTTGATAGCATATAGTTAAACATTTTATAAATAGTGCGAGTTCAGAAGTGGTTAGTAAAAGTACAAAAGGTTATAACTCAGTTTAAAAGAGTTTAAAGTTGGATTCGATTTGACATGAGGAGGCAGGGCGTCCCAAACTAATGACCCTTTAAAGATAATTGTACTTTTGGATGTAGACGTACAAATTCATCATTTAATACAGTTCAAACTGTTAAAACCCTTAGTCTGTGCGAAACAAAGCACTCCCAATCGGTTCATCCACAAGCACTGGTCATGAGGCAAGGTGGAACCCCCCTCCCTTATCTCAGGTCAATACTTTGCCCATTATCAATCTATCATAATAAATGGATCGAAATGGATGATACAGTACGTGTGTATGTATGTTTGTGTGTTTGCGGTAGTCTGCTCGTACACATACTATATTTGCGTTTGATCGGCATGCATGTGTGTGTGTGTGTGTGTGTGTGTGTGTGTGTGTGTGTGTGTGTGTGTGTGTGCATGTGTGTGTGTGTGTGTGTGTATTTGTGTATGTATGGATTTTATAATTATGTGGACATATTTATATAAACACACATATTAATACACACACACATACACACACATGCACATTCACATATTTACGAAAACGCATACACGTAACATGTATATAATATGTATATACTTTATTATCTCTATTACTTCTCCTGCTCTTTGTATATTACACGGCATAAAATACTTTACATATATAACTGACTACGAGGGTTATTTACTCTTCACCGAAACCACGACGCCCACCCAAATAGCCAATAGCTGTACAAAAGAGACTGATCCATCTAGCACAAGATATACAGGGACTCTCAAACCACTTTATTTCTGATGTATAACAATTCAAATCAATCAAGATATCTTACAGAATGTAATATTCGGAAGTTATCGAAAGTTCAAACAAACGGGCGCTTCTGTAATGCTTCCGAAACCAGAGTTCCTTTTATTGAATCATCGGACCCAATTTCTGAAATGACATCAAATTTATTTCCGGTTTGGCCTACCCCGCTTCATCGGCGTGTCTCCGCGTATTACGCGAGTCTCTTGTCATTGCCAAGACGATACAAAACTAAAACAAGAACGAGCAAAATGGCGGACATGGTATTTTCAGACAAGAAAGCGCAATTTGGAGAGTTGCAAAATGCAAAAGGGGTTTTAGTCTGTGACGGGGGATTTGTTTAGTCGTAGTTTCACGAACAAAAATCATGAGGGAATTCCGCAACTGCAACACATCCGTCTGTTTGAATCAATATTTTCTCATAGTATCCCCTACTACTCTGTGTTATAATTTATAGCATCTCTATGGTTAAACAAATAAATACTGGATTTATAATTGTCACAATATGGATACAGGATGTATTCAATGGTATCAGTATATAATTTTTGCAGATATTGCAACAATAGGATGTAAATCATGCGATATGAAATCCAAGAACAACATAGTAATAGATACTATTTAGAAAATAGTAACCATTCACTTAAAACCATTCTTTGAGCATAATGTGACCCACTGGTCTGATTATGGGGTGAAAAGGGGAAGGGAAATAGTGAAAAGAGGAGAGGAGGGTGTGTTTATTGTTTGATAACACTTACACAAGACTCAGTTTAGTTTTAGTTTTCGTTATTCAAACCGAAAATGAATGAGCCGAAACAACATCAGTAGAAGGTAATGGTGGTAATGGGAGTTGTTAAGTATAACTGAAACTAGATCTAAAAAAACAACATACACGTAGGTGTGAAATATGAATTTAACTGTGACATAATAGGATTCAAATCGTGCAAATAATATCTTAAAACGTACTTTTAGTGTATTTCTCCTCTTTGGTTTCAAATGCAAATGGCAGGTCGGAGTTCACATTAATATTTTATCTTCTATTTTGTCCAAGCAAATCGTATCATAAAGCTAGCAAGAAACGTTCCTGATCATATGGTTCATGTATGTTTTTGTTAGATTATGTCAAAAAATGAGGAATAAAGCACACAGTTCCTTCCTACTGTATTAATAGACGACCCGACAATAAGTCGAATTGATACGGTTGGCCTATATACTGCCGTGTCCGTCGTATACATGTATACACAACTTTGTATTTTTTTTATGTCTAAAAAGAAGATTTGTATAGGCCTGCATAATCTTAAACACAAATGCAGTGTTTAAGAAACCAATGTACGTCTTTCAAAGTTACTATTATATATCCTAGTATATCCCTTTACCGTTATATTTCACATGGATTTTTGTCGGGTCGTCACAAACCCCCCGTCTAAATAACTATGTTTGTAGGTTGTTTGTAGGTTGTGTATGCACAACACTTGCAACTTTATTTTGAACATCACAATCCCATCGCTTCAAACAAAGTCATGATGCTTATGAGGATGTTTTTGGTCGTTTCTTTTCTTCACAGATATAGCTCCATCATATAGGCCAATAGGGACTTAATATGGTTAATATCATTGTTAACCCCAAATTTAATTTATCAAAAATGAGAAGCTGTGTCTGAGAGGCAAACTTTTATTATGGGATAAAGTCAAACAAAATCAGGAATTATTCTAATGTAACGTCACTGTTAAGTTTCATATATACAAATTTGAATTAGGTCGATATGTGGACGAAATTTTGCAACGTGTGAAAAAGGATACATTAACTCTTTATAAGCTATAGAGGCATTTCTGCACTTGTAATACAGATGACAAAAAAGGCGTTAAAAGTAGTTTATGCCCTTCATCAAAGCAGCTTGGTTTATTCTGTAATCGTGTACATAAATTTTGTTTCCTTGAAAAGGAAGCATGCAATGGAAAAATTGGACCAGGTATCGCATTCGATTGGCAAGTAGGCCTACTAGTTCTGAATCATATATAGCAACGGTCATGATAATTATTTCGGAAAAATGAAACGGAGCACACACAAAAAAAACGCCCCGACCGCACTTCGCCAGAAAAGTACAGTACCCGCAACACTGCGTTAAGTGCCAGTCCGCCTATTCATGAATATTCATGAGAAAAATATTCAGAATTGTAATTAGCGGCCCACATTAATTTTGTATTCATCAATTGAGAAAAAATACCTCTATAAATCTTGGCCTGTTTATACGTTTCATCCCTTTCACCCACCCCCAAATTCGATAGATGTGATTAGGCTAAATATATGTAAATCTCGAAAACAAACCATACAAACAACCAAACACTAAAAAAATCGGACAAAATAATGTTTATCATTTCACTTTAATAGGTTTAGCTGTAGGTTTTCAGCGAAATGCAGAAGCGCGCAAAGTCAATGACAAGGGCGTTATCGAAATGCCTACTGATATCCAGTAAATCTATATTAATTGCACCGTGCACAGGCTGTTTGCCAATCAATTTCCCATTTACATCTGTCTTGCAATGTTTTTGGAAAGTGACAGTTCGATGATTAGCCTCACCATAAAATCAACAATGATGGAACAAAAGGAAGGAAGGGGGACAGGAAAAGGAAGAAAGTCAGACAGGAATGGGCCGCAAATTTCTTTCTCTTTTATTGGTGTCAACGTTTTAAACAGAGGGGGAAGAAGTGAAGAAACAATTCACAAATACTAACACAGGCCGAAGGAAAAAAGAGAGAACTAACAACAACAAAATATAGGACTCGTCAGCCTCATGCTTGAAAATAAAAAAAATACAGAAGGAAAAATAACAGAGAAGGAGTGAACCGGAAAAGAGGAGTACCGTGTGAAAGAAAAATAGGCCTAGAGAAACAACGAAAACGAAACATTAATTCAGGAGGAAGGCAAAAAAGGGTGGAGGACGTGAAAATTTAGATATAAGCCCAATTCCATGTATCCACTGGGACCAGACAATAATGAATGTGTATACAGCTAGCTCTGCATATTACTTGCACAGTCTGATTTCCGATTACTACTACGCATGCGTGACAGTCATTGAAGTATGGCGGACGTCCTATGCATAAACATTCCGAGTCTGCAGAAAAAGTCCAGATTTTACGTTTCTTCGTCAGGATAAGGTAAGTGAAGAACATTTCTGAGACATTTTGTGATTTTAGGCGAGGAAATCATGGCTATGAAAGTGGCGTTAATTTGTATTGTTGACAAAGAAGCTGGAGAAAAATATAATAAAAAATTGCTAACATGACATTTCTCGAGCGATATCACTGCAGTGAAACTACCCGGCTACGTAGGTCTGCGCTTATCGGTGCATTGGTAAAGGGGGTTTGCCTGCCTACGTACGAAGTTGCCTATGTGGCACTTTCGCTGCACGTCTCGGGCAGACATTCGCATTGCACTGTGCGATAACAGATGCCAGCTGGCAAGTTTGTTTGCCGTATGGTACCTTTTGGCAAGACCTTGAATTTAGTGCCATGTTCAGCAATGTATCATGGGCACTGAAGTGCAGTGATTTCCAATGTGGGTACACATCTGTTATTGCCAGTGATCCAATAATTTTTCCCAGAGTGGTCTCTCTGTATGGGAAATAGAACGTGGATCTGATCTGCTTGGACTTTGTTCATAACATTAGCAAGATAACTGATAAGTCTGACAAGTGGAAATGTCAATGCCCATGATGCCACACTTCGTCAGTGACTCATCTGTTTATTCCTCATCTATCCCTTCTTTGTAATCAGGATGGGAAAATGTGTAGGGTAAACAAACGGCTAACAGCTGCAGTGACAGTATTAATATGCAACGATACATAAGTTTGTCACTGTTGTTGTTGTGCACTGAACAGAACACACAAGACTTTGCCCTGGATGGGCTTTGACAATAGTGCTACGTAATGACAATGAACAATAATGCACGTATTTATAGTCTTAGAGCCTTCTCAAAGGTTTGTAGAGAACTTGTTAATGAACATTTGTTTTCATGCAGATCAATACAATTTTTTTTTGTGTGTATCTGAGTTGTACTCTTAGTAAGAGTACAACTCAGATACACAAGAAATATTTTTGTATCGATTATGTGCAGTGCATAGATAGAATAGGATGATTGTAGGCCACCATCAAATTCACAGCTGTACATGCACATGGACTTTGCAATCTTCCACCGATCATCAACGACAACCCATGGATGTATTTTCGTAATATCCAAACTGTGATGAATATTACGATAATGGAAGCTTTATTCTGAAACTTATTTATTGAAGACCATTATCGATCTCAGGGGCGGGCTTAAGCAAAAAATTTGCAAACCTAAATTTTACTTCTGAGACGGATATTTGCACCATGTTTTTTTTTTTCAAGTGCATTTCATTCAATGTTTCTACCTCCTAACTCAGGAGGAGCTGCTTGGATCCTGTTGCATCTATTACTTTTACAGGGATGAAACTAAAAAAAGAGATTTCTGAAAAGTATGACATAATTGAGTCCATGTGTGCATTTGTAATATCAGTAAGAAAAAATATGGTGTATTTTGTTTCTCAGAAAAAAAAATGGTGTATTTTTTTTCAAAGTTTCCCAAACCTAAGTAAATAGAGTCCATTTTTGCTTAGACAAGCATTTGTGTGGTATCTTCCAAAATTAATGTTGTTGAGATGTAAATTATTCGTAGCCATATCCCTTCATCAACATCTGATGAGATAATTTTTTTTTAAACATTTGTTGGAAATTTAATGCATTAAAACCAATTATTTTAGAAATGATTACAGTTTTGTAAAGAAAGCTATCATTTGGTATGACAAAAATCAGTCATGTTTTTATAGAAGTCACTGATGCATGTACAGTATATATGTTAATATATTGTTGTCTCGCCTGAACGAAGTTCAGCTGAGACCTAGTAAACTTTTCTTGTTAGTCTGTTGGTTTGTTCGTCTGTTACAAAAATGTTTTTGTTTAACTTGCTCGAATTTTTTTTTTCTGCATCAATTGTGTTCATACTTGGTACAAATTATCCTTGGGCAATACCACTCTTGTGTTGATGAGGATGATGGGGTCAAAAGTTCATATAATATGAAGCCATGTGCACCATTTTTCTTTACCTTTTGGTTTAACCTGCTCTCATTGTCTGTATTTCTGCATCAATTTTGTTCATACTTGGTGCAAATGATCCTTGGGTAATATCAATGTGTGTTGATGAGGATGGTGAGGTCAAAGGTCATTTCTAGAGGCACTATGTTAAATATTTTAAATCAACTGAGTACTTTTTATTGATTGCAAAATCAGGCGAGACTTGTGGTTCACGAACCACCTTGTTAAAAGAAAATGTTGAACATAGAAATCAGCATCAATTCCACTTCAGTTCTCACTGGTAAATTCCCATGCGAAATTATGCTCCTGGTTTTACAGGCTTGAACCATTGTTATATTAATCATCCCCAATGTGATGTCATCAGAACTAGAAGTGAAGCAAATTGGAAGTCCCCTATAATGTACACAACAATTAATCTGGGTGAGTCCCCTGGCGCATATGTGTACATTACACATCCTTGGGTACTTGAGCTCAATAATGAGTACACAGTTGTTGCATAACACACTGGCTGATATGTTTTGTATGTGTGTGGGTGGCAGCTGGTATATTGTACTGCTGGTACAGGTATGTCTGGCTTATATAGTGTTAATTATAATGTACAATTATTGTTCATTGGTTAAATTCGGCATTGACAAAGCTTTGTGGTGTACTTATCTGCATGTACATTAATCACTTCAAAACAATTCTCTTTCGTTGGAAGCTGAAAATAAAGTTTCATTGAGGAGGATATAATTTCATCTTTTAATTTAATCTACACATTACAATTTGTTGTACTTTTAGCATATGTGTAGTAAGTCAATGTAGTTTTCAGTGCTTGATACTGAAGAACATTAACCCTTTCATTACTATTGGCATGAAGATGCGTTGGAAGTCAATATAGTTTTTGGGGTTTAGTACTGAAGAGGGTCCACCCAAATATGTTAGAAGTATGGAAAAGAAAGGTGGACTTGTGATGTGGTCTCTGGAAGGAGGTTTCTATGAGCTGTCCCCCCACCGAGTCCCCATCTCTTGATGGTGTGTACATAAGGCGTCATGGGAACCCAAACTAACAGGTTCTGGTAAACGAATTGTCAAGTGCAGTTCAGGTGTCAGTCATTGTGCATACTCCTGTTAGGTCGTCTAGCCTCTTGTGGGTGTGACTTAAAGGATGTCACCGGTGACCCTTCTACTCTCAGATACTAGGGCAGAGTGCTGTGTATCAGAAATGTCAAAATCTCTTGGTTCTTCTCGATCTGACACATTGAGAAGAAACATTTCTTTATCTACAAGTACCTGTGTCAAATCAAGTTCGCAGTTGACATACGTGAACATTCCTAGAATATTTTGTTAGTATACGTGCATTGTATTTTTGTGTAAATAGTGCGCTACTAATTTTAGCCTGAAGAAATGAATGTAAACATAGATGCGCCATAAAGTGCGACGATTGGACTTTGTACAACACATGTAGCGAGAGGAACAATGGCATTAAAAACTGAAAAGCAAACCATTAAAAAGTCATATCATGGTACAGTTCATAATCTGCCAAGATGGAGTAGTTTTTTAAATAGTAATACATTCTTTCGTTTCTTTCAGTACGTTCTTTCAGAGAAATGTCCATTCATGTGCAAAATGTGAAAGAGGAATTTTCAGACAGGCGATTTTCTTCTTCCTTTGATCTACTCATTAAATGAATTGATTGATACTCAGCATGGTAGTCTAGAACCCCTTTTACATATTACCAATGCATGATTTGTGAAGTCGATCAGCCTAAGCAGTGTACATTACCACAGTCTACAACAATAGCACAAAGTTCTGCCTGACAGTATCATATAATGTACGAATGGATTGCCATAATAATAGTTGAAGAGCTGTTCATCAGTGAATGTACTGCAAAGGGGTGCATGTATGTAGCTGATGATTTAGTTGAAGAGATGCGCAAATGGGACTGTGAAAGTAACCGGTGTGTGGACTTTTCTGGCCCAAGAATACATACTCTGTTAGTCATGGCGTCATAGTTAGTCCAGATTAAACCTCTCACAATTTTCATTTAAAAGGATAATTTGCCTTAGAATCTAATCTTTACCAAGACATGACACTTGCTCTAAAATGTTGATGGTATTTCACAAATGTCAGAAACTAATATAACTGTATGCCTATGACTTATAAGATATTCCTTTCTTCGGAAACAGATTTAAAGCGGTTTCAGACTTGACTAGGCCCGTGGTGTGAACGGGGTTTTGCAGACAGTGATGCCAATTATGAGCTCAGGAACAGTCCGTGACCTCACCCTTCTAAACAAAGTTGAACCACAAGGCCTCCCTTCAGATCCCCTGTAGAGTATGTGTGGGTCTTTTGGGATCAAGGTATGCCATCTTCCCTTTGAAGATGAGAGACAGATAAAAAAAATCAAACAGGTTGGCATCCCACTGTGCATGGCATCAAACAAATTACTTGCAAAAGTCTGACCAGATTTACCTCTTATTTATTTCTTTTGTCTCTCTGGATAAGTAGCAGTACTGCCGCTCTGGCTTCATACTATAGTAATGTAGGGTTTGAATCTGAGCCATCTTGTAGCCTACCTATGGTGTCTCCAAGGCAATATGAATAATTGACCTCAAAAGAAAGATGGCTAAAGTGGAAAGCAGGGAAGAAAGACTTTAAGACGCATTGATATATAGTGTACATTACAGCTCAAAGAAATTGGCGTAGGGAAAGGGAAAGGGAAGAAAGGGAAGGAGCCACAGTTTTAAACCGCGGTACATTTTGTCCAGTTCAGCATGAAACCTGATGCTTTATCCTAAAAATCATCATGTTTTATCCTGAAGTGGACAAAATATACCGTGATTTAAAACTGCGACCCCTTCCCTTTTTTCTCTTTTCCTTCCCCTATGCCAGTTCCTTTGAGCTGTAGTGTACATGTAGAGGTTAATCTAGAGGGGAAAATTCTTCAGTGTATCAGACTTTGGTCTATTTGGTTGTCATACCTGTCTCTGAATTCCAGAAAGCTAAAAATAGAATTCAGTCATGTATTTTGTTATTTAAAGAGGTCACAAGTCTGAGCAAAAGTTTGGGAAAGGGAGAAGTTACATGTACATGTATCTGCTGTAGTGTCACAGGGTTTAAAGAAATCTCATGAATATGTTGACATAACAATTTTTGGGTTTCATACAACCTTGTGTTAAAAGTTATGGTCAACATAATTATTATTTAAATTATTAAAAACAAATACAAAATATAACATTACAGTTACAGGTAAGGGTAAGTAATATGAAGTTGTAATTATTATAGCTTGGAACTTGCAGAACCATTCCGCTGTCATCAACAGGTCTGGATTTTGTTTACTTTCATCAATTTGAACAGTTTGAGATGATTCCTTCTTAGTATCTTAAAATCTAATAAGAATAGGACCAATAGTAATGGTAGAGGATAAGGGCACGCTGTTGTATATAGGTCTAGTCTCTACCTATTACCTTGAATATAAAAAAAACGCAACCACACCAAAACAAACTTAGTTTTTCTTGTATAATGTATCTTTTATAGTGCGTGTTAAGTCGTTTTATACTGCCTTTTCGACCACCTATGACGAGGGCGAGACTGGACTAGTTGCTGTGGTAACCTATTGCCCAATCAGCTCTGCTTCCCGCGAGCGCGAAAATTGAACGCACGCTCGCCATGCATGGATCACTGATTTAGTCTGCACTAAATCGAGCAACGTTTTATAGTGACGTTAGCTCGGGTCTGATTAGGACCTGATGCAGACCTGACCCTCCTCTCAGCCAGCACTAACTTTAGCTCGGGCTAAATACTTTTCGACCTTTTATAGTGAAAGTAGACATTTGTTTTGGTCAAGTTGTTGACCATATCAGTTCTAATCAATGCTCCCTATCACAGACTAACTTAGTACACTCTATGATGTTCTTATGAAACATCTTAAAATGTGTTATGTTAACACAGAAACATACTTTTGAACCATTGTGTTTCTGTTATCAATCAACCCCTTTGTGCTTTTTTTGTTGAAAGGCTTTTATATGTGTACATAATGTAAAGTTTAAATCATTTTGGGAAAATAGAAACGAATATGATAGCTACTGTACAGTGGTGTATGTGTTTATGTGTGACTCACATACAATCAACCCAGAGCACGTCCCAGCACGGCAAAGTCACATCAAAGAGTGAAATACCAGTGAAAAGAAGGAAATATAAGAGAAGGGGGGAAAATAGAAAGGACCTGACGTGACCTTTTTGGCTGAACTCTATTGTGAGCCAAATTGTACTGCCGCCAGCACCAAATAGCTTGCACATGCCATCATGGTGAGTTCGTATATCCAGTAGCACCCCTGGTTCCCACCCTTCTTTCTTTCCCAACCCTCTTATGCCTCATAAATAATCCGCCAAGTCCACAATAGGTAGTCTCTGGGCACAGACTTGTAAGGAATTCGAAGGCAGTGGCTGCTCTGTCATTAGTTCATTGGAGTGAGTGAAAGTTTTATGGGTGATCGATGGTTAAAATTGGACATTTTTCCTATTTGGAATCTGGGGAGCAGGGAAAAAATTAATTCAATATTTTCGGGGCTACTTTTTGAGCACATTTGTCGTTTGGGTACAATTTTACATTGTGCATATTTTCGTGTAATTTTCCCCTGGTTTCAAGGCAGTGTCTGATTTGTCGTTGAAGCACTGGAGTGAAAGTTGTGTGATAGATGGTTTAAATTTGACTATTTTCCTACAGTATGTGAAATCTGGGGAATCTGTAGGCCATTTTTATAGTTTGAACATAGTCTGAAGGCAGTGAGTGCTCTGTTGTTGAAGCACTATATTGAAAGTTGTATGTATGATTGATGGTGTAAATTTGACAAAATAGAATAATAAATTCAGTCCTGTTTGAAATGTGGTCAGTCTCTAGGCCATTATCATAGTTTGAAGGCAGTGACTGCCCTGTTGTTGGAACATAGCAGTGAAAGTTTTTAAAAAATATTTTGTATTTTTTTTTTAATAATTGATGATTTAAATATGACAAGACACAGTAGGATGAGGGGTGTTGAACTTGTCCTTTTTGACATCTGGGGACTGGAGTCTATAAGCCATTTTCATAGTTGGAACATAGTTTGAAGGCAGTGAGTGGGCTGTGAATGGGAATGTATTATCTGAAATCTGGGGAATCTGTAAACCGGTAAGCGGTTTTCATAATGCATTCTTATGAAAAATATGGAAAGGGTCATTAACACTGTAAAGTGACTTTAAAATTCATGTTTTTTTAAAAAAAAAAATGATTTTGCTAATTATTAAATGTATTTCAAGCACAACACATTAAGTATCATTTTGTGCTGTCAGTGTAAGCTTATATTATGAATTGTATTGCTTGGGTTATTCAGATATTTTGCAATATTAGCAATAGGTTATGTCTTTTTTAGATTCAAGGCATTACTTTTTTTCTTCATTTACTGTATGTTTGCATAATGTGCCTACATGTACATGTACGAACATAGTTGTCAGCTTTTGCAGTTAATGGTACTATTTCTGTTCTTCCTTATTGTGTATCTAGTGCATTACCTTTCGTTTATTGCTAGGGAAATAATTTAACAAACCTCAAAGAGAAAACACACCTTAAAGGAAGTCTATCAGAAGTGGTTTCCAAAATGCTAATTAGGAGACATTTATCTCTTTCAGACTCACATTTCCTGATCAGTTCTTATGCAACTGATTTGACAACTATGTGCCAAAAAGCTGCACCTTGTCTCGTTGGCGTAAGTCCATACTGTAGGAAAAGTACTGTACAAACGAGAAGGCCTACATGCACAGTTGTATTTAATGATCATTTTAGCCTCTTACTCTGGAATTATCAGCATTGTTGGCGTACACCGGTAACAACTTAGTTTCTGTGATAAGGTAATGTGTACCTATAGGCCTTGGCTATACCTATCACGTCTTGTTCTTTTAATTGCTTCCGTGCACTAATCAAACCTGTGTCAATGACCACCTGTATAAAGGCCACTTTCATTTAAAGACCACTATCTACATGCAGAGAGACATCTCCTTTGTCCACACACGTAAAGTTATTCGTTTAGCTATACCTAAACAATACCGAAACAGAATAGGTTTACAATTTTGTGATAACCATACAATGAAATTTTGTGTGTGGATACGTACGAACGTTTTTATGTATAAAGAAATGTTAGAAACTACGGTCTAGGCATTGTTGTGTATTAGATCGGTAGCATGAATTCAGTCTATTGTGTGTGTGTGTGTGTGTGTGTGTGTGGACTCTAATTAACGATACATTGTATAATTGGGCCGAGCTTAGTGTGACTACATATGCAAAAGAAGACTTGAAATTTTGCATAAAATATTGTATGTACATTGTATGAAATTGATAGCTTTTGTATGCTTTTCACAAACAGAGCAAAAATTTGCACATTTCTTCGTAGCTATCTGGAGAAAAGAAATAATGAAGTGAAGTGTTGTGGGTATTATGAATCAGTTTGTTGCATACGCTACAACAGGATGCCATTGTACGTGTAGTCCATTACATGTATGTTTTCCTCCATTTTCAGGATTTTGTTTTGTCCATAAGCGCATTCACTTTGATCAATTATACAGGCCTAGTCAAAAACTTACCTGTAACAAGTTTGTGTTACTAAATTTATGTACATTGTAGTTGTTCGCTTCAATGGGTTTAGTGTTCTGGTTCTAGGTGACAGGTACAGCTGTGCACTGAGCTGGGGAGGGTTTTAATTGTACTAGTGGGTGGAGGGAATAAACAGTGTCCCTGTATACCGTACATCCTCTATTTACCTTGTCATGTGCTTTTGAGCTGTCACTGCCTGGTACTTTGGCCCACAAAGAGGTGTTATCGTTGGATCAATTGAATAGTACAAGTTGGAACAAGGCCTACATGTAACTGTATCACCAAACATACATGAAGAAGTGTGTGTTCATACGTTGGGTTACGTAGATACGTACATTTACAAGTTCCTTTCCTGTGCTGTGATATGGTCAGCTGGTTAGCTGTCACTGCCAGTTAATACAGAAATGTACTGGAGATTTAGAGGAAAAGGAATAGGAATTGTTGCCATGGTTCTTGCCAGTTTTGATTACACTCTGTATGAACACTGCATACAAACTTACCTAACAAAATAAGACCATGGTGCAAACGTTTTAATACTTACATAAGCAGGCCTTGAAAACCCTGTTGCTTTTCTGCACTGCTTTATATGTAAATGAGAGAGATATGCCACATTTGTGTGCACCCTAGCCCCTTCCTATGCAATTTTTGTTTACTTTGTGCAAAACTAATTTTGGGGTGAACCCTGATTCCATAGTAGCAAGGTGTGATAACCCTGACTCAATTCTTAAGGTGTCCCAGTTGAGACAGGCTTCTAGGCTGTTTAACATTTCTAACTATTCTATAAGGGTGTCTGGCTGCAGTAGACTAATCATTCTCAATGTGTAATCAGGACTGCGAAAAGTAGAGAATGACAAAGGGACTAGTCTTCTGAAAAATAGTCTATTTTTTAGTTTGGATTAGCCATAGCAATGTCCAACTGCCTGTTAGTTAGGCTAGTCCAAGTTGGTCTAACAGAGGCAACACATATACCTTGTATTTAAAAAAACATCTTTGCATTAACTTGTCTAAACATGTTTGAAAATACAGATCTATGTGTTAATATCAATAAACATTTGAATATGCCACAATCACATTTGGAAAATACCCATATTTGTTTTGTACTTTATAAACATTTACTGTTTGTACAGTCATAAGTGCCCTTGTATACAGTACAATGCATGTCTTTGTGTCTGGATTTCAGGTCTTGACTTCATCACGTTCAGATTCTGTTTGTGTCCATTTCAAGTCTCATGACTCAGAGCTAGATCACATGTTGAATGTACATGGACTGTATGTACACATACGAACACATGGTACAAATATAACGCTGTTGTTGCTTCCATGGTCTGTGCAAGTGAATGGGAAAGGGTGACCAGTATATAGCGGCGTGTTGAGTAATTGTCCAATCTGCCTGTTGCATCCACAGGACACATCTGGACTTGTAGAAGGAGTGATTTGGCTGTCTGGAAATTGGTGACCTTCTTGTCTGTAGGCCCTTTTGACGAAGGCCACATGTTAATAAGTGTGCTCCAGAAATTTCCTGTTACGTACAGTAGTATGCACATGTGCAGTATCGTTACATGAATGTTCAATGTTTAAGTTGTATGGACAAATGGATGTGGACATTTCGGAGTCGCTCAGTGAAGGAGATCTAACTTCATATATTGTTTTTACAAATGCCTTATATTATACTTTGAAACCCCCATAGGATTAGTATAAATTGCCATGCCGATGGTAATGAGATGGTTAAACCTCATCCGAGATCCTTTATTGTTACATGTACTTTTCCAACATGTCATGCAGGACTTGATGCACGGCTCTTGCCAGGTTAGATTTTGCACATGGTAAAAACAGACTCATTGGCCCAGTAGCAGCTGATTTACATCCACTTTTATGTGGTACTTGCACAAAGATGTATGTACATGAAAGTTTGGATATGGTTAAAGTATTGTGACTAGTCTTGTGAATACTAGACTCTATTGTTTTCAGTTTGAATAAGAAATGTCCCAAAGCCTAGCAGCCAGGCTAGCTTACTCACTGACTTGCTGACTAACCATGGGTTGTTCCTGCAAACCAAGTGGAGAATCTGCAGGGCATCCTCTTATGGGTTACTCGTAATCCAGCCCCTCCCACCCCCCCATCCAAAATGAAGGTTGAATTAAAGCTCTCCCTGCCATTGTAGGTTATATAGAAGTGGACCCAAAGGGGTATGACTCCGCCCCTCTCTATTGTTACAGCGAGAGCCACCAGGGGATTCCTTTCACAATGAAGGGACCAGACCACAGACCAGCACTCACTGGACGGGTACTTCAGGTAGGATTCCCACCGATGCTATGCCTGACTAGAGTAGTGTGGTTCATCTTTAGTTCAGCTTTCACACACCAAAATCTGCAGTGATGCGCTTGTATACACGGACTGTTATCACTTTAAATTTATGCTCCAGTGACCATGAACATGGCCTTTTGTTACACAGACAAGCTTTTAAAGGGGCCCTTTAAATGTTTTTTTTTTCAGCATTTATAACAAAAGACTATGTTCATACTGATTGACGTACATACATGTGCTGCAGTCACAATGACAAGGTACATTTTGTATGTATACAAAAAACTTGGAGTGATCCACTTGTATTATTTAGTCACAACTGTATTAGTTGTATAACAAAGTTTAGAGGTTTGTTTCATAATATCAGGCTCGAGAAGTAGCTCCCTCCCCCTTCCACCCCCCCCCCCCCCTAAATATTTCATGTAATTTTGCCTCTGCGTGAGAAACTTCTACCGGTAGATTTCACAACACATTTCTCATGATTGGGTCTGTGTATGTATACATGTAACCATAAATATGTCTGCATTTAAGGTGAAGGTCACAGATGATAACCCTCTGAGTGTTTTTGTCTGACATGAGTGGTTCAATATTGTGATAACAGTTGACAGCGAAACATTGGGAGAGTCCACAATGGAGTATATGTTAACCCTGTCAGTATGAAAGGCGCATATTTTGTGTAGCATATCAATGGGCTTTTGAAAACTTGATACCAAGAGTGTTTAAGGCATCCCTTTTCAGACACTGCAAAATTCTGCAAAAGCATTACATAAACCACACAAACAAGGTACAGGTTCAGTTTGTGCAATATGAAACATACTAGCGTAATGTACATGTAGCATTCATGACATAACTTGCCTCTGTGTTGATTATATTTATGTTTCAAATATGAACGGGTAGTTTTCACTTCTCTGGAACAGGTTTGTGTAGCTACATGACTGAGATTTCATACATATTATAGTTCATGCATAGTGCTGATTCCTGCCCATTTTCATGACTTTTAAAAATGGGGTACCATGTCTTTAATGAAATAAAGTGATCTGGGCAAATTATAAAAAAGACCAAAAACTATTTTACTTGATAACTATTCCACAAAGAGTTGATAAGAATACAAACAAGAAAAGAAAATAAGGCAGCCTTGATGAGGACCTGGAGGTCTGAATTTTCACCTCATATGTTTACTATTCCACTGTGAAAAAACCCAACATCTTTAAACCAAATACCTTTCTGTTTTGTGAACTTCTTTTAACAAAATAAATCAAATTTATTATTTGTGTGGCTTACCAGAATCGATTACTGTTTATGTTGCATATGGGCTTTTACCAGGAAACACTCAACGTATGCAGTTGAACCTTGAACAGAGTGAGGGTATGGACTGTGCTATTATTAGCATGCAATGGGAGTGTTACATTGAGATCTAAGTTGCGCTTTCCTGATTACATAAAGTCTGTAGGACAATTTTAAACAGAACATGTACATGTAGTAGGGCTTACTCTTAATGGTTTGCATGCAAAGTACATGTGACATTGTCCTTGATATGGAGACGTGAAGTAGAGTGGTACTCTCCGTGCCATGGGTGCATAAAAAGAAGAAGCTGTAGCTAGAAAAGTGTATAGAGATGGCTGCATTGGTTGTGCCAGTAGAAAAGGACACAGGGGCTCAGGGCCATTAGAGCCCCCACAAATGTAAAAGGTAGCCCTCCTAAGCAACAAAATAGCCCATGTGAAAAATGGATATCTCCTGTAGTATAGTACACGTACGCAACATGGTTCAGTGTTTTGGTTTCATAACAGCTGCCTTGAAAAAAAGCCCCCCCCCAAAAAAAAAAAAAACAACAACAACAACAGCAACTACAACAACAACAACAACAATAACAACAAACAAATAAACAAGCATTCAAATAAACCCACAACAACAATATTTTATCCCCTTCCTCCTATTGGGTGAAAAACATTTTTAGAAATACATGCAGTGAACACCTATCATCTCTTAGGATTAATTTATAGTTTGGACAGGTATACTTACTCTTTGCAAAAAGTTCCCCCAGAGAAGTTTGTGAAATGCGACAAGGTGCTTTTTTTTCCATTTTTTTTTGAGGGGGGGGGGAGAGGAATCAATGACAGGAGGAACAAATAATTACATGTTTGGCTAGACATTTTAATGTATCAGTTATCCATTAGGTGCATACATGAAACTATTCAATGGATTCCATGGAATCGTAAAAGTCCAAGCAGAGCCAACATCTAAGGGGCACGTCATTGTGATTGTGAAAATGTCTCTGATAAAGCATAATAAACCGTCAGACATGTAATAGATTGACACATTTTCATGTGATTCTAAAGTCTGAGTACCGATAATCTATCAGACACATGGAAAACAAACCAATAAAGTTCAGAAATAGAACTGATGGCAATGTGTTGAATACTTGTTCTCACATTATGTGCAATGTTATGGGTTCCATGCAGCTGAAGTATTGCAACATAATGGGGAAAGCCCGCATAGACATGTTAAGTCTCATTAGTCTTTCTCCCATGCTGATTGCCTGATGGAGTTTTATCTTTCAAATTCATATGTGCCGTGTACTTCAAATGTGCAGGCACATACTCTATTGTGCAATCATCTTCAAGTGCATGTACATGTATGTGTCTGCAAGTGTCAAGTCTACAGCCTGACTGCACACACACATATAGAGTTAGTCTCTGCATTTCAGACCTTTTAATTGAGATTCTAATACTGACAAGAGTTTGTGCCTGTGAAGTAGAATAAGGTTGCTTCCTTGTTGCAAGGCAATATACACATGTAGCTGGTGCTACAATGTGCATGTACCACACCCTGACTTTGTAGGCCTTCATAGTAGACATCATTCTTTTCAAAAAGAAAAAAAAAACCTTGATGTGCGAAGCTGGAGATAAATACCATAAGCCTTGAAGCAAGCCTACACGCTGTGTGTGCTGTCTCCCAACCTATGTGTGCATTTCCTACTGTATAAATTTTTATGCCATCACAGAGAAGTGTGCTGTCTCCCAACCTATGTGTGCATTTCCTACTGTACACATTTTTATGCCATCACAGAGAAGCGAACAGGAGATGTCAAGATTTACTGTCACAATAGGGGCATTCATTGAATCATTAATGTTTCAACCTTGGTAAAGATCTCACTTATTTGTTGTGTCTGAATGCAAAAAACTCACTAATTGTGTGATTTAAGGTGAACTTCCATGAATTTTAAGTCAAGGCATGTGCAATGCACACATGTACAGTGTAACAGTCGCTGTGCTTCCTGCCCAGTGAGATTTCAGCATAGGATTTCAGTGGATACATGCATATTTTTGTGTTGAATCACGCATTAAGAACACCGTGCTTACTGACCTAGTGAGATTTTTCCAACCTGGTGAGATGTCGACCTTGGTCAGGATTCCCCAAATTCTTATATGTGAATGCCCCTATTGTAGGGGATGGACAATATGTGTTCATGTACATTCACATTCATGTGGCAAATTCTGTACATTCTTCTTAAAAACATGGTGTCCATTTTGCGGTTCAATAATTTTTTTTTTGGTAGAATCCATGAAAACTGGAAGAAGATACTGTATTAAAATAATACAAGCGAAAACTGACTTTAAGCGAAAGGATAGAGATCGCTAGATTTTAAGGACGTTTTAGGCGGGTCTTTCAAAACCTGCAGCCTAGAGACCGGAGACCGATGTGCACCTTATGGTATATGTCGGTCTGCTTCACAGTGCTTGGTTCAATGGGAGCAATGCCTGCATCGCACTGACAGGGACATGGAGACTATGCATGGAGACTATGGTCACTTGGTTCAAATGTATGTATGTAAACAAGGATATTTTTTTACTTTTCCTGAAAATGTTTGTGAAGCAATGACTTAGAGATATCATACACATTATCGTTGGGGTATAATGCCGATTCCTGCCGAATATCATGACTTTTGCAAATGGGACACCCTGTCTTAAAGGGGAAGTTCACCCTAAAATTATTTTGGTTTCAATAAAAAGAGGCAAATGAAAGAAACATATGAGTGAAGATTTGACGAACATCGGTCAAAGGAAAAGAAAGTTATTTGATTTTAAAGTTTTCATTTTGTGACGTCACATGCGAGGTGCTCTCCCATATGTTGTGTACAATTTTTTTCGAAAATGTGCATTTTCTCACAAAGATATGCATCCTTTTATTTGTGCGTTTGATACATGATCAGAAATACGTTTTTACACACATACCTGTACGAAAAAAAAACATTCCATTGTCAAAAACAGGGAAAAAAGCAATTTATCGACTTATTTTGTACACAACATACATGTATGGGAGAGCACCTCGCACGTGACGTCACAAAATCAAAACTTTAAAATCAAATAACTTTCTTTTCCTTTGACCGATTTTCGTCAAACCTTCACTCATATGTTTCTTTCATTTGTCTCTTTTTATTGAAACCAAAATAATTTCAGGGTGAACTTCCCCTTTAAGCAAAAGAGCTGACATGCGTAGTGGACAATCTAGTACATTCAGCATGTAGGTCTACATATAGGGCAGACAATTTAGATTGTCTTAGAGATAGAGAAGTTCAAGGGGTCGATGGGTGATTCCAACAGCTTGCAGTGATGATGGAAAGCCCAGGTAGTCTGAGAATTCAGACCCATACATTGTTGTCCTGGGCCCCATTGTATAAAACTTACCATCATTGATGGTAAACTCTGTCATCAATGGCAACTACCATGGTAACGGCACTCGACAGCCAATCAAATTCAAGGTTACCCTCGAGGTTGCCATTGATAGCAAAGTTTCCATCAATGGTAAGTTTTATTTAACAGGGTTCTGACAAGATTCATCTCAGTGCTGATTCATTAGGAAGCAAGGCAAATCAGCAATAAACCATTTTCGTAATGATGAATTACAAAGCTTGTCAGAGGTTTCCCTGAGTAGCAACAACTTATAGATTTGTAGGATTATTCCACCAATTAAAAACTAATTACTACATGTAGATGCAGGTTAACGACGTAGCATGTTATTTCAGGAGAAAATTGTGAATATATTACAAAAATTGCTTTTTTTTACGATATGTGCCAAGTTCACACTCAATGCACAGCTACTGAAGTTGATTGTGGTAACTGGTTGCTTGCTTTAGTGATTGGCTAATCTAGCAACATCTTATTTATATAAAACTGACTAGAATCGTTCAAAACTATGCTGTATAATTTCAAGTGGGAAATATATAATCTATCCCCTGTGGAAATAGAGATGATGATTTGGGGATTTCCCCTTTGTTGTGTTGAAAAAATTAATCATGGCTAGTGATACCAGATTTCCTTTTACTTCTCTTCTGAGCTTTTTTATACTTGTATCATGCTCTGCAGTCTACAGTTTCATATTGGTATACAGTCCTACACTACATTGTATGGCTATGTGATCCGCTATTGTACTGTGTACTGATGTGTACTTTTGCTCTGTTTTGCTGATTTCCCTGTTGTACTGTGGGTATTGTGAAAAGTTTTCATACTTGTGCTGTGGTTGTGTATCTTGAGATTAAAGTATTTTATGCAAAACTTAGCATGTTTTTTTTTTCAAAAATGCAGAGTTCTATACATTGTTGGTATTATGTGGTACAGTAAACAGTGTGAGATTACTGCTATAAATTCTGAGAATTAGGTGACAAATATTTGATGTAAGGATTCTCCCCTGGAAAGCATATAGTCTATAGAATTTCTGAAAAGAAAATAGGTTTGATGGTAATCTTTTCAAGGATTAAAATGACAAAATAATGCAGGGGGGGGGGGCAGCTTTTAAAGCCTCATGTTATGGAACAAACAACTGAGCCATGCCATGAAATGAACCATAAAATATGAAAAGAATATATTTCATGCACCAAGGGCTTTCTAGCTATTTACAGGGGCAGTGTTTTGAATGTTGGATGGGCTGGATTGTTCAGGGTTTATAGCACATCCGTGATCCCGTGATCGCCCAGGGGCCATATGCATGACATTTTCACTAGCCTAGTGAGTATCTCAAAATACATGTGGCTGAATGTATATGTACTTTAGCAATTAACTAGGATTAGTAAGGTTTCATGAATATGGGCCTGTGTATGTGATTTTTTTTACTGATCTCATTAATTTAACATGGTATTTATTTACCTCTGATACCTGCCAAACTCGACCTATGCATGACCACAACTGAACTTGTGGGCCTATACGTTGTGACCACCATTATCATGTTACTATACAAGAAGCCACCGTTTCCACCGTTTCCATGGCCAAAACCGCAAACTAAACAAGTTCAAGATGAGGAAGGAAGGAAGTGAAGAGACATACTGGTGTGTGAACTTTTGACCTCTGGTTCTGAGCAGCTTTCTGAGCAGAGCAGCCCCTAATCTCCAGGCAGGCCTGCTCTCAAGAATGTAGACTTGATGGGTGGCAGTCGAGGATGTCTTCTGAGAAGTGGAATGGAGGAGGGGAAAAAATGTCCTGCGATTTGAGTAGTTTGCGTCACAAACCCGAGCCTGGGTTACTAGGTTGTGAGGTGCATGGACACAACTCAGTCTGTTAACAACTATGTCTGGTAACACAGACTATGCACTAATGACATCATGGCTCATCTGGAGGAGCAAGGATGGGATTTGGGCATAGTCTGTGTTACCAGACATAGCTGTTAACAGACTGGGTTGTGTCAATACACCTCCCAGCCTGGTTCCTAGGCTACAGTCATGTATGTCTTCTGAGCAGTGGTATCGAAGCGGGGAAAAAAAAATGTCCTGTGATTGAGTAGTTTGCGTCACAAACCCTCATGTGTGAAGGGAGGAGAGGGAGAAGGGAAAGAAGGTCTAGTCTTTATTACCTGACATGGTTGTTTCAGACTCTGATTGTATCTGCGCACCTTACAGAGCCTAGAACCTAAATGAAGATGAAGAAAGAGATAATGATAGGATGTAGTATTTAATACCAGACATACTTGTGTAGATGTTTCCAGACTCGGCTTTGTCTGTGCACTCCACACAGCCTAGAACCTAATAGAATGAGAAGAAAGAGATGAAAAGAGGATGTACAGTAGTCCTTATTACCAGACAAAGTTGTTTCCAGACATGGGTTGTGTCTGTGCACTCCACACAGACTAGAACCTAAATGAAGGAGAAGAAAGAGCTAAAAAGAATGTAGTCTTTATTACCAGACAAAAATGTTTCAAGACTGGGATTGTGTCTGTGCACTCCACACCCCGTAGAACCCAGGAGAAGGAAACAAAGGAGATAAAAGAGGGAAAATAGTATGCTAAAGAGTAAGAGGAGAAGAAAGTCTAAACATATTGTCTTAGGGTTTACCAGTAAACAATTAGTGAATTAGGGCAGGAAAGGGAAAAGATACATTGTACAGAGGGATAAAAAAAAAAAGGAAAGCAAATACAGAAAGTAGGGTAAAGATATGACCCTAGTAATGCAGAGGAGTGTACTTCTACTGCAGTAGAAGGGAGGGTAAACAGGGGCATACCGTGGGGTAGGGAAGGGTGGGGTGGGGTGCAGGAATCTGGGACAAAAGGTGAAATTTCTGGGGATTGGGACACAATATTGTGGGGAGCTTTTACCCATGACGTAGCCTATGTGCTAGGCTGTGAGGTGCATGAACACAACCCAGTCTGTTCACAACTGTGTCTGGTAACACAGACTATGCCCTAATCCCATCCTCACTTCTGAGAGGGGAAGAAGCCAGAGGAGCTATGACATCATTAGGGGGAGTAGTCTGTGTTACCAGACATCGTTGTTAACAGACTGGGTTGTGTCCATGCACCTCACAGCCTAGTACCTAGGCTATGAGCCAATCCAGAAGGTTGTAAATGGTGTGGTCAGCACAGTAGCAGGTCATGGGAAAATACTGCTTTTGTGCTTCTCTTAGCCTGTCATCCAGGCTTTGGGGCTTATTTTTTTTCAATCCAAACCTACAATATCCAATAAACAGGTCTGGCTGCTGTAGACTAACCATTCTCAATTCCTTCTCTGGTGGGCCAGACTGACTGATGCCCCTTTTATAGTGCGCGCTGACTTTACCCCGCTTCAGGAGCGGGGTAACTTTAGCACGGGGTAAGTCGTTTTATACTGCCTTTTCGACCACCTATGACAAGAGCGAGACCGGACTAGTTGCTGTGGTAACCTATCGCTCAATCAGCTGTGCTTCCCGCAAGCACGAAAATTGAACGCACGTTCGCCATGCATGGGTCACTGATTTAGTCCGCACTAAATCGAGAAACGTTTTATAGTGACGCTAGCTGGGGTCTGATGCGGACCTGATGCGGACCTGACCCTCCTGCGAGCCAGCACTAACTTTAGCTCGGGCTAAATATTTTTTGACCTTTTATAGTGAGAGTTACCCCGCATCAGGTCCGGACCTGATGCGGGGTAATTCTCACGATAAAAATTGTATGAGAAAAGAAGAGAATGATACAGTGATTAGTCTTAGAGTAGAAGACTCTATTTGTTAGTTGGGATCAGAAATGTCCAAAAGCCTGGAAACAAGGCTATGCTTCTCTCAGTGATACTTACACATGTATGCCTGCAAGTCCTACAGTAGATGGATGCGGCTTTCAGTACACTGTGCAACAAGCTTGTGTGCAAACCCTGCTATTGCGAGTTATTATGTTGGAATCGACTTGCCTGATAATTCAATGTGAATGTCGGCATGAGAATCGTCAGAATGGAATCATGTTTGAAACATGGAGGAAGTCAACCGTTTATCCACCAAATAGTACAGGCAGATATTTTGCACCTGAACAAATAGTTTTTGGAATTGTGTGCCTCTAAAATGCTCACACCCTGTACATATTGGTAGTCAGTTTTACAAGTTTGTAATTATCATTTTTATGAGTTCAAACTTGGTCAAGCATGCTTTTTATGTTGACATAGTAAGCATATGTATGCATAGGAGAACACAATGCTGTACAGCGCTGAACAAGAATGCAATGCTAATAGGGCAATGCTTGTAGACAGAAGTAATATTTATATTCACCTGGAAGAACCATTAAGTGTTTGCTTGAATGGTCCTTGAACTTAATCTGTTTTTTTTCTCTCCATGTTATCTCTGTAGGATAGCTGTAGGTACTGTATATGTATACATTGCAATTTATCTTCACATCTCCCCCCTCCCCCCCCCCCCCCCCCTCTCTTGCAAGGAATGAATGTTTGAAACTGGGAGCTTCCTGTATTTTGTAAACACATCATGTAGGGGTGAGAGCAAGACCTACATTAAGAAATTTGCAGGTTGGTTCTAGTAGTCTGTGGGCACAGAATTGGTTTTGACATCCCAAAACATGTGTCTGTATAGTCTAGGTACTAGGCTGTGAGGTGCAGGTGCATGGACATGACCCAGTCTGTTAACAACTATGTCTGGTAACACAGACTATGCCCCAATTCCTGAGAGGGGAAGGAGTCAGAGGAGCCATGACATGATTAGGGCATAGTCTGTTTTACCAGACATAGTTGTTAACTGACTGGGTTGTGTCCATGCTCCTCACAGCCTAGTACTGTATACGCCATATATTACGCGAGTCTAATTTTTCGTGAATCAGGACTTCATGACAATTTCGCGAGTGGCTTCTTAGCTTTGCAAGAGTGCTAAATCACCCTGAGCATTTTTGTAATTTCTTCACTTTAGAAAAAGTAAGCTTTGTTACAAATTATAGTGCTGGTGTAAATTACATTGCTCGTTCTTGTACATGGATATAAATCCAGTAACAGAGGAATAATATACTGTGTTGAACTCTACAGTCCCATAGGCAAAATATTATGTTGTAATTGACACCAGACTATCATTGGTCAGTACTGAGAGGGTTAATCAATTAACAATCAACTAGCTGTCAGAGGAAGCAGGAAACACCCAAGAGTCAACAAGTGCATACTTGTGTAATAAGGAAGTTGTGATGGTTTCAGCTTAGGTCACTCCCTTACGTAAGCAAAATATATTTAATGGCAAACTGCTGCATTAGTATTCATGTACCATATCACCTCTTATCCCCAACTCCTCTATTAAAGACGACATGTTACACATGCTGTGACAGTGGACATCAACTAGTGTGTGAACATTAGTATGATATATTACTTGTTATACATCTATGCTTTTTATCGATTCAATGTAGTAAGATGATAGGTTGTGCTGTGTACAAGCATGAAAGTGTTCTTCAAAGGATATTGGAACCCACAAAGCACTTTGAATATGTTTTGTTGAATATATTATCCTGATTGAAAATGAACAATTTACACAAATATGAATAAATGTTGAATGTGCGCACATGGCTGGATAGCCCCACTCGGCTGTGAAACCATAACACAGCTTTTTTCTGGGCGGGGGGAGGGGGGGAGGGAGGGGGGGGGGTGGGGGAGAGGGCGGAGGGAGGGAAGGGTTGACCATTTCATGTATGGTATATACATTTTGTCTGGCTCAGAAAATGTTGACCATTTCATGATACATTTTGTCTGGCTCAGAAAAGGTTGACCATTTCATGTATGGTGTGTATTTTGTTTGGCTCAGAAAATGTTGACCATTTCATGTATGGTACGCATTTTGATTGGCTCAGAAAAGGTTGACTAATCCATGTACAGTATGGTGTATACATTTTGTCTGGCTCAGAAAATGTTGACCATTTCATGTATGGTATGTATCGTATGGTTTTTGTCACCAATGGTGCATATTTATCCCACTGAGCAGTATGCCATCTGGTAGTGAAAGGGTTAACCAGAGCTTGGACCCCATCAACAGCGCAGGCCCTCCCCTACTCGAGGACAACCAGGGTTCAGGCACAGTTTATGAACGGAACATGCTGGCACGATCCTGTTGCCATGACGCACAGGGTGCAGATGTCACATTTTTGGCGTGTTTGCTTTACCTCAAAGCATGTTCGTCTAACGTCTCTGACAGGAATTGCTGAGATGGGGGTTTCTTTCGAACTAGAATAGGAGCTTAAATCTTCATGCGATGTACACAAAGTCAGAAAGTATTGGAAAAGAGACATTTCTTTTTACTAATGATAATGAAATACAGCATTACCATGTGTGTTGTTTTGGGTGGTTGATTGTGTTCTGTGTACAGTATGCACGAGTGCGGACATCTTCTACGGAATGAGTGTTGTGGAGTTGTCAGAAATTATAACATGCACAGTGCATTTTTTTAATTTCTGTTCATTGTGTTGTGTTAATCAAGTGCTCAGAATTTCCGTCCTACAATAGCTTTCATTAATCAGTTTCATTACGTAGTCTCAAGACAAGAAGTGACTGGGTATTTTTATTTTAGTTGCTTACTACCATACATGTAGTGTAGTGAAACATCTTTTTCATTTATGTAATTGGTCTGAATTCAAATGATATCTGCTAGCCCTGCTTTGTTGTTAAGTACCCTAAGAAAGTGGATTTGTTCAAGTTTGCTGTTGGTTTTGCCATGAGCCCATGACCAAGGTTATTCCTTGCTTCCCTAACCTACCCATCAGCCACATCCATCCAGGCTGTCTCTTCTGTTCCTTCTAGACATCTTAGCCTGTCTTCCAGGCTGTTGGATATTTCTAATCCCAACTGAAAATTACCGTCTGGTACTTAAAAGACTAATCACTTCATGTTTCTCCTCTTGTCTCAGTCCGAGCATACCAGAGAAGAAATTGAGAATGATTAGTCTACTTCAGCTAGACCCATTCCTTGAATAATTTGGATTAAATATGCTGAACAGCCTGAAGGCCAGGCTATAGACAGCTGTGAGGGTCAGACATTCCAGCTTGACATTGCACCCAGACAGGAAGTAGGCCTACATTTTGTGCCTCCCCCAATCTCCCATGGGACCTGTCAGTGGCCTTATCACTGGGTAGTGTTTCCACTGCGTCTAGTCTCGTCGCTTCAGACCACAAGTTCGACGTACATGTAGTTGAGTCTTAGAAGAGATCTAGACTGTCTGGGAAGATGTTACATGTACTTTTGAAACCCTTCAAACAAAGAGTTAAGTGCTTAAGTACTTAAATGGAGGAGACGAATGAGTTTATACTGCATCTAATCTTGTCGCTTCAAACCACAAGTTTGACGTAGTTAAGTCTTCAAAAAAAAAATCTTAACTGTCTGAGAAGAACACAGTTTGGAAATGCTTTAGTACTGAAGAAGGAGATGAAGGAGTTTTCACTGTACCTAGTCTCATTGTTTTAAACTACCAGTTCGAAATGGTTGAGTCTGAGAAGAGATCGGAACTGTCTGGGAAGATATCAGTATGGAAACCCTTAAAAGCTTAAAAGCAGGATAGCAAGGATTGAAAATGAGAAGAAAGGGAAAGTGGAGAGTGAACAGTTGTAGAAGAGGAAAGAGAAAAAAGGGGAAAAGAAGACAAGAAAAATTAAGACAAGACAACGAAGAAGAAGAAGGAAAGATGTGGAGAGAGAAAAAACACCTCTTATCCCAATAATCGCAAGCATATATTTGGGACTAAAACTGACAAGACTAATTGTTTTTTTAGTCCAGTTTTCGCCTCCTTCCGCCAGACACATTTATCGTAGAGTTTGGATAAGGAATTATGCCAAACAGTCTTGAAACTAGACTAAAGAAGGAAGAGCTATTTGAGCACTCTTGGATGATACCTGGTAGCGATAATGATAACGGACATTTATATTGCCCAGCTATGATACCGATATACCCTATCGATATACCCTACCGTGCATTACAATATAACTTCACATGAATTGCGGAGGAAAAACAATGTCAAGCATCTTAGAAGGAATTAGCATGGCTTACAGGCTATTGGGTATTTTTTTTCTCCAAACTCAACAACAAATGAGTCAGGCTGCGATAGCATGGGGCAATATTAATGAAAACTTACTATTTAAGCCTATTTATTTAGTAAAGTTTATACAGCTTCTTGTATGTGCATTTTTAAGTAAGCAACAAGGCTATTAAGGTTTTCTGGAATAAAAGCCCCCAATTCTTCCCTGACAAGGAGCAGAGGTAAATCAGCCTTGTCATTAAAGGGAATATACTGTATCAGGAAGGCAAAAAAGCCTTCAAACAGGTGATCATGAGCAGTCTTCTTGCCAATGGTCTTAAATTCATGTATTGTCCAGTATTTTAGAAACTTGCTGAAAGTTATTGCCCTCAAATGATCCACATTTGGAGAAATTAGTGATTAAATCACAAATCTTCAACATGTTCGGGCCAAACATTTCGAGAATTTATGACTAAATCACTAATTTCTCCAAATGTGGATCATTTGAGGGCAAATAACTTTCAGCAAGCTTTTAAAATGGACAATCCAATAATTAAAGACCAGTGGTAATACGATTACTCACAATCACCTGTTTGGAGGTTTTTTTGTGCTCCCAGTACAGTATATTCCCTTTAAAATATGCAAAGTACACTTGTGATAGTTGGGATGTCAAAACAGTCAGGAATGCAGGCTAGGAAGGAATTAGCAAATGAAATTATCTCAGAAAGTAAAAGTGTCTCCTTAGGAGAGACTACCCCCATGCTCTCCTGGCTCCGTCAATCAGTGTCTGTCTCGGTACAGTCTTTAGCGGTTCTTCATCAATCTCCTCCCCCTGTTCTAGACTCCAGATGCATATGTATGTGTTTATTCTTCTCTCGGCAAATGTTTTCACATTACTTGTCTGGTTTCTGTCTGTCTGTCTGTCTGGACTTGGGAGAAACATTGTGTCTCGTACTAGTTCTTGTCTATTTTTACTGTGGCAGTCTCTTGGGTGTGGATTTAAGGAGGAGATGGGAAATGGAAGGATGGACTTGTGGTTTCTTCTTCAAAGCAGCGCACCTTTTTTTTTTTTTTTGATCGAATCCTTATGAGATCTAACAACCCTAAACTTGACCTGATGAAAAAAGGGCGATGAAAGGAAAGGATAATGTAAGTTGTTAATTTATTTGGAAACAATAGCATGAATATAAAACAACATGACAATAAACATGGTGTTATCTGCTATGCAGTAGAAATTATGTGTGTACAAGGTTCAAATACCTGCTTGGTCTTTGTTTTCCTTCCAGATCTTTCACTCAACCTTTGTTTATATGGAGTGAAAATATAAACAAAAATATTTGTCTCAACACAAATAAATGTTTTTTTTTTAGATTGAACAAAATAAGCAACTTCATTGCTGATTAAGTTCATGCTTTTTTCCAAGTGCTAAATCGGATTGCAGTGTAAATGCTCCTGTGTACATGGAATGATTGTAATGTGCAACTATGATCCTGTGCAGCTCACTCAATTGGCAAATGAATTTTGAGCATCTTGGGTTTTCAGTATTGCCATGGCAACGGGTCTGTTCCAAAATTCATTTACACTGTTTACAAAGCTATCTAACAGGTCTCCTTGTTGTAGTGGCAATAATTCGAAGTAGACTAAGTTCAGACTACTTTAGAAACATTTCTAAGATTTAAGTTTATGAATGTAAAAAAGGGTGTTCAGAAAAATGATCCCTACTTAGCATTTTGGATCTGAGAATGTACATTCTTGTATTAAAAGTCACATGGATATTTACAAATTGTTACGCATATAGTCCAAGGGTAGTATTCTGATAATCCTTTTGACAGAAGTGTTGACTTCAGTCCCCTCCGATCCAGAACTGTTGACTTGAGTCAGTTTTCAGAACACCAAATGACTTAAGCTAATTAAAGACAGGTTTGGACTTGAGCTTTTTTCAGAATATCCCCCTAGATTCTCGACATGAATGTAGCATGAGAGTACCAGTATACCAACAAGTACTGCATGATAGTGGAGATCAGGAATGCTGAGAATGTAATGCACGTCGATTATGATTCCAAAGGTTCAAGGCCAAAAATTGAATGGATTCGCAGCCTCTGACTGACTTTTAAAGGACCAGCTGAGGGTTGCAAACACCATCTTGTCTTTGTATGTACATGTATTTCACGCCTATTCCGCCAACTGTACGTTCTTCTACCAGTTGAACATTTTAAGGCGATTCGTGGCAATTTAGATTTAGATAGAAAGAGCACCCGCAAATGATAAACGGACACCTGTGAAGATAAGGTTTAACGCAATTTAGCATAGTTCAGGGTGTTCATTTCATATTAGGCTGGATAGGAAGCCCTGCCACCCCTCCCCCCCCCCCCCCCCCCCTCCAAAAAAAAAAAAATAAAAAAATGATAATAATTATGAATAAGTACAATTAAAATAAATCAATAAATCAATAGAAATATTAATATTAATAATACAAAATTGACAATTTATGAATAAATATAAATGAACAAACAATTGAAATAAAAACATTTTGTGTAATAATTTCATCGTAATGATTTCAAGTGTATGATATATGCATATCAGTTTGAATTGAATTCTTCTATTCATGTTAGTAACCGTATTGAATGGTTAAGTTCATGAATAAGCAAGCAAATATGAAAGAAGGAAATGAAGAAGTGGGCACATACAATGTATTTGTTCATGGATTGAGGCCCGTTATGCACATGCACTGCCTGTTTCTGTGGCAGATGTGGTGGGACACTATGGGACCTGTACAGTATAATGGAATAGAACAAGTACAACCGTGCCCCAATTGTGCGTGAACCCTTCCATCACCAAACAGCCATAGGGTGCGTTTATGCTCATTTTTGGGGGGCCAACATCAGCGTTTTGATACGTGTTTAGTTCAAAATGCAGTTGCGTTCATGCTCATTTTGATATATAAACGCTGTTGCAAAACGTTGTTTCAAAACGCACAAAAAGATGCGTTTACGATTGCAGATTCTGACTAATCACTTTTAGTGGGGACGTATAAACGTAGCTCACTTGAAAATAGTTTAAATGACATCATCTCAACAGTAACAATACCCCCGTTAAGGGCGTTTTGGATGATCGTTTTCAATCAGCGTTGCAAAACGCTGATTCTGCCTTCGCAAATTGAGCTTGAAAAGTACCCCCGTAAACGGCGTTTTTGGATGAGCATTTACAATCAGCGTTTCGAAACGCAGATTTTGCCTTTGCAAATTGACAATAAACGCACCCTTAGATTATTACATATGGGACTAAGAGGGTTGAATGGTTAATGCTATTACATGTATAGGTGCTTATAAGAACTCACAATCACATTGAATTAGAAGACTGGTGGAGTGAGTTTTCAATGATAATGTTGTAGAAATGCAAATCGTATTCAAGCATTTATCTCATGGATCCTAGACTATTGTTGGTGTGATCCCAAAGTGCACTTTTTATTTTTGAAATCCACAGAGTGAATTTGAGGCTGAAGTACCTCTGAGTGTCATCACTTACAGTGGGTTTGTGTTAGACTAGTTGATAAAATAGTGCTTTTCAATGTGAATTTGAGAAATGAGACCAAGGCTGCAGTGGGAATGTGTTAGTTTATACCAAGCACATAGCTCACTATTCTAATCCCAGTTGCTGCTGTGTTGGAATGTGCCATGCAAGCGTGTACAAAGTTACGAACCATTACTTTATAAGCTGTTACTTTCACGAACATGCATGTTGTGTCAGGAATTTAGTAACACGCACAAATATTGCCACATAATCTTGAGCGCATTTACCTCTTGAAATAATTTTACTAGTGCTTGGCGCATGCAGGTATGCCTGGCCCTGGCCCCATACCTAGCTAGCTTTGCTCCGATCATTGACGATTCTAGTGTAGCAGCGCGTGCTATATTGGGTATGAACTCCTATTTTCTTACTTCCAGCTACATGTACATGTTCATGCAGATTGGTTATACCTCGTTTGGCACTCAAATACGTTTGTGGCTGCTGTTTTCAACTGCGCCATGCAAGAAATGTACAAGCAGTTGATCTAATGTTGATTATCATGTTCTTGAATGCGTTGGTACTTATGACTTCTGGTATTCTTTCTCCCAGCTACATGCGGATTGGTCACCCCTTGTGCGACACTGAACAATGTCTGTGGCTGCTGTTATCAACTGTGCAAGGGGAAAATCTACAAGCGGTTAATCTTGTGTTATTTTTTATTTGTTGGTACTTATGAATCCTTGTATATTTTCTCCCAGCTACATGCAGATTGGTCACCCCTTGTGCGACACTGAAAGCCGTTTGTGGATGCTGAGCCCCAAGCCCACCAGTCTGGCACCAACGATCGGTCCGGTTCCTGCTGTAGTAGTCAGCTGCCGCCAGGGGCCTCCACCATGTCCGTCACCGAGCCCATGCTGAGCATCTACCCCTCCACCAACAACCACCATGCGCAGCTGCACCACCACCACCACCACCCCGACGTCGTTCCCATGGCCAACGGGGAGACCAGCTCCACCGCCAGCAGCGAGTCCTCGGACGTCCAGCTGGCGAAGGGTCAGAACGGCTCCCTCTCCCCGCTCTCCCCGCTGGAGAACGGGCCGGACATGTACATGTCCGACGGCTCACTGGACAGTCAAGGCCAGGTGGGCCAGTATGTGAATGGACCGCTCCCGGGTAACGCGTGCCCGGCCGGATATATCCCCGAATACGACGTCGCGCCGGCGGCAGCAGCGGTGGGCATGGACAATGCCAACACGAACTACGTGGCCATGCCCGGCCCGGAATACGAGGGTCACATGGATTACCCCTCTCCGGGGCAGGAGTACATGAATCCGGAACTCTACCCCACCCAGGGGTCGGAATACATGGATTATAACCAGGGGCAGGGGACGGGCGGCGCCCCCATCCCGGTGGAGGAGGGGGGCGTGGGTGTACCCCAGGGACAGAGTGTGCAAGAGGAAGGGGTACAGGGACAAATCCAGGGACAAAAGCAGAAGTATGTCTTTTACCTGCAGATTAAACCTGGTGAAGCATTCCCAGTGGAGAATGGGGATCAAGTACAATATATACATGGTAAGTAGCCTTCATTAAATCTTTTACCGTACGAAGGTGCATATCATCAACACTTTCTTCAATAAATATTATATGTCAAAGTTTGGGGTTTTGTATATAATATAAGCTTGTGTTTTTGGCGAGAAATTTCTTGATGTACATGATTTGCGGGAGCTGTTTGCCATAATGACCATTCTATACCCTGGTTCACGTGGCTGCTTCATTCTCGCCCCAATTACAAAAGAGATTTTGATTTAGAACAGGATTTTAGCAAATCTTGTGGCATATAAGCAGATAAGTGTACTTGATTTAGCATGTACACTGCAGCTCAAAGGCATTGGCAAAGGGAAAGGGAAGAAAGGGAAGGAGCCGCAGTTATAAACCGCTGTATATTTTGTCCAGTCAGCATGAAACACGATGCTTTAGCCTAAAAAGTATCATGTTTCATGCTGAACTGGACAAAATATACTGCGGTTTAAAATTGCGGCTCCTTCCCTTTCTTCCCTTTCCCTTTCCCTATGCAAATTCCTTTGAGCTGGAGTGTATACTCCAGAAAGGTCAAAGAATGAACGTGCTTTTTGCAAAGAGTGCTAACTTTATGCTACATGTAGATACGATAGTTTAGACCACAGTTCAGGCAAATTGATGTAAATAAAACGTGGTTTAAATTTTAGTAACGAGCGTGACCTACACACCCTACATAAAACTATGTGTATCCATGACTGGACCTTTTTGAGGGGCACATGTCACATCATTTGCACTTATCTGCTTATATGCTACAAAATTTGATTGAACTATGGTCTAAATCTTCAACTTCTTTGTGAATTCTGGCCAAAGATATACGCATCCTCGGAATGTAACTGCTTCTCTGTTAGCATTGCAAAATGAGGTTTTATAATTTTCAGATTTGGTAGGTTACTGCATTGGACAAATCTCAAAGTATCTACGGTGTAGGTTACCTTTAGAGGATCTCGTGTATTTGGGACACTGAAAGTACAGGATTGTTTATCGTTGGCAAATAACTCCAGTGCTTAGAAACCTCAGTGTAAAAAGGAGATAAGATGTACACTGCTGGGATACTTTTAAAGGTAAAGTGTTTGGGTTTTGAAGGAACTATGTTAACGTTAGCCTTCATGAGTACTTCAAACCATGCGTTAGTCTATACTTACACCCCTTTTTACATAGGAGTAAGGTTGAGCCATTGTAAAAACAAGCTGGCTTGCTAGCTACCTTCGTGAGCATATATGCTTTTCACACTGGCAAAAATTTCCTTTGCCCCGTACTATAGGTGGGGCTAAGGGGGTGGCCTTAGACCCACCTATAGTACGGGGCTAAGCTTACACCACTTTCTGTTCACATTGGTTTTTACCAAAGTAGGCTAACCCCACCAATAATCCGGGATTATTTGGCCCTGCAAAAAAGCAGGGCTAACACCGCAATTGCAGGGCCAAGCCAAATAGTCCGGGGCTAAGAGCGCCAGTGTGAACAGAAACGAAAAATAGTACGGGGCTAAGGAAATGCGTTGTCAGCTCTCAAGGCCGAAACGCCGAGACCAATCAGATAACGCCCAAGGGCGAGTGACCTTGATGCGGATCGGTAAAGAGCTGATGTGCAAGACGTACACTCATAGATATTCATAAGCTGTCGAGAAAGCCGGGGCTAACGATTTCGAGTGAGAACAGCTAGTCGGGTTTAAGAAATAGTACGGGGCCAAGAAATGCCAGTGTAAAAAGCTTCAAAAAATAGTACGGGGCTAGGGATAGTACGGGGCTAAGGATAGTACGTTGCTAATTTTTGCCAGTGTGAAAAGCATAATAGTGTGCATATGTAACACAGAGTGGCCAGTGATCGCTCTCCGTTATTCCCCACAATGATCAACTTTATAGCCCATTTAAGTAGAGTTCAGTGACCATATTATACTTACATGTAAGAGATTTCTTGGGTACTGTCCACCATAGTATGGTTTTTGCTGTGGTGTATGGTGTTGGGAACATGGGATTTGGGATTTAAGAGCTGAGTGACCACATTTTGCAGTTAGCATTCAGAGCATTGAATGGGGGCAGTTAACCTATACAGCGTAATATGATGTTGAGGTACTCTGTATGTACTGTACGTAGTTCAACAAACAAGGGGTCTGGGGTTAAATCTACTTCAATTACATACAACATTGTAGAGCCAAGATTCCGGGTTGGAATTTCAAAATCAAAATTAGGTCTTAAGTCTGTTATTTCCGAAGTACTCCCTTCAGTTATCCTTTGATCCCTTTTAACTGGTAAGAAGATTTGGTACCCCAGAAGGTGTGAAGTTTGAGGGTATAGTGTCCATCCAGTATAAGAAATCAAGCGGAGGATTGGGGTGGGGAGTACAGTACAATTTCCCCCAAATGGTAGACCATTGAAGTGATGCAAAAGAAAATTGCTGTTACAGGGATAGTTAACCTGAAATTGAATTGGTTTCAATAAAGGCATACACATGAAAGAATCATGTATTAGTTAAGGTTTGAGGAAAATCTGTCAAGGGATAAGAAAGTTATATTTTTAAATTGTAATTTTGTGACATCATGTGCAAGGTGCTCTCCCATATGTTGTTTACAGTTTTTCTTAATAGAATGTGTATTTTCTCAAAAAGATATATGTATGCTTCATAACACATTTGATATGAAAATCACATTTCTCTTCTCTATGAAAAAAAATAATTCTGTTGTCAAAAACAGAAAAAGAGCAATTTATGTAATTATATTGCACACAACATATGGGAGAGTACCTCACATGTGACATCACAAAATTGAAATTTCAAAAGATATTAACTTTCTGATCCTTTGACAGACTTTTGTCAAACCTTCACTAATATTTCTTTCATGTTAATGATAGCGCTCATGACAACTAACATGTATTTGTATGCCTCCGCAGGGAAGTTGCCTGATATTGTTTCATGTATGTGTACATGTAGGGTGTAATGCATACAGTATCTTGGTTCAGATTATAAATTTCTTGATGTTAGACTTGAAGGAACTGTACATCTGTGTAGTACAAGGGCCATATTCATGAAACTTTACTAACCGAGTTAGTTACGACAAATGTATGCAGCTGAATGCACATTAGTGACGATCTAGTCTTAGTAAGGTTTCATGAATATGGCCCCAGGTGTGTATCAATTCATTTAGGAATTAATTTTTTTTGCCCATGGTATAATTTTTGAAAAGAGTGTGATACTACATAATAAGTTCAAATGTAAAGCTTTCAATTTTGTAGAATTGCTAAGAGAAGTGTTTTTTAATTCTCCCTATCGCATATAGCTCTCCGAATCTGAACGTGTGTGGCGCTCTAATTTTTTTACCTTTAATTCTTGGGATATGAACTTCCGGTCCACGAACATTCGGCAATCCCGTATACAATAAGGGACCAGGGTATCCAACTAATTTTATGAATATTAACCCTAAACCTAACCCTGACCTTAACACTAACCCTAAACCTTATTCTAAACCTAACCCCGACCCCAACCACAACCCTACACAAAATTTTCACTGCTTAATTCATAAAAAAAAGTGATTTCTTGGTCACTTTCTGCCGACACCCAGTTCTTACCGGAAGTATACGTCCCAAGAGCAATCGATCAGATATCGGTATCGTGAGGTGATATCGCTTGATATCGGCTATATGCGATAGGGAGAATTGAAAGTGTCTTCATAAAAAAAAAATGGGTTTATAGTCTGTAGAAAAGACTAGTCAACACTCAATGACATTTTCCTACCGCTATTGGCTGAAGGTTGATTAAGAATGTATGTACAGTACATGTAGGCCTACATATGTACCTGTGAGTGCATTAATAAACAGATCCCTGGGGTCCACTTGTGCTGGGGTACGGTACCAATCTGCAAAATTAGTTGACAAAAATCATTAATTAAAACTAGGAAATATATGTTCATGTCCTAGTGAGATGATTAAAACCAGCTGTGCAATTTGTGTCAATGTGGTAGATGTAGAGTAGGTTTCCAAGACTGCAGGTTGAATGCATCATCAGCCCAAATATTTTCTGTTCCCATCTTGTGGTTAACAAAGTACAAGTATCAGTTTGCTAGTGATATAAGATTTGTTGATAGCATCGCTATTATAGTGCGACATATGTTCTGTGGCACAGAAGAGGTCAAAGAACTTTCTGGTGCAAAATCGTCATGCTAGGAAAGAGCAACAAACCATGCACTCCAGCTCAAAGGAATTGGCATGTACATGTAGAGAAAGGGAAAGGGAAGAAAGGGAAGGAGCCGCAGTTTTAAACTGCGGTATATTTTGTCAAGTTTAGCATGAAACATAATGCATTTTAGGCTAAAGCATCATGTTTCATGCTGAACTGGACAAAATATACCAGGGTTTAAAATTGTGGCTCCTTCCCTTTCTTCCCTTTCCCTTTCCCTACATGTATGCCAATTCCTTTGAGGTTTAGTGTACATCCGCCGTGCTTTGTATACATGTACATGGATTCATATTGAAGCCCCCCTAGAATGGAAAAACCCATTTGTGATTATGACAAAGAAACTGCAAGTTACAAAGGGTATTTTATTCCTCTTTTGGCTGAACAAATAAATGTATGGATCACTTGTTGGGACTTTGATCTGAGCTACAGGTCTGTGTACGTGTACAAATGTTGTCAGTTATTCAGAATAGCAATGGATTTCTAGCTGGTAGACAGGTACAGTCCAAGGTAGGTTTTTCAATCAATACAAGTTGTTGTAGATATTGTACATGTTTCAGAAATGTCCTTAGCACTAACCACCCCTAACAAATGAGATCTGTCTTCATTTTTGGCCATGTTATTCCTGAAGTTGGAGAACTTTTTAGAATACCTCTGAAGGTGGAAAGCTCACCGTACAAACGCTTGGCATATCAGCATAATTTTGCAGACATAACATTGCATTGTAACATACGTCATGTACAAGTATACTGTACCTGTAAATGGTTTGGAGCACATGAGTCATACTTTCATTCAACTTTTCTAGCCTAGCAGTTGTATGTGTGTACATGAAACTGAGTGCACTTATGCAACTTGCAAGGCTCAGTGAGCAATGTATCAGGAGTATGGTCCCTGGTTTCTTATATAAGTTTGTGCACATTAACGTACATGTACACTGTACATTGGAGCACAGTACATTAGACCATAGTACATTGTCTGCAATTTAGTACCTTGTTTTTTTTAGTTGAGCTATGTACATAAACACAAATTATATGTAAATATCCACTGTAGGAAATTGTTCTGTACAGTTTGTGGATGTGTACATAGACATTTGTTTTTTTATGAAAATGTGTACTTTATGCACAGTGTATTTGAATACTTCTCTCTGCCTGTGCCATAGGGCTACTATGTAGAGTTTATGGTATTTGTGTGCATTATTGGTGAAAAAATACACACTTGGCACAGAGAGAGAGTTAGATGTGTATAAATAGTGCATATACATGTACATACTTGATGATGACAGCAAGTTCTTTTGTATTTTGCAGGCCCTACACTAGTTCAACTCCTATCAAATTCCCCCACTACTCCTCAAATCCACATGGTGAAGACTGGGCACGGTCCCGTCCAAACCATGGCCAGCAACCTTCCCCTCCAAGCGCCGGCACCGATGCAGTCCATGCCCATCCAGATGCCGGTACCGCAAGACAGCCGTGACGCCATCAACCAGGCGGCGGTGTACCAGAACCACAACCCGGCGCAGCCCGCCAATGCGCCGCCGGTGCCGCAGCAGATGTACCAGCCGCCCATGTTCCAGCCGCACCCTGCTGCTGCCGGTAACCAGGGGGTGTACCACCCGCACATGCTGGGTGGCTACGCCAGCACCACAGGCATGCCGCCCCACATGCAGCACCATGGTGTACCGACGGTGTTCATGGGGACCGGGGTGCACCCTACCCACATGCATATCACACGGTTCCCGGTTTCATGTCCCAACCACCATCAGCAGTCACATCAAGGCTCCAATGGGGACCTTTCACCCCGCCAAGGTGGGTTTCATGGGTCCCTCTATCTTTCGCTCTGTCGCTCTTGTGATTGTTCGCTTTCTCATTTACTGCTTTCGTTCATGCCTTCACCGTCTCTCACCCCTTGAGTATGCTTTATAGCCTATATCAGTGAGTGATAACATACAGTTTAAATGTCATACAGTATGCATGACAAATCCCACTTAATGATTATATGACATTGAAATTCAATCTTTAGAACAATTAGTATGCTTTAAATAACCTCTATCAATGAGTGATAACATACAACCATTTGACTCCGTAGACCTACTAGTATGAGTACCATTCTTCAAGATAAATGTCACTTGGCATGAAAAATTCCACTTAATAATTATGTGACATTGAGTTTAATCTGGATGGGCATTGATTATTCGAACAATGAGTGAAGCTGTGCTGAAGGAAAACATTAATGATCTACACATATCCAGTACTTCCTCAGGTTTTCACCCCCAAAAATGCATTAATATATTTTTATACTTCTGAGAAAATGTCATGAGGATTGGGGGTACACTTGACCTTGAGATTCCAGGATGATCCTTTTTTAAGATGATTTACCGCAATGATGTAATGTATGATGTTGCTCTAAATGATATTTGTATGTATTCTGACCTTTAAGCACCCTTCAAAACAAATCAGTTGTTTTTGCTGTCCGTGCAGCTATAATCTGCTTTAAATGTCACTGAAACCCACAAGGAAAGGGCTAGTTACTCTGAAGACATGTACAGCGCGAGTGCATGTACTCTGCAAGCTACATTGTACACTTAAAAATAATTTTCAGTCATGTAGAAATGCTTTAAAAAATACACAGTAATAAGTGTTTCTCGTGAGTTTGTACACTCTTTCTTGTTATTATTTCTGCATTTTTCTGTTTAAAGCTTTGTGGAAAAATGTTAATGTATGTTTTCTGCATTTCACTTTGTGTTTTTTCGATCATTTGTCATATCTTCTGATTGACCACTTTTGCATTCATGGAGTTCATGACATTACAGTATTCCATTCCTCATTGTGTTAACGTATTGCATGAAAAACATTCAGCTGTCATATAAGGATATTGCATGTTTTTCATAGTCGCCAGTTCTGCTACATTTATGTTCTTTTATTAGATGTCTGGAAAGGAAAGAGTATGATATGTGAACTTTGGAATATATGCTCTTTTGATTCCTAATAATAGTCATAAAATTGATTCCCCTATTTGTAGATACGACTTAACATTTCACCAACGGTATGGTCCCCATTTTGCAAGGAATTGCACTTCTAATAGTCCTTATCCTCCGAAACTATCGAAGATGAGAATAATGAACGCTTTCTATGCTGGCTTCATTCATATGCACCAGATTATTAGATTATTTGACATACACTTGTATGAAGTCATATTTCATGCTCTATTTATCCAGATGAAAGTTCTACATTATGATATGGTGACATGACAACAAATTGAAAAAAGGGTGTTTACCCCTACCTTCCTCTGTCTCACCTCCCCCCCCCCCCCCCCACCTGTCTCAACATAGGTGCGTCTGCATTAGCCCATTCTGACAAAATAGCGAGCTAGTTTGCTGATGCAGAAAACAAGCCTGAAGTTTCAATTGCGTCTTCATTGGCTCGAAACTTGGACAGCATAAATTAGCTCAATGTTCAAGCATGTGCAGTGTGCGACGGAAATAGGTGACGACCATATGGCTTAATTTGGTTGTGAGCCCCGGCTGTGAGCTCGCCTAACGTAAACAATGCCTCGGCTGTTCCACATGCTCAGGAGCACTCTGATGCATGATGGGATTGAGAAAGATTCAGGCGAATGAATAGTGATCTAGTTCACAAACTAGCTTGCTATTTGGCCATCTAGCCCAAGATACCTTAGGAAAGTTTCTCGACCAAATACAATCAAAACTGTCTTAGTGGCCACCTGTCTATAGCAGCCAACCTGTCTATAGTGGCCACTAAAATAATTCCCCAGGAGAGAGATCATGTGTTAAAGAACCTGTCTATAGAAACCACCTGTCTATAAAGGCCACAATTTGTGTTTCCCTCGCTTGGCCACTCTAGACAGGTTTCACTTTAGCTAGTTATTTCGCCTGATCTGGCTAATGAAGATGCCAATAGCTAGCCACATATATTTCACCACTTCGGGCTAATGAAGATGCTCCTATAGTTTACAAGCACAGACAAAACATACATTTGTCTGAAAGACCAGACTAGAGCCTAGCTTACCCATTGTGTCTCAATAGATATTGATGCAAACATATGGGACCAGTCTTCATAGCTCAGACTCATTGCCCTGAGCCTAAGTTTGAAAAACTGGTTTGTGCCTGCAAACTCATTGCCCACCTACTCTATTTTATGCTCCATCTAGGCTACATCTTGATAGACCCTATTGACTTGTGAATGGATGCGACATTCATTGTTATGGACACTCTTGATGCCCTAATGACAAAAAATGAAGAATTAAAGGGAAATCATTTCACCCTGAAATTAAAGTTATTTCAATATAAGCAGAAACATTACAGAACAATTTGAGTGAAAGTTTGATGGAAATCCTTTAAAGGATAAGAAAGTTATGATCTTTTGGATTTTGTGAGGTCATGTGAGAGGTTCTATCCTATATGTTATGTACTGATGAGCATCCAATTACCTGTTCAATTGATACATCATAGGAAATATGTTTTTACACATATACTTGTATAAAAAGCAATCATTCAGTTGTCCAAGACAGAAAAAGAGCCAATTATAGAATTACACTGCACACAACATACGGGAGAGCACCCCACACGTGACATCACAAAATTGAAATTTCAAAAGATCATAACTTTCTTACCCTTTGACGGACTTTTGTCAAACCTTCACTAGTATGTTTCTTTCATGTTTCTGCTTTTATTGAAACCAACGTATCCCCAGGGTGCTCTATTCCTTTAATAGGGGCTCTTTTTCATTGCAGGGGCTAAAGCTAAAACTACATGTAGTAATGAACAATTAATAGAGTACCGAAGTGGTGTCATTATATGAGCATGCTATCAAGACAATTTGTTCTGAACAAACTCACTCCAGTGAGATGTGTAGCTGTCCAAGATTGTCTATCAGGCTAGTGTCGGGCATTCACGATTACGGTCCCCGCTGTGATCACCGCTGCTTGCTCTACCCGCATTGTTTAGAACCAGTTGTCTTGACATTAATGCTTAAATAATGTCTCACTTCGGTTCTCTTTAAGGGGCTCTTTTTCATTGCAAGAGCCAAAGTGCCCTGAGCCCCCTTGTGATTAAAAAAAAAAATCTAGTTCATGGCTTCAAACTAATTCCCACCTACCCTTTTCATGCTCCATCTACATCTTGACATACCCTTTTGGCTTGTGAATGGATGTGACATTTCATTGTAGTCTAGTTCCTGTTGGGGGGAGTGCGATCACATGACAGGGTTGATGACATTTTGCCTGCCAATGTGTGTGTCGTAACCAGCTTCCTCCTGACATGACAGTGGCTTTTTGACATGAAGATTGGGCGAGAGCATGGTGTGATGAACCCCCGCCATTAATGGAGGAACAGATGGAACAATTCTAGGCAAAATGTGGTAGTCATTCGGGGCTCTCCTGTTCTTTGCTGTGCCTCGTTTGTCATGCTTTATCATGGATTGAACGTACGATGAGATGGATCTTCAGCAACGCAAAGTTAGGAAACAAACCTGATCAACCCTTAGCATAGAGTTTTCTCAAGATTGTTTTTATTTGCTATGCACGAACCATAAAATAGCACATACTTCACCCCAGGTAATGTCTGCATTATTGCTAAATACAGGGCCCAAAACACACAGTTACAAAGAAAACATTATAAGATCATTATAGCCTGGAGGTTGCGAGACTGTCTGCTGGAAAGAAGCAAATAATCTGTCTTGAAGAGGGTGGGTGGTGTGGGCGATGGTCTGTGTGTGATACCAGACCCAGAAGAAGTGCTCCGTTAAGGCGCTGGTCGCTATTGATTTCGCTTGGTATGGACAGGATGTGCAAACTGTTCTTCACACCATACTTTTGCATTCTGGTGAGAGCCCCCCCCCCCCCCCCCCCTTCTCCCTCTCCTTTATTAGCGGAGGCTATATTTCAAATCTGATGACATGAAATGGATTGACCCTAAATCATGCATTATACTCTCAAGGAAAAAAGGAATCATAGTGGCTCTTTAGTCATTTATGGGGGCATTTTGTGTCATTTCAGGGGCTCTTTTAGTCATTTCAGGGGTTTCATAACTCGCCCTGAGACCCAGGGTAATCTTGTCACTGGCAATTTTGGCAACTTGAGGCTGATGAAGATTGGCCGTTAGATAGATGCCAGTAGCTCAGACCTTCCCTCTCCACCTCCTCCTCCTCGTTCAAACTCAGTGGAACCTGGACGACATTCAACCCAAGCACCCGCCTCATAGCACTAATGCTCCACATCCTCCATATAAAGCCAATTTGCTGCGACTCGCACTGCTTCCATTCAATGCAAAAATGGGGATTTTCTCTCAGGATGTTTTGTTCAGAAAATCGTTAAAGGGTGATGTCAAGCAATATGAAAACATGCATGAATTTTTTGACACACTATTATCATGTATCTGTATTTATTTGGAATTAAAATCTTAATCATGATTTGGACAACTAGTGGAACTATAAGTAATAAGTGCTGGTCAATTTATATTCGATAAAAGTATATTAGCAGTCCAGCAGCAAAATTGTCGCAAGTGTTGCCGCTTTTTATGCGGATGGGTACATGTAGGCGCTATGACAGTGTTATACAGTCAAAACTGTCCTAGCGGCCACCTGTCTATAGCAGCCAACCTGTCTATAGTGGCCACTAAAATAATTCCCCTGGAGAGAGATCATGTGTTAAAGAACCTGGCTATAGCAGCCACCTGTCTATGAAGGCCACAATTTTTGTTTCCCTTGGGTGGCCACTATAGACAGGTTTCACTGTATATGAAAGGTACATACATGTACACGTATACGTACATGCGTGCTCATAACAATTAAAAACTTACACTGGGGCCCAGGGCGATTTAGACCCTGCAAAAAAACCTAAAGACCCCCTGTGACTGGAAGAGGAGCCCCTGTGAAAATGTGTAGGATGTTTTATTTGTGATATCAAGTATGAAAAGCATCCCCCCCCCCCCCCCCCCCCCGCTAATAAGCTTGATGAAATATCATTTAAATTTGGTTTCTCCTGTGATTTACATACCTGCATAGAGAATATGATTGTTTCTGTTGTTTCTCTGCAGAAAACGCTCACAGGCCCCCCCATCCGAGACCCCGTCCCCGCGACGACCGGGCTGACAAGCAGCGCGAGAAGCTCCAGAAAAAGCTGCGGGAGCGCGAGCGGCAGAAGGAGAACACGGGCCATTCCAGCCATTCCAGTAGTCCGCAGTCCTCCCCCAGGGGAATCAACCCGCACAGCGGTGTGCTAAGAGCAGCTGAGAACGGGACCAGCTCCCGGGGAGGTGGAGCTGGGGGGAGTAAGAAGAGGAGGCAGAACAGCCTGAAAGATGAAAGTGAAGGTATGGACTCTATGTACAACTTTTTATCTTTCGTTCCATTCCATTCCATTCCATTGCACTCATAGGAGGGAGTAAGAAAAAGAGGCAGAACAGCCTGAAATATGACAGTGAAGGTGGGTACTATATGTACAACTTGTTCTCTTTTGTTCCATTCCATTCATTCCATGGACTTGTTGCGGGGTGGTGGGGGGGGGGGGAGCTGGGGGAGTAAGAAAAGGAGTCGGAACAGCCTGAAAGGACTGTACAGTTTGTCTTCAATTTAATTTGTTCAGTTCCATTCAATTTATTCCACTTACTGAGGGGGGTAGGGGGGAGTTAGGGGGAGTAAGAAAAGGAGGCAGAACAGCCTGAAAGGACTGTACAGTTTGTCAAATTTCATTTGTTCAATATCATTCAATTTCATTGCACTTGTTGGGGGGAGTAAGAAAAGGAGGCGGAACAGCCTAAAAGATGACAGTGAAATTAGGTTTCTATTCAATTCCGCTGCACTCGTGGATATGTGTCAAGTGGTAAAGTCCAAACATTCTTCCCTTCTGGTATTGGCTATATTTGAGTACGAAGTACTTGTGGCATCACACTTCACAGTCCGCAACTTGTTGTCCATAAACATGTATTCAGTAATGGCTCCTGATGGTCTGAGACTGACCGTGTTGTGACATGGTAGATAAGGTGTTTGTGTGGAGGTCTAGACTTTAGTCGCCCACACACCTTGGCTTGAATTAAAGGGAGTGTACTGTACTGGGAAGACAAAAAGGCCTTCAAAAGGTGATGATGAGCCATCTTCTTGCTAATGGTCTTAAATTCATGAATTGTCCATTTTAGAAACTTACTGAAAGTTATTTGCCCTAAAGTTATTCTCATTTGGAGTAATTACTGATTAAATCACAAATCCTCAAATTGTTCGGGCCGAACATTTCCAGGATTTGTGATTTAATCAATAATTATTCCAAATGTGGATCACATGAGGGAAAATAACTTTCAGCAAGTTTCTAAAATGGACAATACATGAATTTAAGACCATTGGCAAGAAGATGGCTCACGATCACCTTTTAAAGGCCTTTTTGTATTCCCAGTACAGTATACTCCCTTTAAGAGTACAAAATGCTCTTACAGATTTTCCAGCTTGCTGCGAACAATTTTTTTTCCATATTTTAAGGATAGCTGCGTATTCCATTGTGGGACCAAATAGTAATGCTTTGATATCATCTGTCTAACAGGTTATTTAAAAATGTATTGTACATGATAAACGTTTCTTTATAATTTTGAGATTACCCGCTCAGTATCAATAACAACTCGGCTTGTTGCCTCTGGGACTGATTGGGTTAACCCTCTCATTACCAAGCACTGATATATCTATATCAATAACAACTCAGTTTCTGCCCTATGGGACTGTGGGGGTTAACCCTGTCATTACAAAGCACTAACAGCTCCATTTCAATAACAGCTCAGTTTATTGCCTGTGGGACTAGGTGGGCTAAAAGCACAGGACAGAATACTGCAGACATTGTAGTAGATAGCCAAGGATTGTTATTGTTTCCTCCACTGCCACGGCCACACACTAATGAGGATCTATAGTGTTAGATGTCAGATGGGCTGGACCGCAATCGCCCACATAGTCTGGCTAAAATAAAGCGCACAAATATCCTGAAGGGCACTCTGGACCAATTCAGGCAGGTGCTACAACGTGAGAATACAACGGTGGGTCGGAATTGAAACATAGCTGATGACAGAGCGTTTCTGATCAGGGAAATAAGATTGGAGTTACAGCCACATTTGACCGAAACAAGCAAAAAACAGGCACCATTTTGCTCGCCCACGTCGTAGTTGATTGATTAACCCTCCCAGCAGGTGATATTATGTAATGCAGCGCGGTATCTTCTGCATGCTGTTTTATGTTGTCAGGTGGTGATATCAAATCAGCCTCAGGATATCTCTACAAGAGATATTGGGCTAATGAATCTGCTTAACCCGCAATTTAGATGATTTTCCAATCAAGAAATGCACTTCTTTATCAATTTGGACTAATGAAGGTGTCATTAGCATGCTGTTCTGAAACTTAAAGGTCTATTAGAGACAGCCACCTTAGTTTATGTATGCTATTGATTGTGTCTTATCCTGGGGGTTATGCAGCTGTGTTTTTCTGCACCCTGTTACATGTTGTATATTTTCAATTGTTGTAACTTACCATTAATGGTAAGTACCATGGTAACAACCACTGAGCTTCCAGCTTTACTGCTGTTGCTATGGCAGTTACCATCAATGACAATTACTTTGAACAGTTGAAAACGTACATGCAACATGGCTCATATGTGGAATAGAGTAGGCGCTACAGTTTTTGAGGTACTATGGTGTGGAACTTAACTTGAGGAGTGTGCGTTGTGCCATTGCCAGTTATATACCTTATGGTATTAAACAGCTGAATCGGCCCAGTGTGCAGTTCAAGGTGGTTGCTTGGCATCGAAACGCCTTGGCTCGATCTTTCTCAACTTCCTTGGGAAATTGTTCCAGATTAATTTTCATTGGTAAATCACCCCATACTGTGAAACGTGAGCTCCATTACCTCCGAGAATGGAGGCAGTAATGACAACAGGAGAACAGCCATTTTATCAGCAACAACATATATTCTTGCCTTGTCTTTATCAGAAGATGATATATTTTGTAGAGTGAGAGGCAAAATATTCACATATTTGGGAGAGAATGGAAGGAGAAATGATGCTGGTGTTACTGTATGAAGTCCGTTAGAGTACTGTTCTTTCCTGGCATAATTACTGGCCATTTCTGGAGAAAAGTCACCCTTTATCCACTCACAAGATACTGTATTATGTGAGAACTCACTTCAAATCAAATGAATATTTATGAGTTTATCCCAAATATTTGATTTTCCATCTGTTCTTTTTGCCAGTTTTTGCCCTGAAATATATGATATGTAACCAGCTTCAGAACATTCTGTTCTCTGCCTTGTTCAACCGCAAGTTAGTTCTGTTTAGTTGACAATTGCTCTTTTGAATCAGCAGCCTGACCATTCATTGACTACCCAGCTGATTGGTTAAATTGGTTCTTTTTCTTACTGTACAAACCCTGACACAATTACTCTTCCAATCAGCCAGCTGACTTTTTAATCACTCCCAGCTCATTGGTTAAGTCACTGGTTTTTCCTCTTAGTGAACAAACCTTGACACAATAGCATTTTCTATTAGCTACATGAAGCTGGCCATTCACCGACTTCCACAGCTCATTGGTTCTTTCTCCTAGTGAACAAACCCCAACACAATAACTCTTTCAATCAGCTAACTGACCATTCAATAACTCCCCAGCTGATTGGTTAAGTCACTGGTTCTTTCACCTAGTGTACAAACCCTGACACAATAACTCTTTCAATCAGTGACCTGACTATTCAAAGAGTCCCCAACCCATTGCTGAAGTCTCAGTTCTTTCACCTCGTGTACAAACCCTGACACAATAACTCTTTCAGTCAGCTACCTGACTGTTCAATGACTTCCCTAGCTCATTGGTGAAGTCAATGGTTCTTTCTCCTACTGTACAAACCCTGACACAAAAACTCTTTCAATCAGCTACCTGACTGTTCAATGACTGCCCAGCTCATTGGTAAAGTCACTGGTTCTTTCTTATAGTGTACAAATCTTGACACAATACCACTTTCAACCAGCTAGCTGACTATTCAATGACATTCCAGCTCATTGGTTAAGTCAATGGTTCTTTCTTGTAGTGTACAAACCCTGACACAATAGCTTTTTCAATCAGATACCTGGGCATTCACTGACTTCCCCAGCTCATTGGTGTAGTCTCAGGTTCCTTCTCTTAGTGTACAAACCTTGGCACAGTAACTCTTTCAATCAGCTACCTGACTATTCAATGACTTCCCCAGCTCATTGGTGAAGTCAATGGTTCTGTCTTGTAGTGTACAAATCTTGACCCAATAGGCCCGTTCACACACAAGGGAAAAAGTGCGATTTAAAAATCGATTTTCTAATCGCGATCAGAATTTCGAAATTTTTTCCAGTGTGGACAGAAAAATCGCACTAATTACCGCGATCCTAATCGCGATCCAACTCGCACTATTAGTGCGATTTTTCAGAATAATCGCGATTATTTAGCCAAGCGTCTCTTTGAATCGCGCGCGCGCGAAACTCTATTGGGACAGCGGGGTCAGTCTTCGGTCATGCAAGTTTCGCGCATGCGCAATTTGGCCACTGATCGTTCTTTCCTTGCTGGGAAGTGCGAGTTCTCCCTGTGTATGAACGGTCGGGAAAAAAAATCGAAATTTGGATCGCGATTGTAATTTCGATTTCCGGTGTGTGTGAACGGGCCTAATAACTCTTTCAACCAGCTAGCTGACTATTCAATGACATTCCAGCTCATTGGTTTAAGACATTGGTTCTTTCTCCTCGTGAACAAACCCTGACACAAGTGCTCTTTCAGTCAGCTACCTGGCCATTCAATGACTTCCCATTGTATTGGTTAAGCCACTGGTTCCTTCTCCTAGTGAACAAACCCTGACACGAGAGCTCTGTCAATCAGCTACCTGACCATTCAATGACTTCACCAGCTCATTCGTGATGTCTCAGGTTCCTTCTCTTAGTGTACAAACCCTGACACAACAGCTCTTTCAATCAGATACCTGGGCATTCACTGACTTCATCAGCTCATTGGTGAAGTCACCGGTTCTTTCTCCTACACAAATCCTGACACAACTCTTTCAATCGGCTACCTGGCCATTCAATGACTTACCAGCTCTCTGGCTTGATGAACTCCTGGTTCTGCCTCAAAGTTATTGAACCCTTATTCAATGGCTCTTTCAACCACGTACACTTATCATTCGTTGACATCACTAGGCCACTTGAATACTGTGTATTTCTTTACAAACATTGACAAAACAGCCGAAGAGCTTGAAGCTTGGAATAAATAACCCTTGCGTTCATTCAACATAATATCTATTCCTGGAGACATCTGGAGGGGTGCTTGCAGTTCTCTTGCAAGACAAAAAGAAGAATTCTAGTCTGATTTCAGTGAACTCACAACCAAATAGCTAGCCATTTTGCCTGATCTGGCTAATGAAGATGCAAATAGCCAGCTATTTCGTGATCTGGCTAGGCTATTCCGATCAGAACTAGCTAGCTATTTCGCCACATTGGGCTAGTGAAGACACCCCTGAAGGAATATGGCTTAATTATGTTCTATAACGTATTTGAAGTTTATTCATCGCCTGTCGTCTATTATCTGAACAGCAGATTGTGTGGGAGTCGCGCTGTTAAGTTTCTGAGTTGGAAATAGCCAGCCTGCATATATATGCGGGCTCATTAAAAAAAAAACAGGTTAAATTCATACATGCCTTTAACAATGTATCCTTCAAATACTGTTGCCTTTGATAGTGTACTTTTCTGTAATGAACACATCTGTCCACATTTTATTTCAATGTTGTTATTTCTAAACGGTGGTCTACTTGCACTTTTCTACATACATGTATGGCTTGTACAACCAGGGCCCAACGAGAGACCACAGCGTCATTAATGGACTGCCCTGTATCGATTCCATAAATAAATAAAGACATTAGTCGAGAATTGAGCCCTAGATGCTTGTGTTGCAAAAGATTGAATTTGGCTCAAAATACTTGAAGCGTACATGTTTTGTTGTTTATTCGTGTGATGAATAAGGAACAAAGAATGGATTTGCACATAAGACTTTTAGACTTGCCTGCATTCATTTGGGGAGCGTGTGGAATGTGCAATCTTTTGAACAACTGAGCTCTCCGTGTGGTCATTTTTAAAAGGGGGTTTTCCCCCCTGCAGTTGCCATTCTGTGATTGTATTGAATGCACTTTCAAGGTTGTGTAGGTACATGTATGAATGATTTTGATACATAAGACCTTGTTTTGATAGTCCATGTAAAGCAATGCAAAATAAAAATGTAGGAAAAACAAGTGTAATGGTGTGATATACTGGTAAATCCATGAGATAAATAACTTGTATAAAGTCGATAAATGAAAAACAAGAAACAATTGTTGGTTTACACCAGTTTTGGTCTACGAAAGGATCTACAAATGTGTTCCAGTTCTATACCACTGCCCTTGGTGATTACTTGTAGAAAGTAGAGTTTACACTAAAAGACAAAAAACAGGAAGAACAAATAAAAATGGAGAAAATATTCTTATATTATCGTAAGAAACAGTTGCCCCCAAAACCCTAAAAATATGAAGTATTAGTATTTTTGCAAAATATCACATATAATTGCATTGATTTGATAGAATACCAGTATTCATCTTGAGAAACACATTGTACTTCAAAGTTGTATTTTTCTGATGTTAGAATGTTGAATTGATTACCATTGCTTGTGGAAATATGTCTAGCAGCTGGTTTAGAAATGTCATTGAATCCCCCACTTAAAAAAAGAAATGTATCTGTGTCAAATTAAGCATCAATGCTTGACATCTAAATATATGTACTGAACAGGGAAACATTTATGTCTTGGAGGCAAATCTGATATCTTGAACAAACACCTTTTATGTTACTTTATGTACAATAAGGACATAAAATGTTTACAGGAGTTCTGTTATTATATTCAAAGCTCTTTTATACTGTGGGAGCTGGAAAACAATAACATGAAGCAAATGCCCACGGAATATGAGTTGCATATATTCCATACAAGTAATATCTTAGCAAGCACAATTCATTTCAAACTAGTATGTAAGTGATATACAAGTCAATCAGAAAATCAGCTGTGTAGAAAACGGTGTAGACAGACAGATACACAGACAGATACATGTTGTATGTGCATGCACAAACATATACACACACACACATACAAACACACACACATACACAGACAGACACACAGACAGACAAACATACACACATACACAGACAGACACACAAACAAACAAATGCACACACACACAAGTACATGTACATGTACTAAAAGAGAGCTGAGAAGGGCAGACGGGGGAGTCACACTCACAGACATGTGTGTATTACCCAATGGGTGGGTGATTCATAACATTTGGCCGCGCATATGGAACGTCTGGGAGCATGACGATCAGACACTCGCTGTGTCTCCCCCTTCACGCACCACACATCCACCTACATGTCTGTATGTCAAATATGTTATTTGAATGACTGATAAAGGCAATGCAGGCCTTTATCGCCGTTTTTAGGCATGTTTTTGCCAAATGATTTCCCAAGATGTTTCTTCAAGAAAGAAGGAACGTAACACATCAAGTGACATGTACATGTACTTTGTATGAAAGAAGAACTATTGTAACTGGTGTGCACATAAATGTGTAGACTGTGTTTGTTGTGACAATTTTTGAAGTGCAATAATTAACAGCTGTGCTTTGCCATGTACACAATGCCATATACTTTAATTGCCATGTACACTGTAGTCTCTAGTTTAAGATAATGATGTGACTGCCCCGAATCCCGTTTTTAATTGCTTCCATGTAGATGAATGACCCTATCCCAATATTAATTTGATATTTGTGTGGGGGGTTTATATCTGTGGGCAGATAGTGAAGCGTATGTCGGAGCGACATAATTGTGCATATGTACATGGTACAGTCTCTACAGTACATACATGCAGACAAGTCTCTGTACAAGTGTATGTTAAGTCGAGCCTGCAGCCAAGTTGCACTTCATACTGTACACACTTTTCTGTGCAAAATGTAAAATTTATCGGTGTGCTCCGTTGCCGTCACAACTGGCATTAGCATGTCAGCGCGGATGTGAGCAGCTTGTCAACCGGAGTGACGCCTACTCTCCCGTGATGTCATCGTTACGTCACAGAGAGTAGATGCCGATGTTTTTCTCCCCCCTTCCTCTCGCTTTCTCATAATAGGTGATTCACATAATGTGCATCGTGGAAAGAGGGACAGACAGTCTAGGGGAGAGAGAGGGAGAGAGAGAGAGAGAGGGAGAGAGAGAGAGAGAGAGAGAGAGAAGAGAGAGAGAGAGAGAGAGAGAGAAGAGAGAGAGAGAGAGAGAGAAGAGAGAGAGAGAGAGAGAGAGAGAGAGGGTGAGAGAGAGTGAGTGGCGAGACTGAAAGTGAGAGTGAGAAAAATAGAGAGAGAGAGAGAGAGAGAGAGAAAGAGAGGGAGAGAAAGAGAGGGAGAGAGAGGGTGAGAGGGGTAGAGAGATAGAAAGAGATATATAGCACAATAGAGAGAGAGAGAGAAGGGGGAGATAAATGTCACAAGAGAGAGGGAGAGAGATAGAGAAAGAGCGATTGGGGAGAGACGGTTTTCATAAATATATGACGTGTTGAGTCGGAAAGCAGGAATCTGGCTAAAATGTAACATATGTTCAATAGGGCACTTCAGTAGAAATACGCCATACTTTGAGACGCACTCGGAGCACAGATTTTCTTCCTCCTCCCCCATATTTTTCTGAGTCGTGGGTTCATTATTGTCTGGACGGGGCTAGAATTTGACGCATGATATCTTGCAATCTTGCCGAAACATATTGTGATGAACTACTGGCCGAGCTAAAAATAGCCGTCAGTGGCTATACGTGTACACACTCCTGTGTGGCTTTGTGAGGGGAGAAGACTTGTTGCCTTTTCATTTGCATTTTTGATGGTTTGCTGCCCAGAAGCTTGTCATGGACATAGAATATAGTGGAGTAGTTTAAGTGGGAGAGAGAAAAGGAGAGTGATCAATTTGGATTTAGGGAGTAGTTGAGATGGTATGGGGATGTTGGGGAAGGGTGGGGGGGGGTAAGGGATGAGGGTGGGGGAGGTAAGGGATGAGGGTGGTAGGAGGTAAGGGGTAAAAGGGGGTGGGGGTGGGGGTAAGAGATTAAAGAGGGGATAGAGATAGGGAATAAAGGAGTGGGGTATGGTATAAAGAGTGGGAGGAGATAGGACAGAGGGAAGGAAAAATAAACTGAAAGAGAATGCAGTGATTGGGGGGGGGGGGCTGAGGAAAAAAGGGATGAAAAGGAGTGGGTTGGGGAGGAGAGAAAGAGAGATTGTTGGGTTAGGGTTGAGGGAAAGAGGAGAGATGGAGAAAAGGGACATTGTTTATGATGAGCCATGCCACTGACTTGCATGTCTGCATCCTTGTAGCTTTTGAGGGGAACATAAAGGATCAATAAGAAATATCACCACACTCCTGCAATAGGATTTGGGAAAGTCATAAACATGACATTGTCATTAAATACATATTTGAATAAAAATTTATATTTATACATTTTTGTTCACATCTAGGTATAAAGAGTAATCTAGTTTTTGCTCCAGGGAAGTACATGGGTTGAGCACAAATAGGTCCATGATTGAATTGATAGTGACTTCATGTGCTATTCTCTTTATAAAGTCAGCATGCGTTTCCAAGCTTCTAAAATATTTCAAATGAAGGGGTCTGGCTGTAGTAGACTAATCATTCTTCCATTTTTTTTTTCTCCAGCTGGGAGGGACTAAGAAAAGAGGAGAATGATGAAGTGACGAGTCTCTTAACAGGCAGACCTGGGCCCCATTGCATAAAACTTACCATTGATGGTAACTTTGCTACCAATGGCAAATTCGATGGTAGCTTTGAATTTCATTGGCTGTCAAGCAGTGTTACCATGGTAGTTACCATTGATGGCAGAGTTGCCATTAATGGTAAGTTTTATGCAACGGGGCCCTGGACTCTCTATGGAGAAACACGGGAGAAGAAACAGAGGGTGAAAATTCCTTGTTCGGCAATCAAAGGATGGGGTAACGTTTTGGACACCATCTTTTAAACAGCCACTGCTTGAGGATCTTCTTCTGGTACGTTACTATAACAACCTTGGCCTTAACAGACAGCGCGGGTATTAAGTAAATGCTAGTGGCCAGCCAACTATGTGTACGTGTAGTAGTTATGCAATCTCAAATTTTGAATAGCCTCTTCTTCCTTACATGATTTGTAACATTTATATTACAACATGGATTTGCGATGGATATTCATAAGCATGCTGTCCTTTGCCATGCAAAGTCCGTAGCTGCAAAACAAAGCAATTTTGTTCCAGACTGTTTATATTTCCTATTAATATTCATTTTTTTGCTTATGATATGATATAATTTGCTACACAAATTTGAAAACAAATGTTAAATTGTTATTTGAAAATGCAACTCACAAAATGCACAACATTGTTATTAAACAACACTGAGTCATGATGCAGATGGGAGACGTGCTGTACGTGGTTGGATGTTGTTATTGAATCTGCCCTACATAACTGTGCATGGCTGTTCTCAACTTTTCCAGTGAGTTACCCTGTGAGCGTCTTAACAGAAAGCGCACGCGGGTGTTCTCCGGAGGTTACCCAAGTCTTACCCTGGTCCCGACCAGTGTAAAAGTTCTCTGGAGGTTCTTCGGAGGTTCTCCGGAGGTTGCCCTGTGTAGAGTGTCTTAATAGACAGTGGGTAGCTTGTTCGGCGGAGGTTCTCTGGAGGCCACCCCACAAATTTTTCATTGTACTAGAGTACTAGACTCTGCTTTCTCAGTTTTGATGAGAAATGTCCAATAGCCAGGGACCATATTAATGAAACCTTATGGGCCTAGTTGGTTACTAAAAAGGCATGCAGCTAAATGCATTTTAGTAACAAACTAGGCTCAGTAATGTTTCATGGATAGGGCTTCTATTCTGGAAGATTATAAAGAAGGCTATATATGAATATATAGTCTCTTAACTCAGTCTGTGTGACTGACCAGCCTCTATAGTCTCTTAATTCAGCCTGTGTGACTGACCAGCCTCTGTGGTCGG
>OZ022590.1:6613539-6787670 GCA_963669155.1 Arbacia lixula | reverse complement strand
TTTTTAACATCAAGATCACTAATTTTCTGAAATGAATGAAATATTGCCTTCATCTCCTTTAATGAATTTTGATCTCTAACCAAGATTTCCATGTCATCGGCTTATAACACTTGTTTAACCTCATGATTTCCCAAATTCATTCCTTTAATTGTGTTTTCATGTCTCAGTCCATGTGCTAGAATTTCAATTACAATCAAGAACAAATAAGTCGAAGGCGGATCTCTTTTACGAACCCCACGCATACTCCCTCATAATTACTGGAAGCATACATTAAGAAAGTCCCCTCCAAGTGCTTGCTTATGAAATCGTGTAAAATGATGAGAGGGTGACGTGGTTTTGCGATACATTGTACCATATGGCGTGCTCAAGAGTCAAGAAGCAATCTTCCTGTTCATACAGTGGAAATGTACAATGTACTTTATATCAAACAACAAATCATTAACTGATTCGTGGATGGCTGTTATAATTCTGTGAATATTAATCTCTTGAGATTAACCCATTGAAGAGCACTCACATCCCAATAGTTTTCCCAGTTGTTAGGGACATATATTAGGGCAGTGGAATGAATAGATGATACCAGATGCATTGGAGAGGGCGGGGGGGGGGGGGGGGGGGGGGGGGGGGGTGGTCAGGACTGACAGGGTGCGATATAGAAGCAGGTGCTCTAATTGCCACACTAAAAATGTCTTTAAATATAGACTACTTAAAATCTCGCTGGGGGAATTTTCTGGTCTGTATTCTTTCCACGGTGTCTGAAACGTCTGGAAATTGTGACTTGCAGGATATTCTGGACAGTAGACAGATGAATGTACATGCACAACTGATTGGAATTTCCAAAGCAGGAATTTCCAGGTTGGGGCTCTGGCAGTAAGATTCTTAAAAAAAATTCTTGAAATTTTGGAAGGAAAGTTTTGCTACATTGCTACATGTCTATGGTCTTAATACTGACTCTATCATGAATTACCATATCAACAATTTTAAGAGGGTAATTTGGACATTTGCTTTCCATTCAACATAAACTACCCTGTTTATGTACATTTGTGTATTATTCATTGATTGATTGCAAATAGATATACAATAGTTTCTAAATGGTTTGTTTATACAACAATATCAACTAATAGTTGCAATAGTATAGTATAGGTTTGTACACTTACATGTGATTTGGATTTCTTTCAAATGATTGTTAAAAATCAATACGTGCATACTGTGTAATGTGAAAGTTTTAACTGTTGAACATATAATATCAAAGCTTAACATATGGAAATTCATATCAAATATAATTTGTCAATGAAGTCATGAAGTCAATGAATGCAAAGTCAATCTTGTCAGTCTCCATATCTGAAGGTCACTCCAAACATTAATTTCCTAAAAAGAGGAGGGGAGGGAGGGAGGGGGGGGGGGGGGGGGGGGGGGGGACTCGGGGAAGATAAACAATCGTAAGGGACTACCAGTAGATAAACAAGCTATAAAGAGCCTTGTCGTGTATTTATAGTAAATTTGAAATACTGAATATTACAAACAAGAAAACAAGGTGACTATGCAAACAAGTACTAAAATGCCATGTGTATTTATATTTATAGTAAAAAAAAAAGAAACAGAGCGCCAATTTTTTTGGTCTGGGAGTATATTTATACATAGACATGCCGCGGAAGGAAACACCTTTGGCTAACCACATCTGTTGCGGTGAACTTGTACTACCAGCAAGGTCAAAGGTCAAGCATACCTGCTGGCTGTGAATACAGTAGGCCTATACACTTGAGAGCAGGAAGAAAGCGGGATGGGCCTGCACGGGGTGCTATTTTGGGATTTACTGTGGGAAAATCATATTTGCCCAACTCCTTTCCATGGGTGGAGCCACATGTAGAGTATAGGGCTGTTTACACTAGTAGAAGACAAATCTAGAGTCTTCTAACATTGCTTGTGAAATGTGAAAATTGCTTGGCAACTCCCCGGAAACTCAGCCTAATTTTTTAAAACATCCAGCCCTGGAGTGATGTTTTTAAAACATTTTTGCAAGATTTGTTGATGGTGATAATGGTCATGTGCGAAACTTGCTCCTGCTTGTTGAATTTTTGTATGCCACATGTATTCAAACGGACTAGGGGACATGTAGCACATGCGCACTACTTGCCAAACAATTATCAGAGTAGCCAAACATCACATCTTTTTAAAAATCCTTAGTGTTAATGATGTGATGAAAAGGTTTTGTAAGTGATTTTTTTTAGTGTAAATGAGCCTTATGTGGTAATCCGCCAAAAAATATATAATGGGGTGAGTCTTTTTCAGGGTGTCATTTTCGACATCACATTTGACAAGAGCAAATACACCAAATGAGATTTCTGTAATACAATGAAAGTAGGTCATCCTACTAACCTTTTGATTGATTTCTGTGAGTCGAGGTTAAACAAGGTTACTGACACACATAGAAATATCATTCTATGCATTTATTTGAACAGCAAATGAACTCAGCTTCTGCTACTTGCCATTCCGATATGCAATTGTGTGCTACATCATATGGTAACACCTGTAGTTCACAGTTATTTCACTTGAGCATTCTAACGAATGTTGATAGACTTTCAAGTACATTTTTGTGTTTTTTCTTCTGGTCTTTGGGGGTGGTTAGGATGGCTCTTTCCTCTCAAAAGCCATTGCCAAAGCCAGCCTCTTCAGGAAAGAAAGGAAATTGTCCTGTGTCTATTACAGGAAATGGAAAGAAACTTTAGAGGCACTTGGCAGGTGCCAGTCCTTGTATGTCTCCCTGCATAGCTTTACTTTTATCAGTGCTGCATTAACACTTTTCACGATTCATATGCATGTAGCTCTGCAAATCTAGAGTCCATACCAGTGATTTTTAAAATGTTTTTGTTGGATATGGCGGTCAGTCAGATTTATATAGAAGGAAATGTGTGACAAGTTTTTTTTTTTTTACAAATTGACATTATTGTGCTTAATTATTGATATCTGATTTCATTACAGAGACACATTCTTTCACTTTTGATTATCATATAAGAAATTGATTTTAATGATGAAAAAATACTCCCCTTCCATATTTACTGCATGGCAACATTTAGTAGGATTGATTTGGTATGATTTCAAGAATATGGGACATTCTATTCACCCCCATTGTGCCACACAAACAGCTATTCTACAGGATTTGTGTGTTAATTTTGTGCAGAAATGCCTCAGTGGCACACAAGAAGACAAGCGCTAACTTATAATTATTGTTATTACTCGGGTTTTCATCATCATTATTATTATTATTACAGTTCTTTTATTCTCATTTATATAATGATTGTTAACATCAATTTCAATTTTCATTATTATCAGCACTTTTTCATTTATTATCATATCATAATTTGATAATAATAAGATCAAAGTTAATAGTAATAATGATGATATATTATTATAATTGCCCTCGTTTTTTCCATTCCAGAATATCTTTCTATATTGGTGGTCTTTAGAGTAGGTTTTACTGTATCATTATCATATTAACTTGTTGATTTGTTACAGTTTCAATTTATTTGCTACATGTACATGTATTATCAATATCATCAGTAACATTATTAATGTTTATATAATTTTCTTTATTATCATAATCTTGTCTTTTTTTATTCCAGAAGATCCGCAGGTGAAGAGACTCAAGGAGCTCTTGTCCAGCACGCAGGCCCCAGAGCTGGAGCAGATCACAGCGCGCTCGGCCACAGTCAGGTGGTCCCTGCCCGAGCCTTACCCCCTGGGGGGCCAAGGGGACCAGCAGGAGGACCTCTATGAGGACCAGGGGATAGACCCTGCGGCCATCAGCTTCGAGCTCCGGGTACTGGACAAGGCTAAGGGCAGCAGTCTGGGGACGATATACAGGTAAGAACTAATCAAGAAGTAACAGAAGAGGGCTCAGAGCGTTTTAGGACCCCTTGAATAGAAATGGAACGTAGTCCAGGGCCTTGTTGCATAAACCTTACCATTAATGGTAACTCTATCATCATTTGTTACTACCACGGTTACATCGCTCATCAGCCAATCAAATTCAAGGTTTCCATAGAAGTTGCCAGTGGGAGCAAAGTTACCATCAATGGTAAGCTTTATGGAACAGGGCCCAGGGCTAAGGAAATGCAGTGCCAAGCTCACGACCAAGCTAATAGACGACGGGTGAGTGAGCTCAATGTGTATGACATAAAAAGCACTTGTGCAAGATGTGCACCCATAGACTGTCATAAAAGTCTGGGGCTAGTGATTTTGGATGTGAATGTCGTGGACATCCTTGGCTGAGTTCAGGTAAATAGTACTGGGCTCAGAATGCCAGTGTAAAAAGCCTCAAAAACAAAAGATAAAACCCAATATGAAAAGGGTACAAGCGTCCATGCACTCCCAAGCCTGGAATGAAGGCTAAGACAGGGCGGCAGCCTTGATGTCTGGAAATCCAGCCTTGTGTAATTCAGTCCATGGGAAGATGAGCCCAGAGTCCTGTGGAGGTGGGCTGAAAATAGTCTTGAAGGAAGTGAAGTCCTTTTTAAGACAGGGTAGCCCCTTTTGCAGGTCAAAGGAATACAATTTTCTTAGAACCATGAAAAATGGAAGAAAATACTGTATAAGGATTTCCCTCACAATATGAGAGAAGGAAACTGACGTTGCGGATAGTTATATTAGTCTGTAGATTTTAAGTTGGTTTTGGACGGGTTGTCTTAAATATCTGTGGGTCCAGAAGCCTAGTGATGTAGACCGCACATCGCGGTCCTCTGAACGGTCAGCACCGAGGCCAGTGATTGGGTCATGATAACATGAGCAGTGTGTGTAGTGCGAGAACCACGCTGCTGCTCCCTGCTATACAGCGTGTGAATGTAGACTATGGGCCCTGTGTTTCCAATGTTCAGAAGGATAGTTTTTAAATAGCTTCACAAACCTTTTCATGAAAAGTTAAAAACGATCATTCTTTACATTTGAAACACCCTGTTTTGTAACGACCATAGTCTACTTTCACATCCTATTGCACTGGTTAGTATATCACTGCTGTGCTGAGAGCTGTGATGTGCGCTATTGCGGTGTTAGGTCTATAGGCTAAAGGAACTGCTGGATTTTGGACAGCCTGTCAAAAAAAAACTCTCTCGAGATCTACGAATTCAAAAAGTGCTACTTGAGAGAATATGATCTTATTGAAGTATGCCATCATCTTTCCTGTCAATGGTAGGGTAGTTCTAGCATCTTATTACTATTGGTCAACTTGCCATTTTTTGTGTCACAGTTTTTATCATTTTGGTTAAAGTACAACATAGTACTTGGTGAAACTCCTGAGCAGAATTTCAATCCAATTGGCTGTGGTGTATTATCGTGGCACATTTGCACAGTAAAAGCAAGCTGAACAGAAACATTGACATTATCAATTATCATGCCCTCCATAAAGGCTTACATGAGTATAGTGTGCAGAAAGAGGATCACATGTCAATCATCCCATTGTCACGGAGTATCCATTATGTGATATGTTATTGATCCTTTTCTGGGAAATATGGGATTGTAGAGGTTTAGCAGGATGACAGCGAGGTAGAAGGAATAAGGGGGAAGTGGAGGGGAGAGAAGGAAGTAAGGGGGTAGTGGGAGTAGGAGGGGAGGACGAAGAGGGAGAGGGGAAGGGAAGGAGAGTGAGGGATAGAAGTAGGGAGAGGGAAGGAGAAGGAGGGAGGCGAAAATATGGGACATAAAGAGTTAAAAGGTGGAAGGAGGGTGAGGGAGGGAAGAAGGGAGAATGGGGGCAGGAATGAGAGATAGAGAGAGGGATGGAGGAAGGGAGGAATGAGGTTAAGGGAGAGAAAGAGAATGAAGGAGGACAGAGTTAGAGAATGAGGGAGGGAAGGTGAGATGAGGAAGGGAGGGAGGAAAGGGAAGGGAGGAGGGAATACGGAAGATCTCGAGCAAAGGGTAGAGGAAACGATACGTATAACGTAATGACAGACGGAACATGAAAGGTAACATTGAACGTGGGAGAAAAACTCAAGAGACGAGCAAATAGAACCAGGGACATAGGGAAGAAAGGAGGGAAGGAGGATGAGGGAGGGAAGGAGGATGAGGGAGGGAAGGAGAGGTAGGGAAGAAGGGAGAATGAGGGAGGGAGTAAAAGATAGAGGGATGGAGGGAGATGGGGAGAGATGAGTTTGAGGGAGGGAGGAATGAGGTTAAGGGGAAGAAGAAAGAATGAAGAAAGGAAGAGAGAGAAGGAGGGAGGGCAGAGGTAGAGAAAGAGGGAGGGGAGGTGGGAGGGGGAAGGGAGGGAGGAAAGGGAAGGGAGGAGGGAATATGGAAGATCAAGACCAAAGGGTAGAGGAAACAATATATATGACGTGATGACAGACGGAACATGAAAGGTAACATTGAATGTGGGAGAAAAACTAAGAGACAAGAGCAAATAGAACCGGGGACATAGGGACATAGGGAAGAAAGGAGGGAAGGAGGATGAGGGAGTGAAGGAGAGGTAGGGAAGAAGGGAGAATGAGGGAGGGAGTAAAAGATAGAGGGATGGAGGGAGATGGGTAGAGATGAGTTTGAGGGAGAGAGGAGTTTGAGGGAGGGAGGAAGAAAGAATGAAGAAGGGAAGAGAGAGAAGGAGGGAGGGCAGAGGTAGAGAAAGAGGGAGGGGAGGGGGAAGAGAGGGAGAGGGAAAGAGGGAAGAGAGGGGGAAGGGAGGGAGGAACAGGAAGGGAGGAGGGAATATGGAAGATCAAGACCAAAGGGTAGAGGAAACAATATATATGACGTGATGACAGACGGAACATGAAAGGTAACATTGAATGTGGGAGAAAAAAATTGGGATGTGAGAGAAAATAGAACCAGACACAAACCAAGAACAGGCAGCCCTGCCGGGACCTGGTATAATGGGGAGCCGAACTGTGAGCCCTTTACGGACCTGGCTTGATTTGGAAGGACATAATATTTAGGGCACAGGAATGTGTTCATGTGTACATGGTGAGCATGCCAAGATGCCAGGAACACAAAAGCAAACAGTCTTGCATGGATAGTCTTGTGTCTCAGATCTCAATAATGTCTTCAACTTAGCCTCCTGCTAATATCTTCCAAGAAAAGACACGCTGTGGTCTTGAGAGTGCTCGATATAGATCTGCGACTTAATGTATAAAAATGAGAAAAAAAAATAAGCGGGGGCGATTTAACCCCCACAATACAAAAAATTGAAATATATTCTAGGGTATTATGCGCAGCGTGGTACAAGACGTTTGACGTCAAGCTTCAAAAATAGACCTTAAAAATGTTTGTTGAATGTTGTCCCCTGGTGTGTAATGAATGAAGAATAGGATATGCCATATGGGTTAACAGTATATGATGTTTTCAAATACTGTACCACCTGTCTCGTAACAAGAACATTATCTAGGTCAACATGCACAGGAAGGCCACTTTGGTTGAAGACCAATGCATCTCCTATGAGGCTATTTTGTCACGATTCTGCAGTCGACTGCAAATGTCACGTTCCTACTACCCTAGTCATGCTAGTGGCGGAATAAGCCGCAATGCCATCGGAATGAAAATTCTTGGCATATTCCTAGATATTCGAAGTGCATTCTGACTGCATTCTGAGTGCATTCCGAATATTCGGGTCCATTCTTGTGTCAGGCCCAAATGTTTTCCTCATGCTCAAAACTTTCGAGGTGCATTCGAACTGGAAAAATATCGAACGGCACTCGAAGTGCAGTCCAGCAGCACCCTGACTGCATTCTAAATATTCTGACTGCATTCTAACTGCATTCTAAATACATTGTATTCCTACTGTGTTCCAACTACAATCGAGATGCATTAGAGAGCCAATGAACTCGGAATGTGCAAGAATCTTTCGAGATGGGTTCAGAGGACATTTTAAGTATTCGAACGGCATTTTTACATATTTAGCTCAATTCGAAATTCCCTCCCAATGTTGCTCGAATTTTGAAAAATTTTCATTCCGGCTGGTTCTGCTTGATTCCTGCTTATTCTGAATAAGTGTGATGGGGGCTTACCTGGGAGATTCCACGGGGTTGGAGCAATTTTTGTGACATACCACAACTCCAAATCAATATCTTTTTCAAACAAGGCAAAAAAAATGTCGTTCAATAATGGCATGAGCAAACAAATGGGTTCCCATCCAGTATTATTTCTCAAAGACCATGGCATATTGCAATTTGACTCATGAAAACTTCTTGTCCATGTAAAAGCAATATGATGTCCATGTAACAGTGGTTGATTTTTGTATGCCTCTTGCTTTAAATCCAAAAAAGATTTCCAATTTTAACGTCTAGATAACTTAGAAAAGAGCAATTTTCCATTGACGGCGCAAAACTTAACCACATCTGAATTGATCTTCATGGTGAACTGCAAAGGTTGATACATGTACCTCCGTTTAAATGGACATTGCATGAAAAATTTTCCCCAACCCCATGGAATGACCCATTTGCACAAATCCTATAACCGAGTCCTGTGCTTCAGCCAGTCGCAGAGTTGTATGACTGATTGTGTCATTTGCTGTGGCCTTCAGAATGCATGGACAGTGTAAGTTAGAGTGCAACGTGTCTAGAAAGGCCACTTCGGTGCATACTGTGATATTGGACGACTACCACATCTGTCGCCTTAGAAAATATGATAAAGATAGTATGAAGTTCAATGTGTTCAAGATATAACCGGTACAAACAAACGTTTATGTCTCTATAGCCCTGTCTTATAAAGAATTATGAGTTATCATAACTTTACTTACAATTGATAATGGTAATAACTCTGTACATTAAAGATAGGGGATGGGACTTGTGATCGATTCAGATCAGTCAAACGTCTTTCTTAGACTGCGCACATGTTTGATAAGCATATAGTGTGCAGACTAAATAGAAAAGCCACATATTAAGATGATCAAGGTAATCATGTTTGTACAGCTAGAATAATACAAAAAACTCCGGCACAGTAATAAGCAAAGTTCATCTTATGTTAAGTACATGTGAGACAAAAGAAAAAAAAAGGAGATTTAGTGATGGAAATGTGGATTTGGTTTGCATGATAAAGGGTACATCAGTAATATTTCCTCTTTATTGCCATGAGAATATGTTGCTCAATAAGACAGGTATGTATTACTGGGGAAATTTGAGCTGTATGGCGCGTTTAGAGTTGATGAAATTACATCATCTTTCAATCAGTGTGATGATTTTCTTTCTTTAGAATGCGGATGCTCCTTATTTTAACTAAATTGCATTACTTCAAACGATTATCACAGAAAAGTCAACTTGGCTTTTGAGAAATGTCCGTGGACTCACATCACATGTATTTATCGTGATGGGCACCTAGCCAAAAGCCTAATGTTGTTTTTGTCTGTACCCGTCTTACCTAGAAATAGAATCATATCTGTCTTCTGTATTGCTTGAACAATGCTGCCTTAATCTGACAAAAGGCAGCAAGTGACAAATCATTCAAATCTGTGTTATTGGTATTCTTAGATTGTACCCAGCATTCCCTACATACGGCCAAAATCTGGACAAGAAATATTCATCTTGCTGCAAGATATTTAATCTCACATGATGTGGTGTTGCACTGATGCCAATGCAAGTGACAGACACGTTTTAGTCATTTACAAGAAAAGTCTCTTTTGTTGGTTGCTTCCTTTTGTCAGAGTAGGGCAGACTAGATCATTGGCTGCAAATGTCACATGACCTCATTTTATCATGAAAACTGCCAGTATGTGCACATGTGCTGTGTGCTGTCCGCAAGTAGGCGGGTGTTGAAATATCAAGGACTACAGAGAAAAAATGATTAAAGGGGAACCTTGGTCAAAAATCCAACTTAGGTGTACTTGAATCGGTCAGTACTTCATATTTGACTCCAGTTGGAGCAATCTGCCCTTCAGCTAGAAACTGCCCCTTAAAGCTTGGGGTTTTTTTTAAACTCTTTATGAGCCAGACATGAATTCATTTGCAAGTAATGCACACAAATCCTATAGAGCTACATTTTGTCTGGCAACTTCGTTCACCAAAGATTTATAAGCCTGAAAAACTGTCCCTTTAAGATTGAAACTGGCCTCAATGTTGAGGATTGTCCCTTTAAAACCTGCTGTCGTCTGAGTCCAGCACAATGTTATTTTTCATCTGAAATCTCTCTCTCTCCAACCACTGTCTTGTTTGTAGATGGTTATTCTTGGAATGCTGGGTAATCATTAGCCACTACTTTAGAGTGCACTCTTCTCTGATCTGGCTAAGAAGCCGGTAGTGGAAATTCCGTCTTCATTAGACCAAAACAATCAAATAGTCTGATATTTTGCTCGCTCATGTTTGTTGTGGGAGGGAGAGGGAGGGGTCTCCAGTCTCCGACTTTTGCTGTTGCGCAATGCAGTGCAGTGTCCCTTGCATCGGTCATTGCTCATAAACTTGGGATACATTTCAGGTTTTTAACCCATTCTACACTGTGCCCGCATATATGCAGGCTGTCTTCTTTGTACTCGGGTCAGGGGAAAAAAAATACATGGGGGCTCAGGGCGATTGTGCCCCTGAAATACATAAAAGAGCCCTGGAATATGTTAAGAGAGCCCCCCAAATTCCCATAGACACAATGTTAAATTGTAACCAAATCGGCCAATGTGCTCAAAAAGTATCCTCCATAAATTTGAATTAATTTTTTTTACCTGACTCAGGTACTAAGTAGCATGATTCCCATACAATCTCCTGTTTGGACAATAGACAACAGGCTACAAATAAACATCAAATACTGTAAAGGACGCAAGGGAGCCACAGCACTCTGGTTTACTGCAGTTCCATGGCAAATTTTGACATCCTTACTGGACCAGGGTTCACAAAGCCAGAAAATCTAACAGAAAGCAACACAAAATGGCCCCCTCTCTTTGCCATCAAGCGCAAGAGTTATTTGGGAGATTTCCAGACCAAAGAATGTTCCATCCTCCTACTTGAGTCTGAAATGTTGTGACCAGGGCTCCGTAACATAAAGGTTTGCGATCAATCGCAAAATGGCAATGGCCAATCAACACTATTGTTACATGCACTTTTTGTTCAACAGACTGACTAGTAACCAATCAGAATTTGTCTTTCAAATTTGCAATTAATCGCAACCCTTTATGATACAGAGCCCAGAACTGCTAATGCACTTAACCATTCTGTGCTCATTTGTGAAGTGTTGTGTGCTAGAGTACATGTAGATGCATTCTCTTTGCAGTCTTTTTGCAAAAGAGTGAACGTAACCAGCCTATGGTTGTGCATTCGTGCCAGAGTTTAAGCTCGATCACAAAACAGGCATACAGAACCTGCTTGCAACTTAGGGCTGATATGATGAAGACAGCCTTAATTGACCTCACTCCATCTCTCTGACCACCGTCCTGTTTGCAGCCGGTCATTAAAGGCTTACAAATGTCTTCTTCTTCTTGGAACACAGACCACCAAGGCCTTGTGTGGTAGATTTATGATAGTAGCAGTGACGAATGATTTGTATGATGAGTTAAAAGGTGGAAAGGTGTCTGTTTTCTTTCTCTGTTCAGAGGAACACTTCTTTGTGTGATCAGTTAAAGACCTGTCTTTCCAAGACTCCCCCCCCATCTCTCCCCCCTCCCTCATATCCCCATCCCCACTCTCCCCCCTCCCCCCTCCCCTCTTTCCTCAATGTTCATCTTGCACATCTTAAAAAAAAAAGTTCTTTTGAGCACCCTGAGCCCTATGTTGTATTTCTTTCACTGGAATGCATTATCAAAATCCTTACATATTGCTGTAAATTGTAGAAATTGTGATTTGTTTTCATGAAGGATGCATGAAATAATTTCAACCGAAATTCTGCTTCTACACTTAGATGCTCCTTAAAGACAACAACAATGGTAGCTTTACATCTTCAGTAGATCACAGTTTATTGATTAATACGAGTTTGAAATTATCCTAGGAGGAAAATATGTATTTGAGGATGCTAATTTCAAGCAATATATTGTGAAACAAACACATTCAAACCATGTTCTGCATCGTACCCTGTATGAGAAAAAAATAATTGTTTACAGAGGCTTTTCTATTAATTACAAGTTGTTGTTTTTTTGCATTTCAGTGGTCTTAATCGCCCTGAGTCCTTTTGTACTATTTTCATTGCTGCAAATAGGATGTCAATCATTTCTTTTTGTAGATTGAGCTTTTAGAAGAGTAATTCTACAGTAACAGTACCAGTGGTGCTGTGAACCATTGCTTGGGCCATGTGGATTCTCTCATAATGCCCTTGTATCTTTATAAGTATGAGACTTTTGGTCTATCCTTATGGGCTATTGTTCACTATAATGTTTCTCATTCATTGATATTGTAGTACTTCACAGAAATCGACGGTCTTATATGGGATTTGATTGTTCCTTGCACATGTGTCTATTTGACTAATCATCGTAGCATTGATAGAAGTGATATTCTATGATTGTAAAAGATCAGCTTGTCCCCTATTAGACATCTATATATAATTTTACACAGAAAAAAATTTTAATCTCATATAAAAGTTGATATAAGGAACTTTCTAAGAAGGTGCACTGTTTATTGAAAATGCTGGTATAATTTCTTCATCATACATGCTAACACAGGTTCAAGATCCTCAGTTACGATTATCCATCATTTTTTTAGTAGCATGTTTTACAACATCCTCTATTTCAGCTTTAAATATGTTAAAGACAATCAAAACTTTAAACTGATGTTTTGCTTCAAATCCCTGTGACAGGTTTTATGGAGACGATACAAAAGCATGAATGAGAATTTGTAGAATTTGTAGAATTTTATTGACTCTAAAGACCCCCTCTCGGGGTATGAGAGTACAAACAAACATAAATAACAATATAATGTATAACAGACTTGTGAATACAATTCATGAGCATACTACATAGTTAATTTCACAGAACAACAGCAAATAATCATATAATGTACGAAATTACATGCATGAAGAATGTAACTAAACATGAATACAATTGACTAGTGAGAATATATAAAATAGATGGTAACATTTCTAATACACATTATTTACAAGTTGACTAAAACCGGATGTTTCACTATCCTACCACTACGTGTATATGTAGGTCCAATTCTAATTGTATTATTTAAGACACTTGAATGATCTTTTTTTTCTGTTTTCTGTGAAAACATTAACATAATAACACGAGAAAATTTTGCTAGTTTTTTCAGCTGGGAATTGCTTTTAGTGTTGAACAGTTCTGCCATGTGCGAAACACATGGCAATCGTGACTTGCGTAATAACCCGTTAGACAAATATAACTGTCTTTCTCTCTGAAAATAAGGACAGACAAATATGTAGTGAAATTCATCTCCTATATCGGTAGATGGGCAAAGCGTGCACTGCATTTCGCTATGTGGCGTGTTTGAATTAAATCGGCCCTTGTTTACAGGTAATTTATGTGATCTACTTCGAAACTTACAGAGACTAACAGCATCAACTTTATTAAGGACTAGTAAATAGTATTCAAATACATGTTTGCCTTTGAATATTCTATAATTTGTGCAAATACGATTTGACCATACAGTGTCACTCCAATCCTGACAAAGAATGTCATGCAGCCGTAATTTTAACAAAGAATTGATATTCAAACCCAAACCACTATTTTGACCCAGCCAAACATAGGTTAAACCAGCCTGGTTGAATGTGTCTTCAATGAATTTTAACCAAGAAGAGGTAAAATCCAAATTCTCATCTTTATGGAGAGCCGAAATGAATTTCAAAAAGACATAAGAATATTTATCTACTTTACCATTCAATATTCTTGACCAGAAATTTACTACTCTGCTCTTTACATGATTTAAAATCAATCCTCGTCCAGTCTCCCCATAGATCATACAATCTGGAGTACATGAACCTACGCATAGTACAGATCTAAGAAATTTCCTATGGAAAACTTCAATCTGCTTTATATCTTCATGTCCCCATATTTCACTGCCATATAATAAGATGGGTAAAATCAAATGGTCAAATAAATGAGAAAAGTGTGGAGAACGGGAGTACGCAATGAGGTCTGAATGTGTAGCCTAGAGGGGGCTGCATGAAGGGACCAGTCTATCCCTCCACTGATTGGTCGGGGTCATAGGGTGAGAGTGAGGAGGGATGGGAGGGGTGGGAGGGGAGGTGGTTGGGACTCCCAGCTCAGCAACCTGCTGATGGCAGCAGGTTTGGGGTCAACCTCCCTCGGCACTCTCGCTCTTTGCCTGGTTTCCAGGCTGTCAGGCATTTTTTTTTTTTAATCCAAACTGCAATTTGCTATAAATGGGTCTGGCTGCAGTAGACTAATGATTTTTATTTCCTTTTCTGGCATGCCCGGAGATAGAGAGAGAAAAGAGGAGAATGAAAGAATTACTGGTTTTATGAGCATGAGACTCTTAAAGTTTGAATAAAATATGTCTAAAAGCCTGGATGCCAGGCTACACTCCTAGCCTAGTACACAGGCTGTTAGACACTGCTGACCCAAACTTCAAAATAAAGTCTAGTACTCTAAGACTAGTCATTGTGTCATTCCCCTCCTATTTAGGCTGTTGGGGAAACCTGATAAGAAATTATGGATAAATAGATATTGCAATTTATTGTCCAATGGGAAATTTCATTTTCACTTGTTTACATTGATACAAATAAGGAATGTGACATCACACAAGGTACATATAAACAGAAAGACATATACAATTATACAAATTCTAAAGGATACATGATGTTTATATTAGCTTTCCAATTACTGAAACTGTGCAAAACACCTGTTCAAGGCTTATATTGGGTTGTATGAAAGGAAAAACCAGCGATGGTCGCCACAGTGTGGTGCCCTCTTCTTCACGAATGATTAGTCTACTGCAGCCAGACCTTTTTATTGAATAGTTAAGTTTAGAAATATCCAATAGCCTTGAAGCCAATCTAATCACTTGTTCATCCACGCTAGCCTCAGCACTAAGCTCTGGAGTCATTTCTTTTTCTCATGTGCGAACGGGCACAACCACATCTTACATTGAATATAGGCTATTCCCTTTTCCCTTTGAGATGATGGATGGAGGAAAGTGGGGAAATTGCAGAGAGAAAATATAAACCCATGAAATGCTTTTTTTTTTTTTTTTACAAGAATCATGTAGATTGTAGTCCTTGAACTAACAAACAAGTATGAAATAAGTACTTGTTCTCCAAAGAAATTATCCAAGGAGTACTTCTGGCGATTAATCGGAGGCCAAAAAATGTAATTAAGCACAGTTGTAGTAAACAGGATTTGTTTTTTAAAAGTTAAAAATAAAAAAATGAACTACTGACCACAAGTCAAAGACCCCAATTAGCCACATTGAAGACATTTTAGCAAGTCTTTTTTTCAGAAGTGTGGATGTTTTGTTGATCTTCTTACTGAAGAGTCAAATTAAAGGAGGTCATGTTCGTATAGTTTGAACCATGTATCTCGTAATAAATACTATTTAGAAAATAGTAAAACTTTCGGTATCACCATGTGGTTGTATTCTTTCGGATAATTGGCCCACTTATGTGGTGAAGAAAGGAAAGGAAAGTGAAAATGGAAAAAAGGAGAGGTGAATTTTTATATTTGATAACACTTACACAAGACTATTTTTTAGCTTTAGTTTTCGGTGTTTTAAACTGGATGGAATGGAGGTAGAAGAAGAAGGTGGGTGTTGATGAGAGTTGTGAACTAGTCACAAAGTAGTGATAAAGAGAAAAGAAAGAAAAGGAAATGAGAAAAGTGTAGAAAAGTTAAAGTCAGTTCTGCAACTAACTATAGGTTTCTTTCAAAATCTGAAAGAGGGAGTTTAAGTCTCGACGTTTCGGGCAGTGTGCTCTGTCCATCATCCGGAGAATAACTCTCTTGTATGTATCTCTTGTTTACATGATCAGCTGGGATTTACAACAGGTAAATCAACAACTTGTTTTTTATCATGTTTTTCAACTTTAAGATTATGTTATCAGCCTAGCCTCGGTTCTAGAATGTGGGGGGCATGGACACAGAGGGCTGGAAAGAGCTGATATTTTCTTAGACTGACAAAAAAATGATAATGGATTTGAATTAAATTGAATTTAATTGAATTAAATTGACAAAAGTGTCCATAGCCCCACACTGCTACCCTACCCCACACTTCAAAATCAATTGATTGTCCCCATAGAAAAAAAAATTTAATCCCAAATTGCAAATGCCCATCAACAACTTTTCAAAAATATGATAATTTATAATGTGAGACATGACAAGTGAATGGGCACACCCTACCCCACACTTCAGAATCAATTGATTGTCCCCATAGCAACAAGTGGGTACTTTCTCCCTCTGACTTTTATAGTTTAGAGAGGGCTCTTGCTTTCAGAGACCTACAGTAAATAGACTTGATTTGATTTATTCATTTTCTGCTTTATTTCCAATACATCAAATGAGTATACATGTAGCAAATACATGTCAATTGGTAACAAGTGCGGATATTGGAGATCATTAATGGTACAACATTTACTGAAATACAAATAAAGGGCTATTCGTGATAAGAAAAACCTTTATTTTGTTACTTACATTGTATGAGGATAGAGTGGGTGAGAGAGAGTGAGAGAGAGATTTATTCTACTCCAACTGCTTCATATCATATTAAGTTATTGTTTATATGTTATTTGAATCCTACATTATTACTATTTCACGAGCCTGGATAGATGGATCTCTCGTGTCTTTCATGGGTAATGTTATTGGTGCCTGAATCAAGAGGATGTATACATGCAAAAGGGGTACGAAAACATCTCGCGTGGAACTGTCACCGTTTTATACCAGCAACACCCACAAACCCTATAGTCCAGTATTATCTGGCATTTAAGTAGTTAATAAGAGTATGACAGGATTCTATCTAGGAACGGGAGGGGGAGGCAGATACCCCCGCATGGTAAATAATAATTAGACGATGTGGGCAGTTCGAACTATGCAGAAATATGGATTTTGCGTGTGTTGCTGGTATAAAAATATGACAATTCCATGTGAGATGTTAAACTAAAAGCTGTTGTATCCCCCCCCCCTCCACACACACACACACACTTCTTTCGTGAGCTGTGCGTAGGTACATGTATCAATTATAGTCATGACGGAACATGTTAATAAGATGTTACAAAACCCTACTAATGCATAGACTTTATTACAAAAATGAATAGGCAAAGTTTGAGTTATTAATTTTGTGTTTAAAAGTTGTTATCACTAGCCATATAAGCTTGTCCTGACTGTAAATACAAGGTAGACTAGTGATGCTTTAGGTATGAAAAATAAAAACCTGTAGTACTTCATTGCGGACGAACAGAGGTACAGTGTACCCATGAAAGTTAAAGGGATAGTTAACCCTGGCATTATTTTGGTTCAATAAAACCAGACACATGGAAGAAACATATTAATTAGTGAAGGTTTGATGAAAATCCGTCAAAGGATAAGAAAGTTATGATCTTTTAAAGTGTTGAATTTGTGACGCCACGTGTGAGGTGTTCCCCCATATGTTGTGTACAATTTCTTTTTAAATGTGTATTTTCTCAAAAAATATGCATCCTTGTACCCGTGTATTTGATAAATCATCAGGAATAATTTTTACACACATATATGAAAAAGAAATCATTCCGTTGTCAAAAACAGAAAAAGAGCAATTTATTTAACTATTTTGCACATGACATGTGGGAGAGTACCTCGCATGTGACGTCACAAAATTGACATTTCAAATTCTGATAACCTCCTTTTCTTTGACCGATTTTTCGTCAAACCTTCACTAAATTGTTTCTTTCATGTTTCTGCTTTTATTGAAACCAATTTATCCTCAGGGTGAACTATCCCTTTAATCATCGGGATTCGGCGCTAGTAGTCATGATTGTCAAAAAAATAACAGCTTTCTTAAATGTCTCGTTTCTTCCTCGAATTCTTGCCAATCTGTATCTCTGGTTTGCCTGCCTTTATTTGATGTCATTTCAAGGGTTTCACTGTCCTTTAAATCATCATCCAGCAGCAACAATAACAACAGCATCTGCACATCTTGACGTAAAAGTTAAAACCCAGATTGGATTGTAGCTATTTCATTATAATAACATGGCATACTCTACTTCTATTTTTGCATTCAATATCTGAACAATCTTTGAACATCTCAAAGATATCTATAATTCAAGAAACTGGAATGAATGATTAAACATGTAATGAGCAATTGTGTTATTCTCTGTCTGTTATCCCCCCTACAGTAACAGTCTTCATCACACGATATCAGATCTAAAACCAGCAACCGAGTACCAACTGAGGTAAGTGGAACATTCCTTTCTTTTTCCTTTTCCTCTTTTAATTTACCGTCCGACGTCATTTGCGCCTAAAATAGAACTTGACAAAATACACTTGTTTGTCCTCATATTAGAGTGGGCCTATTTGTAGAAGAAAGGCTGCGTAACTGTTAAAGACCCCAGGATAAGCCCAATCTTCCTAAAGATGTGGCGGATTATATTCCTACCAGACAGAAAATTAAATTAGTTTCTCACTGTTATTACCCCATTTCTCTGCCAGTGTCTGCCCCCGTCTCCAACTGATCTTTGCACCTTTTCTTTCATGTACATAATATGGACGTAGAGTCTAAAGCATGTGTATGGCTTAAGTACCTGAGGCACGGCCAGGCCATGTGTTTAGCTGAATGATGATGGAGACTCAATTTAGCTGTCATTTAAGCAGATGTGTAAATATATGTTGGGTGGAAAACATGCAGATGCAGAGCTTCCCATGACGTACGTTCTATGTTTGGTAAGGATTTGTTATTATCCGAGAGGGCTCTCTGTTTTTAGATTCATTTCTTTTCAAGGATGAGAGTGTAGGATTCAATGTTTACAGTGCATTAATTATATTGTATGATCAAGCCTCCATCAATAGATATTAAAGAGGTTTGATGTATGTTTGTATCCATGTGTGTGTATAAAATATGCAGCATCGTAATATGTTCATGTGCTCATAAAAATAAAACAATCGGATGTAGAATTCTTCGGACACAAAGCATCTGCATTATTCTGATTACTGTCTGTAGTACAGAGACTGCATTATTGCAGCCTAATTTGCATCAATGAAGCAACACCATCACCCTCACTGCCACAAGGGGCATCTCTTGGCGTAGCCCTCCCTGTGCGCTGTGCGTGACCGAATGTGCAGATGTCAGGCAGTGGGAACGCGCTCCTGATAGATTTGTTTTGATCGGTGCTCGATGGTTTCAGTGTCTGGCGGTGTGGGAGCGCTCAGGAAACTACAGGTTGGGGGGCAGGAAAACCATTTGACAAATGCCTTCCTGCTACGAATCATGGAGATGAAGGGCGGGGGATGGATGCGTAGCCGAACTGACGGACCGACCGGCCGACCCGGCGTCCGCTGCCAAATTATGAGACCATTTATTTGTGCGTCAAATACGGAATAGTTGTCATGGATAATTAGTGCTGGCGCAAGGATAACTGATGCAGAAAAACATGTTGAATGCATTAACTCTGTCAGTACAAAGTGTTGAATGCCCTATAGCAAAAATGACCCCGTTTCTTGCCAATGGGACTGACTGGGCTTAATGTTGTGTATAACATCACTTTTGCATGCCTTAGATATGATTTTTTTTTAATTAATACCGTAGTATTAATAAAATGAATATTTTGGTTGAGAACTTACCTCAGAAAGTAGGAACCTCACACTTACTACTGAATGATGATTTTGAATTGAATTTAAAATTTCAAATAGATTTTGAAGTGGGTCATCCAAAAATATAGTCTAGTTTATCTGCAAGATCGTCACGTTGACAGTGTTATTTTGAACTTCACAATCTAAGGGCGTGTATATCAACTCTTTTTTGGGTAGAATTAAGGTTTCCAAACGCATTTAAATTTATTTAAACGCGTTTAAACAAGTTGATAAACGCAAAGGTGTTTTGATTAGGGGGTTTGGAAAGCTGTTTTTTGAAACACGCAAATTTGTACGATCCTAAACGCGTTTAAAGAAGCGAGATAAACGCAAAGCTGTTTTGAAACGCGTTTAAACCACGTGTTTTTGGTGACAAGGCCGGTTTTCGACTTGGGCGATCGAGTTGATAAACGCACCGGAATTTAAACGCGTTTGGAAACGCGTTCGTAAAGGCCTTTTGGGTTGATAAACGCATTTGGAAATGCGTTTGGAAACGCGTTTAAATTTCTGAAAAGTTGATAAACACGGCCTAATTAACTCAATCGGATTAACGCTGTGCACAGAGATGTTTCAAGCTTGTGATGAGATTATAAGGTCAAATTGAAGAAACAGTATCATTGTTACCTTCAACTTTGATTTAACATTTGAATCAGAAGAAGGGCCTCTGAGCAAATTACAAAGTAGCTTGTTTTTGTGCCTTATTTGTCAACCTTGAAGTTAAATTTTTTTTAATTATAGCAGAAAAATAACAACTTATGGCAATATAGCTTGAAAGTGACGTCACAATATAGAGAATTTGGAAATTCCTAATCTGTCTTCATTTGATGAATAATCGTCAAAACTATTGTTTGTTGTTTAATGTTTCTCCTTTCATCGAAACTAATTTAACTTGAGGGTGGATTTTCCCTTTCAGTGTCAAATCTACCAAATTTGAATGATGTACTTTATTTGTGGTAAATACAATGTTTAAACGAATTTGTTTTTGTCTGGGAAAGGGATACACACTGCCTTGAAAGAGAAGAGAGCATTACACAAAATATGTGATCAAATTTTCCCTTTTGACTGCCCAAAGTCCAGTAATGAAATGCGGATAAGCATTAATGATATGTTGATAAACATTAAATCCATAAACATGCTTTGCGTTTTGCTGTTATGATATTACAAATTCCTATTTTTATATTGAGTAGGGAGGTTTGCATTTATTAAAATTTTGAATCTGAAAATATTACCGACTGATTTATGGAACGCTGTGATCAATAGTTCATTTTCAAATGGTTTTTTAGAAAAAACATCTGAATAAAATGGAAAAAAAATCAGTTAAGTTTGTTATAAAATAAGTTTTATCTGTTCATAAATCAATGATTACAAATTGTATTTCATAGTTCTTACAGAAAAATAAAAGTTGGTATGAAAGAAAGAGGTGAACACATTGTATTCCATGGAAGTTTATTTTGTGGATTCAAAACCTACGGTAGATTTAAACACACCAGTTATGAATATGGTCCAAAATCGCAGTTGTCCCCATACTTTTCCCAATTTCTCTGTTTGTGTAACATGTATGTAAGCCAATGTATATGAGCTGAGAAGGTGGGGTTTAGTCATAAGGGGTTGGGGCGGAGGGGTCTCGGGGGGGGGGGGGGGGGGGGGCATATCCTTATACTCTAGAGCTTTGGATGCTAATGGCCTGGATGTGCACTGTTTATCAAGCACTCATTGTCTAGTGTTACCCGCCTGCCAGATTAAAGTCATGTGATTGGATTAGCCCTCGCCAGTCATAAATTGTATACTTGGTCAGGTTTATGAGCAGCCTGGCCAATGTGCCAGCACAGACAGCACTACTGAAACCCTGCAGGAGATTTGATACTGGCCTTCCTGTAAACATTCAGCGATATTTGGTGAAGTTTGTCATGATTCATAGTTTCCAATTTTCGAGTTTTCATTTATTGGTTATAGCTTGTATAAACGCAGCCATGGCAACAGCAATGGGATGCCCCACTAGGGAAAGCATTAAAACATTATTTGCAGGGGGCTCTTTTGCAAGCCTCATGTAAACCAGCACCCTGAACTTAAGTTTCGTACTGAATCCTGTATTTGGAAAATTAGTCTTTCCAGGGTGATGTGTTATTTACATTTTTTTTTTTGCTTTGCGGGGGTTTAGTCTAATTTTCTTTTTGTACTTCATTCTTCTTACTGTTCAGTTTATCCCTTTTTCAGATTAAACCCAAATCTTTAAAATATTGCATGAACCACAAAAAGAACATATTGATCAAGTTTGTGAAATCTGAAACTTGTCAGTGACTTAGAATGAAATAAAGGTATGTAAAACAAACTACAGTATTTTGGGCCTCATAGGCTTAGCTTCACTTTCCAAAGCAAAATTTAAGTTGAAGGGAACAAAGGTATCCATTCACACTTAAAATGAATCTTGTCACAAACTTGACGTGAAACATCTGTGCATACAACATTAATCTGATTGAGTTGATGAGATTCTTATGTTGAAAAGGACATTAATTAATATCAGGACCTCCATTTACTATAATAAATCATTGGATGAATCGCACAAGAGTGATTTAAAATTCAAAAGTGACTATAAACCCATTTAAAGTCACTTTATCAATTCCTTCATTCTGAGGCAAGCTCTTGAACAGCTTTTACTTAGACTGAATGAATAATTGTTTAAAATATTTTAGGTCTGCAAAATGAATACACCATGTATCTCTGTCCATACATAGCCTCTTATGATAGCCCAAGAAAAGAGAAATGAATATATGGTTCAAGAAATAATACTAAGATCTTGAACCTTCTTAGTCCCATAGGCAGTAAACTTGTCTGGTCATTAAATGCTTTGTATTTCTATTTGTCTCTCTTCCTGTGCAGCATTAGTGCAATATTGGACGGTGTGCGTGGGGCGCCCTCTCCAGCCGTGACCTTTGAGACCCACGGCTCCCCGCCAGACGCCCCCTCCCTGCCCCGCCTCGTCAGCAGGACCAAGAACTACTTAGTCCTGGGCTGGAAGGCCCCCAACTGCAATGGGTCCAAGATCCACAGTTACCTGCTGCAATGTGACAAGGTGAGACTTTCTTTTTGGACAGCTTGAGTCTGATAGGTCTAAGAAATTCAAGGAGGAAGTAGAATGGTTAGAAGGGGGGAAAGAAGGAGAAGAAATGGACCCCAACTGCAATGGGTCCAAGATCCACAGTTACCTGCTGCAATGTGACAAGGTGAGACTTTCTCTCAGGACAGCTTGAGTTTGATAGGTCTAAGAAATTCAAGTAGAATAGTTAGAAGGGGGGAAAGAAGGAGAAGAAATGGACCCCAACTGCAATGGCTCCAAGATCTACGATTACCTGCTGCAATGTGACAAGGGTAGCCTGTCGTAAGTAAAGAGGTGAAGAATTAAGAGATAAAGAAGGAAATAGATAATGAGTTGAATAGATCTAATAAAAAGAAGGAGTACAAAGTAGAATGGTATGAACAGGAGAAATGGGGAAGAAAGAGTCCCTAACTGCAAATTCCAAGATCCACAGTTACCTGCTGCAATGTGACAAGGTAAGCTTTTCTTATCAAGTTGAGTTCAATAGGTCCAAGAAAACGGAGGAGAAGGAAGTAAAGGGGTAAGAAGGAGAAAGAGGCTCCAAATGCAAATTCCAAGGTCCATAGTTACCTGCTGCCATGTGACAAGGTAGGCCTGCGTGCCAAGAAATTCTAGAAATGACAATTTGGGCTTGAAGAAGAAGAAGAAGAAGAAGAAGAAGAAGGAGGAGGAGGAGGAGGAGGAGGAGGAGGAGGAGGAGGAGGAGGAGGAGGAGGAGGAGGAGGAGGAGGAGGAGGAGGAGGAGGAGGAGGAGGAGGAGGAGGAGGAGGAGGAGGAGGAGGAGGAGGAGGAGGAGGAGGAGGAGGAGGAGGAGGAGGAGGAGGAGGAGGAGGAGGAGGAGGAGGAGGAGGAGGAGGAGGAGGGAGGAGGAGGAGGAGAAGGAGAAGAAGAAGAAGAAGAAGAAGAAGAAGAAGAAGAAGGAGAAAGAGAAGGAGAAGAAGAAGAAGAAGTAATGAACAGTTAGAGAAAACAGGAAGAAGTGAAGCTGTAAGAGAAGGAGAATGTGAATTGGTATAAATCACATAAAAGCTGAGGGATCAAGTTTTAAGTGAATTTGTGCAGAGGCCATGATCGGATTCTGTCTTGTGGGCTTGTAGCTGTCATGCAGTACAATACAGAGCGTGATCAAAACAATGGAGCAAGGAGACATTGCAGCAATGAAACGAAAGGGAAGGGTTGAGGCCACCCCAACATAAACAAGAAGGGCCAGACTCCTTTTCTTTTTCTTGTTTGTTGGCAAACCTAACCAAGCAAAGTGGAAATAATTTGGCAGGTTGTCGCCATCTGTGAAATGTTAACCCAACAGCCATGGAGGTCAAGTTAAGGTTATGTCAGGTCACAGCTGTAAGGTTGTTGTGGATTCACAGTGGTAGCGCTGACTACTGGCTGTGAGTGACTACAGAATACATTCGGGAAATATTTTCCCAGAGTTTGCAGTAAAATGTCTTTATTTTCCCTTCCCCCCCCCCCTTTTTTTCATTTCCCACTTTGTGCTTATGAATCCTAAATTTCAACATGTGGTTTTAAACTCTTTTAGTCCCATAGGCTATGTTTGGTGTTGTAATGAAAGTTGGAATATAAACGGACAGGGTAAGGAGGGGAAAAAATAAATGGTCAGATAAAATGGCTGTTCCAAACTAGATGTCTTGAGCAGTGTGGCTCATCGGTAGAGAGTTCTTCTCGCAATGGCAAGGCCCTGGGTTCGAGTCTCACACAAGTCCTGTGCAAAAGAGCCAGCGTTGTGTGTTTTCGCACCTCCCCCCTTTGTGGGAAAACGCTCCATCCCTCGGATAGGACGCTAAATGGAGGTCCCGTGTATATAACAGCCACACTCTACTCACGTTAAAGAACCCACTTCACTTCTTGATTAAGAGCAGCGTGAAAACCTGATGGAGTGGACAGAAAGCCTCTCATGGAAGACGGGTGAAAGATGTCAACCCTAGAAGGCTGCCCAGCCTACAAACGGTATCAAACAGGCATTTAGAGTGCCATACAAAAGAAGAAAAAGAAGATTGACTTTCTGATTTAGTGATGTATCTTGTTGTTCTTGACTTGCAGGGTAATGGTTCCAGTGGCTACGTTGTAATATATGAGGGACTTGACAAACAGTACAAAATCACCAAGCTTCAGCCATCAACGTTATACAGGTTTAGGTTGCAGGCCATCAACAGCCATGGATCAAGGTAAGAAATAAACGGAAGACACAGAAATTCAGGGCCCCATTGCAAAAAACTTACCATTAATGGTAACTCTGCCATCTATGATAATTACCATGGTAACATCATAGCTTGACAGCCAATCAAATTTAAGGTTTCCATAGATGTTATCACTGGTAGCAAAGTTACCATCAATGGTAAGTTTTATGCAATATGGCCCAGAAGGAAAATAACTGATGTTTCATGAGTTTATGATGACGTGATGTTTACATCAAAAGAACATTGATTGACTATTTTACTGTCAAGAAACATCAACAGACGGAACATTCTGTCTGACTGTAAATGTATCTCAATTTTACGAGCACACGTTTGTTTAAAGCTCAGAACATGACTTCTTTCATACCAGCGGAAAAAAAATGTCCCAGAACTTTGGACTTCCGAATGAAAAGTTGTTAAAGAGGAATATAGAAAGTAATCTGCTTAAAAGGTTAGTAAGAGCTTAGTAAGCCTGGGAAAGTAATTTCAGTAAGTATTGTGGAATAAGTCTGATCAGGACAATAGCCACTTGAAAGACTATGACTTCATGGCGTCATGAATTGTAATCGAGTTGGAGTGGTCTTCTATTGTGAATTGTATCAACCAAACGGGTTCTTCTTATCTGCTTTAAACATGTCTACAGCATATGATTATCAACTGAGTGACCATATCACATGACTTCATGGCTTAGGAACATTAACATGCATGATAAAATTCTACTTGCATAATTTGTGGGTTGTTTCTTTCCCTCTCCGTCTCTTTCAGTCTGCATCTATTTCTCTGTTTCTGTTTCTGTCTGTCTCTTTCTGTCTCTTTCTATCCCTTTATAAGTTATGTCTCTGTCCCTCTCTTCTTGTTCTTTCCTCTGTTCCTGGCTGGCTGCCTGTCTGTCTTTGTATCTATATATGTCTACATATCTGTCTGTCTCTTTTTCTCGCTATCTTTATTTTCATCTTCATCTTTTTTTCTCTCATTCTCTGGTTATGTTTCTATTTTTTAATCCCCTTTCACTCTCCTCCCTCTCTCCTTCCACTCCAACCCCTCCTCTCTCATTCTCTGCCTCACCTCTCCCTTTCCTCTCCCACCCTCCCCTCTCTCCCCTCCACCCTCTCACCCCTCTCCTCCTCCACCTTCCTCCATCCTCCGTCCTCTTTCTTCTCTCCTTCCTCCTCTTATTTCCTTGAGAGGGATGGGCTCCAAAGAAAGCACTGCCTTTCTGCCTACTCCTCAACACTTGTTTAATTGTGTGTTTATTGTGCTTGGTAAATGTTTCAATCTTGCTATGAAGTGTACCTCTTGATGCATGTATTTAAACATTATTTTCAAAGTTTTGTAATAAAATGATCTTGAACTTGAATGTGAACTTGAAATCTTCTCTCTCACCCCACCACCTCACCTCACCCTACAGTGGCTTCAGTGAAGAAGCGCGGTTCTACACGTCGGGCAGCGTGCCACCAGTGCCTGAGTCGCCCTCTCTGGAGGAGAGCATGGCCCGCAGTCTGCGGCTGCAGTGGCAGCGGGGGCCGGGGGACATCCAAGGCTACATCCTCGAGATGGATGATGAGACAAAGGTAGTTTCATAACTCACAAAGATGTACATCTTCTCTTTAACTGTTTAAACTTCAGTTAGATTTAAATCTCCTGAAGCATAGCTTGGCCTGCAGATTCTGGCTAGGCGACATCAAAGGCTACATCGTAGAGATGGATGATGAGACAAAGGTAGTTAGATAACTCACAAAGATGTACATCTTCTCTTTAACTGTTTAAACTTGAGGTTAAATTTAAACTTCAGTTAGATTTAAATCTCCTGAAGCATAGTTTGGCCTGCAGATTCCGGCCAGGTGACATCAAAGGCTACATCCTAGAGATGGATGATGAGACAAAGGTAGTTTAATAACTCACAACGATGTACATCTTCTCTTTAACTGTTTAAACTTGAGGTTAAATTTAAACTTCAGTTAGATTTAAATCTCCTGAAGCATAGTTTGGCCTGCAGATTCCGGCCAGGTGACATCAAAGGCTACATCCTAGAGATGGATGATGAGACAAAGATAGCCCAGTCATGCCAAAAGATACCATACCTCATCCTATTGAGTAGTGTGTTAAAGCTAGGTTAGATTTAAATTTCCTCCAGCAGAGCCTGGCCCAAAGTGTCCATGTCTCCTGGGTCGGGGACATCCAAGGCTAAATCCTAGAGATGGATAAGGAGACAAAGATAGCTCAAGCAAACTCACAAACACTGGTGTACATCTTCTTCTTAGTTAGCTATCAAAACACTAGGTTAGATTTAAACCAAGGTTAAATTCAAATGAGATATTGCGCTTCATGAAATCTTGTCCAGTTAGGATTTCAAAATTAGCCATGGAACTGTAGTAATCATAAGGATGTGGCTTGATTGTGTCCAGAGCCATCTATCCACAGAGTTTGGCCAACTAGATTTCAATAGGTAGTAACATTGGTGCGTGTTGCTGCATTGGGCAAGCAGTTAACAAAGAAATATGTGCCATGTTGTTACCCATTGAAACTGAGTTGGCCAATTTCTCTTTATCGATGGCTCTTATTGTGCCCTGTAAGGAATTTAAAGTTTATTTATAGCCTGTTAATTCTCTGAACAGCAGATTATGCGGGAGTCGCGCTGCTCAGTATCTGAGTGGAGGGAAGCCAGCTCACAAATATGCGTGCTCTGTAAGGATCGGGTTGACAATATATATTTTAAACTAGACGTATTTCTATTTGTGTGTTTGCAGAGGTATGGCTTCCAGGTAGCGTACAGAGGAGATGACACGAGCCACAATTGTAAAAATCTTGCCAGAAATTCAGAATACAAGTTTAGGGTGAGTATCAAGAATGGATGTTTTCATGGTCATTCTGCTGCATAGCCGCTTAGCCTGTTTTTTTGTGTGTTGTTTTCAGGAATGATTCCTCATTTTGGTTAGTTCCATTCAATTTATTTTTTATCAAAGTAAAATCATCAAAATACAGAGTAATACATTTAAAAAACAGCATAGATGACGGAGACCTCCAAAAAAAAAAAAAAAGCACAAGGCTTGAGTGAGCACGAGGTACCATTTATCAACTCTAGGACCGGCATGTATGAATATGGATCTCTTCTTTGTTTTTCATGTTGTATGGATGGAGGGAGGGATGAACAAACAAAAATGAGCAACTTTACAGATCATCACATCAATCACGAAAGCTATGTATATTTAGACTTAGATAACAGGAGTGAGTAATAGCATATGCTAGTCGAGACTCACCCTGGTTGAATAATGTTGAGTAAATATGTTGTGATATATGATTTGATAGTATATAAAATATTTTGGTAACATTAATTCTACCTTAGTTTACATTCGTCACCTCAGCAAAAGAGAACTCAGCACATGAATGCATCAGACAATGAAATGACCTCAATGATTTTTTCGCTGCTCCCCCCATGTTTGTGACCACACAGTTATGTGCCTTCAATGAAGAGGGAAACAGTCGGTGGAGCAGCATAGTGGCCTTCCGCACAATGCCTGACGCACCTCGAGCGCCTTCCAAGCCAGTCCTCAAGGGCAAACTCCATTCCACCAATTTCAAGATCACATGGGGTAAGTACTTATTCATTTTCTTCTTTCTTGCTATCTTTCTTTCTTCTTTTCTTTATTTATTTCTTTATCTAAAATTGAAGTTTATTCATAGCCTGCTGTGTATTGTCTGTGCAGCAGATTGGGTAGGAGTCGCGCTGCTCAGTATCTGAATGGAGAACAGCCAACCATATTACCATATGAAATGAGGCTATACATAAAGACCACCTGCTTTTCAAAACAGATTTCGTGTTTCCCAGGAGCAGTCTGAATTAACAACTTTCATCTCTTAATCTTGTTTTTTTTTGTGATCTTCTTTTTCTTGTAGATCCTCCTAGAGATTGTGGAGGGTCAGAATTAACATCCTACATTCTAGAGAAAGCTGAAGTGCGAAGTGAGTATTCATGGCCATCTGTTGATATTTGTTTCCATCCTGTATACTGTACTTGCAGACTTAAATATCCTTTAACTTCAAACATTGTGCTTATTTTCGTAGGGGTCAGTCATCGTTTTTTTTTTTTTTTTATGTTACTTCAAGTTGTAATATTTGTAATGTTTCTTTTTACTTTGAAAATATGATATAAGTCAACATGGCTATTTTCGCTTTATTAACTTCACTTTCATGGACAATGTTTTTCATATTTACACTTGGTTAATGCAATGTTGGAGTCAATGTGCAATGTTTATGTTTTCCATCATCCCATCCATGCTGTTTGGGGGGATGTTTCCAAAGAAGAGGGGGAAAAACTTACTTTGATTCTGTCTGTTTGTTTTTGTCTAGATGGGCCGTTCTCTCCGGCGTTCCGAGGGATGGAGAGAGAACACCAGTTTGATAATCTCAAACCGGGCTGCACCTACTATCTGAGAGTCTCCTGCTCAAGCAAAGGAGGAACCAGTCAGGTAAGGAACCCTCTTATGTTTTCTTCTTTCTCTTCCTTTTCCTTTTCCTCTTCCTGTTATCCTTAGCTTTGTCCCTCATTTTTCCTTCACGTTCTCCTTTTGTTCTCCTTTTTGTGCTTCTTTTTCTTCTTCATCTCCTTCATTTTCTTCTTTTCCTCTTTTATCTTCTCCTCCTTCTCCTTCATCTTCTCCTCCTTCTTCTCTTTCTTGTTTTCCTTCTTCTTGTGCTTCTTTATCTTCTTCATCTCCTCCTTCTTTTTCTCCTCTTCGTTCTCCTTCTTCTTTGTATTCTTCTTCTTGATCAAGCAGTTTTAAGACATGTTCTGTAATTGGACAAGCACTAACTTATTTGATGCACATGATATTGTATGAAAAAGCATTGAAATTATTATGAAATATCAGATTTTTTGTTTATCTTAATGATGTGATGTTATGACTTTACTTCTCTCTTTTCTCTCCCTCCCTTTTCTCTCTATCTCATTGTCCCCCTTCCCCTCCGTAACGATCCCTCTCCATCCCTCTCTTTCCCTTTCTTTCCCTTTCTTTCCCTCTCTTTCCCTTTCTTTCCCTCTCTTTCCCTCTCTTTCCCTTTCTTTCCATTCCTTTCCCTCTCTTTCCTGCTACCTCTCTCCCACCCCATCTCCCTTACTGTCTGCAGTGCTCTGATGTGCTAAGTATAACCACGCTGCCAGTGGTTCCAGGTCAGAGCCACCCTCCTAGAGTGCACGGTAAACCCAAGGCCACCTCTGTCAATCTCAGATGGGGTAAGCTTTCACACTCTTATTTCATTCATGCTTATTTTTTACTGGGTTCCAAAAACTAAGGCCTCCTCCATCAACCTCAGATGGGGTTAACTGTCAAACCTTTATTACAGTAATGTTTTTAATTTGGCTACAAACCGCTGATGACGAAATTTTACCATCTGCAGGACCTTCAACTGGAAATGTGAAGTGGCATTATTCGACTGGAAATGTGAAGTGGCATAATCGCATGCAATTCCCATGAACGGGTGCTGCGATCCAGTCAGTCATAGCGTTTAATGACTGATTGTTTTGTGTCATCTGGGATGAACTTCAGTGCCATTGGTAATAAGATTAAAACAAGAAAGCATTCAAATAATGACAAATATGGAAGAAAGATTTCAAGAAGAAGAGCGCATAAAGACACAGAAAAAGATTTATTCCCTCCATAAACCCATTTTTTTTTTTTTTTTTTTTTAGAATTGGGCATTTAATCTTTAGTTACCTTTGAGCAATATGGTAGTCTGTGTTCCGAAGAGATGGTGGGAAATTGTAAGATATTGTGATGTGTACGGGAGTACACATCAGATGCTCATTACTTTTTGTCCGGGTGCAAGGTCTGTGAGTGTTGATAACAAGCCAATATTGTTTTATCTTTCATTTTTTCGTTGTGCCTTGCTAGAGTATCATCACCTCACTTTCACTTGTAAAGCCAACACCATGTTGTCTTTTAATCAAGTACCATCTACTGTTATAACATCTGTTGAATCAAGATCCTATAGTGTCGGCTTCCATTGAAACACCGCCTCCACTTGACTTGTGTATTGTCTGTTTATCTTTTGCCATTTTCACGAACCGACCCCACTTAACTTGATTTGCCCCAGGAAAAGCACATTTCCCTCAAACTTCATGCTACCCCACATACAACCCCACGTTTCCTGTTGCCATGGCAATGCTGTACTTCATGTGAATGGATGTGAAAGTCCCAGTTGAATGTACTTTTAAAGATGTGAGATGATATGGAGAACCACTGATTGTTATGTTCAATGCTGTGACAATCATGATTTCTCATAGTTTATTGCACAACATGGATCAATGTGTTTGTTTCATGTTGTGTCATTATATCAGGTTTGAAAGGAGGCACTGCCTATTTCCACTCATACAATGTATGCCTTGCTCATGTTGTAAAAGCCAGAAAAAATGCCTTCCAAATAAATAAAGAGCCCCTGTGACAATTGTGTTTCACTCATAGTTTATTGCACAACATGGATCAATTGTTTGTGTCATGACATCAGGCTAAAGGAACATCCCCAGAATATTTCCACTGATACAATGTATGCCTTGCTCATGTTGTAAAAGCCAGAAAAAAGCCCTCCGAATAAATAAAGAGCCCCTGTGACAAATGTGTTTACTCATAGAGTTTATTGCACTTCAATGATCAATTGTTTGTGTCATGACATCAGGCTAAAGGAACATCCCCAGAATATTTCCACTGATACAATATATGTCATACCCAAGAAAAGTCCCCATAAAGAACTGACAAGCCCCTTTGACAACTGTGTTAACAATTGTTGATTGTACAATATGGATCAATGCGTTTGTTTTATGACAGCAGGCTAAGAAGCAACCCCAGCTGTATGTCATACCCAAGTTCAACCCCCCCCCCCCCCAAAGCCCCCGTTAATACGTTAAGAACCCCTGTGACAATGTTGTTTTCTCATTTAGTTTCATGCACAACATTGATCAATGTGTTTGTTTTGTGTCAAGTGGCTCACAAAAGAGGCCTTGCGATTTCCATTGATACAACGTATGTCATACTCGTGTTGTAATAGATTGAGATGGCACTAAGGCAGCGAACAAACAAATGTTAATATTTCTTCATATGCCATGTTTGTATACATCTATGAAGACAAATCTCATCGTGAAACATCTTATAGAGAAACAAGAGATAAAATAAATGATACATAATGACAAATGGATACATATAACTGCAGATTGATCAAATATTCAGAATGATCAAACCAAAAAAAGAATATAATGATAATTTGAGAAACATTGAGGTTTAATTAAAGCATTTTAAAATTGGCAAGACATGATATGCACAAAAGCACATTGATCAAAAACTCACATTCATGAAACTGTGGACAAACTCGAAAATAATGAAATAATGAGAAAATGTAAGAAGCATTAATATTGAATTGAAGTATTTCAAAATTGTCGCATCATGATTTTGAGGCTATTTATCTAGATTTGATGCTGTACCAGTACTTATTTCACCATCATGTTGGTCAAATATGAATCAATCCGTTTCTCTGATTTGTCTATTTTTATATTAATCAACTCGCCATTTTGGTTGGATTTCTGATTCAAGTTTAAGAATCCTGACTAGCTTGACACTAGTCAGAAAAAAAACAACAGTAACGTCACATTTTGTCATATGGTGCTATACATGTAGATCACTTTTGTAGATTGAATAGTATTTAGCCTTAGGGATTAAGGATCAGTACACACACTTTTGTAATGGTTTACCCGAACGGGAGTGCACGCAGAGTGGGAAAAGACACGGGAAAGAAACCAGATGTATTCGGAAGTCATTGCGATCTGCAAGCCGATACCCATGACTCATAGACAGAACGGCCCTCCTGGCAGTTGAACGTGATAGCCCCCCGACTCGCGCAAACTCTGTGTCACGGAGATTGCGTGACTAATTGCGGTGTCGGGTTCGCTAATGTTAGCACTGACTGGGATTAATCACTCATTAATGGCCTCATGATCCCCACTCTGTGTGTGTTGTAGCAGCGGATTAGTCTTGTGAAGATATATACAGAAGACATCGGCTGGTGATTATATATATATTAATATGGAGGGAGCTACGTAGAAAAGGGAAAATGTAAGGATATTACGTGAAGGAAAGGGCAATCAAAGAATGTTTTGAAGTCAAGATACCAATGCAAAATTTGTGTCTGGTCACATCAACACATATAATACTTATGATATTTAGGAGCTTTTGAGCTTTTCACAGAACTATTTGAAAAAACATTAAGTTGACTGAATGATGTTGCAATGGATGAAATTGATTTTGTATTTTCTTAAAAATCAAAGTAAATTTATCAGTACTTCATCAATATTTGACAGGTGCATTAAAAATAGAAACAAGTTGTACAGTTTTGTGCAAAACAGCATATGTTGCAAGATGCAAGATGCAAAATACAGTTTTATCAAACATGGAAACAAGTTGAATCAGTTTGTGCAAACAAATTAGAGTGAGATGATTTTGGTGGTTTTTATTTCGTATGCAAGATACAAGCAGAGTTGCAAGTATGAGTAATGTGCTGGAGGTGACATATAGGGAGGGTATAATCAGTCTCTGGTATTCTACTTCTGCTGTTTGGGACAGGAAGCAGGTTGTTTGACAGGACAGAGGAAATCCCTCGGCTTATCGCAGTAAATTCTCTCTCTCTCAAGCACTGGAATTCAGAAAGATTTCAGATCCTTGTATATTTCACTTTCTATCATGGAGAGAAACACAGACTTTCACTGTCATTTCACAACTGAGTGATATGTATCTTGAGTGAGAACCACAGATATTGAATTGTGTCAGATATTTTTGTTCATATATCTTTGGTGGGAACTACAGATTTCTTTTATTGAAATGTGTCAGATATTTTTATCTTCTCAAAAGCAAAACAGAAGTACCCTGATATCTAATTACGTTGTTGCTTTTTGGGGGTACCTACCTTTTTTTGGAAGCTAGAAGTTCTTTCCAACCGCCCCCACCCCGTTCCTTGTCTGTTCATGTGATATCTTCAAGTCAAGTAGCTTAATGTGATTTAAGGAACAGATAATCTTCTTAGATCGAGAGCCACATTTGTCCGAGATCAAAGGACAAAGGTCAATGAACTTTGGAGTGCTAGACTACAACTGTGATACACGCCCATCAGTATGTTCTGTGTAGAAATTACCACATCCTTGTAGAAAGACTTTCCTATCTTCTCTTCAATAAAACCTCCTTACAATTATCCTTAATGCATAAGTTCAGGAATTGTTATATATGTAGGGGAGTTTCTTATAGCTTACATTTATGTCCATGTATTATTCTGAATGTAAACTTGGATTGTTATTATTGTATGGTTCTAATGCAGATTTCCATTGATTGATTGTTGTGAACAGTAAAAGGATTCAGTTTCACTGAAATTATTTATTTTGCTTTCCTGGCCTTCTTTGAATGGCAGACAAAAACTGGTGTGCCAATCAGCAAGCTTCACAGAAATGACCACACACCTGTTTGTTTTTTGTTTTAAATCTGTATAGAAAGGCCTCCCTGTACTGGTCTTTACAAGCAAGATGAACAAAATTTAAATTTTCAAGTCTCTTCCTCTGATTGGCAGATATGCCACACTACAATGTGGGTGCGTTCATCACCAAAATCTTCGTAAAATTGACTACACCTGTTATTCAATCTGTATAGAAAGGCTGTTCACAAATGGTCTTTACAAGCAGGATAAACAAGTTATTCAAATCTTTTCCTCTGCTCATCTGGCATGCCTTCACCTCTTGTTCAATCTGTATAGAAAGGCCATCCACCCGTGGACTTTACAAGCAGGATAACAAGTCAATGTTTTCACATTTTTTCCCTTTTCACGTCAGGCATGCCAGATTACAACGGGGGTGCACCGATCACCGAGTTTTCGCTGGAAATGACCGCAGCTGACAACGTGACCACGGAGGTGCACCGGGCGCCGGTGGACATCACCGAGTGTTCGGTGGGCGGGCTGCTGCCTGGAAGGATGTACGACTTCAGGCTCCGCTCCTGTAACAGAGTAGGGGTGAGTGGCTGAAAAGGGGGTTGATGAGGATGATGAAGATGATGAGGATGATGAGGATGATGATGATGATGATGATGATGATGATGATGATGATGATGGTGATGATGATGGTGATGATGATGACGATGATGATGATAATGATGATGATGATGATAATGGTGATGATGGTGATGATGACGATGACGGTGGTGATGATGATGATGGTGATGATGGTGATGATGGTGATGATGGTGATGATGATGATGATGATGATGGTGATGATGGTGATGATGACGATGATGACGATGATGATGGTGATGATGATGATGATGATGATAATGATGGTGATGATAATGATGATGGTGATGATGGCGATGGTGATGATGGCGATGATGACGATGATGACGATGATGACGATGATGATGATGATGATGATGATGATGATGATGATAATGACAGTGATGATGGTGATGATGATGATGATGATGATGATGATGATAATGAGTTGAACTCTTGATTATGGGTATTGTGTGCAGTACTTGTGGAACAAGTCACATGTGGCACTTGTTAATGAACAGTGATGAGTTAAACCTGTGTACAAAGACCATTGTCTATAATGACCACCTGTCTGTAAATGCATTCCACTTTGAGTCACTGATTTGGATAATGATGATGATGATGATGATTACCATGAAAATGACTTGATATCGCTGCTTGGTGCTTGGTCGACATTTCCTCACATGAGGTATGCAGATTTGCAGAAGGGTTGCTTGCGAGTGAGATAGCAACAATTTTAGACATATTGAATAAGGATTATCCAGCTATGAAATCTGTCCAAGTCACTGTGGGAGTATGGGTATGAAGGCCAGGTCAGGCTCAAAGCTGGCTGGCTGCCTGCTTGGAGAAAAAGAAAATGGAAGAGAAGAAAATGGTGGAGAAGAAAGAAAATTACAAGGAATATGCAAAGAAATGGAAAAGAATAGGGGAATACAGAAGATTTTAGAGAGAAGGGAAGAACACTTATAAACAGCAAAGGGGGGAAGGAGAAGAGGAGTATAATTCAGATGGAATCCTGTAAGAGAGGAAGGAAGACAGAAATATACACAACAGCTCAAAGGAATTGGCATAGGGAAAGGGAAAGAGAGGAAAGGGAAGGAGCCGTAGTTTTAAACTGTGGTATATGCTGTCCAGTTCAGCATTCAACATGATGCTTTAGCCTAAAAATTATCATGTTTCATGCTGAACTGGACAAAATATACTGCAGTTTAAAACTGCTGCTCCTTCCCTTTCTTCCCTTTCCCTTTCCCTATAGATGCCAATTCCTTTGAGCTGTAGTGTATGGGAGATGGGGAGGGAGAGAGAGGGAAGGAGGTAAGAGAGAAAATATGGAGTAGGAGGAAGAGATATGGAGAGTGGTCAAGAGGAAGAGGGGAGGACTATATAGGATGTACGTGGTACAATAGAAAGGAAAATCAAATAAAGGGAGGTAAATAGCTCAACTCTCTATTTGCCATGGGTGTATCATATCACTACAAATACACTGAAACCCCAAAAAGGAGTATTTTGTCTGACATAAATGTAGTTAGGATTAAGGAAGAAAGAAGAGAAAGCAGATCAGATGAAAGAGTGAATTCTTAGCAGTGTCTTAGAGGGGGAAGAACTAGAAGAAGCTTTGGTTCTAGAAGGAAGAACTAGAAAGTTATCCTCTTAAAGTGTCACTGCAATATCACACCAGGCCCCAAGCTGGCTGCCTGACAGGCTGGGTAGACATGTCTCGAGGTCATGTGTCACATCCTGGCCCACTGAGGGGAATTTCCCCCTGCCGTCAAGATAAAGTAGGAATGCAGACAGACAGGGGAAGCAAAAAAATACAGATGGTTGAGAAAGAGAGAAAGAGAGAGAGTGGGGTTGAGAAAGATTATGGTTGAGAGGGAAACGAAGGCAAGAGAGAGGTAAACGGATAGATTTTTTTTTGGGGGGGGAGGTACACCGATAGATAGATTTGGGGGAGAGAAGGGGAGGGGGGAGGGGGAGGAGAGGGGGGAGAGGGGGAGAGAAGGGGCAGAGAGAGGGATGGGGAAGGAAGAGGGAGAGAGAAATGAAGGAGAGAGGTAGACGAATAGATCGAGGGAGAGAGATGTAGATGGATAGAGTGAGAGAGAGTGAGAGGAAATGAGAGGTATAGAGAGTGTGAGAGAGAGGGGGGAGGAGGAGAAATAGGGGAGAGAGGGGGAGAGAGAAAGGTGGAAGGTGAGACCGGCGAGAATGAGAGAGACGTAATTAGAACAAAAGCACAACATGAAATGAACATCCTTGGACGAGCTGTTTTTCTCATGCTTTTCCATCTCAACTAGAGCTTGTAAATGGGTCCCTGGCTTGTAGGAAGTATACCTCAGATCAGCTTCCTAGCACCCATGAATGGTAGTTCAGTATGAGCCACCTGAGTAATAATTAGTCATCACTAAAGGCCCGGTCACACCGCCCGAACTTTGTTGGAGCGTTCCTTGAACGGTAGGGAGAGGGGGCAGAATTTCGACACTTTCGAAGCGGTAGGAGGGACCATCAATGGTGGCCGAGCGTTTACGGCGTTGCCTTAACAGGGGCCAACTTCTGTTCAACGGTGGTGAACGGTAACGAGCGGTGACAATTTTTTTTTTCACCGCTTCAGCAACGCTCCAGCAAAGTTCTGGCAGTGTAACCGGGCCTTAAGAAGTCTCTGCTCATTGCTCTAGATCTCTCAGTCATTTCCCACTTTGCCCTCTGAGCAGCAATTTTCAGAGCTATTCTGAAGGCAAAACCCCCAAAGTGGTCCTCCGGAGACTACATGTTGTTCTCAGCTGAAGCAATGACAAAAGTATGTGGGGGCTCAAGAAAATATATCCCCCACAATACAAAAAGAGCCCCCATGATTGAATCTTGATTTTTTCCCCTGGCTTATATTACAGTAGTATAGATGAAACTTGCTAAAGCTACCACCCGCATAGAGAGACAAACCTGTCTTGAAAGACCTTGTTTCCTTATCAAAATGATTCTCATTGAAACCTGCATGAAAGTAGCCTGTACATAAGACAACCTGCTCATGATCACCGCATTTCGTGGTTCTTGACTATGGTCTTTGTATACAGGTTTCATTAGTTCGTGCTTAATGTGTATTTTTGCATGTCCGTTAAAAATTTGCGCAATAAAAATGTACCAATTTTGTATCATTTCTATTGCAGTATGGGACGTACTCGGAGCCCCTGAAAGTGAGCACAGGGGCAGGGCCCCCCGATGCCCCCACCGAGCTGACGGCCTCGTGCGTGACCACGTCGGTGGTGACCCTGGGCTGGCAGCGCCCCTGCTTCAATGGGGCAGACATCACGGAGTACCGGGTGGAGAAGGCCTCAGAGAACGGCACGTTCTCCCTGGTGAGTTGCCCCCCCCCCCCTCTTCCATTCCATCTTTAGCTAATGTAGACACTATTGTAAGATAAGTCTATTTACCCAAACACGTCTGATGTGATTATTATGCAACAATTTTTTGCTTAAATAAGTTCAATTGGCTTAGGGTTCTGTTATCAACTTTTTATAGTTAGAATCAGTATTTTTCTGCATGTATTTCTGTATGTTTTAAAACATGTCTGAAATATTTTTTTTTTCAAAATGGCGCTCTTATATGTGATTCTGGCACAAACACTGTGTTTTAAATTGGAAGCCAATCTCGTATCAACTGCAAACAAACTGAAAACTGCTTGAAAACACTCTTAACAGGCTAGAAAAGAGTTGATAAATGCACCCTTAACCGCTCCCCTCTTTACCTTATCCTGTAGGCGTACAGCGGCTCTTCCACCACCTGTGAGATCCGGGCCCTTCAGCCGGCCACCTACTACTACCTGCGGGTGCAGGCCATCAACGCGGCGGGCCACGGCCCTTTCAGCCCCGTGGCCACCTGCCAGACGCTGCCCTCGTCCCCCGAGGCCGTACCCTCGCTGCGCGTTGTCTCGTCCACCTCGGACTCTCTCCTCATCCAGTGGACCGAACCCAGCAATTGCGGCTCGGAGATCCAGGCTTATAATCTGGACATCGGCGAGGGGCAGCCCGTGTTTGTGGAGGGGAACGTCACTCAGCACTGCATCGATCAGCTGGAGCCTGACACCAAATACAGGTGAGACATCAAATCATCCAAAAAATATCAATTCATGAGAAAAATATAAAATTATTTATGCCACCCAGCAATGCATATATTAGTAGAGCCTGAAATCAAATCATTAGAAAATTATAGATTTATTTATATCAACCAGCATTGCACTGATTAGCTCAAGCCTGACACCATACAGGAGGAGGCATGAAAGAGTGCTTTGTCATGTGGGGAGTTGAGCAACGCAAAATGATTCTGCTTTCTATTACTGCCAGTGTCATAAAGATTTGTAAGAAGTCAATGGAGTTTTCAAAACTTAGTATTGTTGGGTTGTTAATGTTCATTCTTTTGTTCTATTGCGATGCCCCCCCCCTTTTCCATCCATGCAGGATACGAGTGCAAGCCCTGAACAGCATCGGGGAGGGTCCTTACAGCGCGGTGCTGAAGGCAGTCACCCGGGCCCTACCACCGGTCCCTCCTAGGCTGGAGTGCATCTTCTACAGCCACCAGTCCCTCAAGCTCAAGTGGGGCGACCTCAACCGGGCTGTGGGCGACAACAAGTCCCTCGTCTTCACATTGGAGATGGAAGACAAGCGGGGAAGGTTTGTGACATTGGAATTGGAATTGGAATTGGAATTGGAATTAGATTAGGATTACAATTGGTATTGGAATTGAGCTAGGATTAGAATTGGAATTAATATAGGAATTCGAATCGTATTGAAATCGAAGTTGAAATTTTAACAAGGCCATGGGCGACAACATATCACTTGTCTTTAGACTGCAGATGGAAGATCAGTGGTGAAGGTTCATGTATGTGACATCAGAATTGGAATTGGTTTTGGAATTGGAATTGGAATCAAATTAATGATTTAAACCAGGCCATGGACTACAACAAATCCCTTATCTTCACCCTGGACGTGGATGAATTACATTTAACTTGGAATTGGGATCAGAATTGAATTGAATTAGAAGTTGGAATTAAGATTAAGATTCATTATGACCTCGCCCCTAAATTGATGCATGCACTTTTGGAATGTGAAGTCACTGTGAAGTGTTGTTATTTATTTTTCATCCATTTGTCTTTCCTCTCCCCTCTCAAACAGATTTGTTGTTGTCTACACTGGTGTCAATGTCAGCCACAAGGTCACAAGACTCAGCGAGAGTACAGCGTACAAATTCCGCATTCTTGCAAGTAATGAAGCCGGCACAGGACCGTACTCAGAAGAGTTTGTCTTTGTGACAACGAAGGCACCCCCCGTAACACTCAAAGGTGTGTATACTTTGTTTACTTCTGGGTTCTGTCTTATAAAGTGTTGCAATTGATCATAACCTGACTTGTGATTGATATCAATTGTAATTATGCACATTAGAGACTTGCAATTGATTCCAATCAATCACAACTCTTATTTAGATGGGGCCTTGTAATGATCAACCAAAAGAGAGAAGATAGGTATGGTTGTTGGTATTGGTTTATCAAAACTCAAAAGTTCATACGTATGATTGCACTTTATTTCATGGTTTATTTGGCTTTTCATGTACACCCTATCAAATCAGTCAAATGAATCTATCAATCAGGGCTCTCCTTCACCTTGTATAAAGCTTGAGGTGGAGATAGAGCAGGCTTCTTGCCAGATGATGGCCAATCAATCAATCAATCAATCAAGCAAGCAATCAAGCAATCAATCAATCAATCAATCAATCAATCAAACTCTCAATCAATTAATCAATCAATCAATGCCCTCTTTTGTCTCTCGCAGCGCCTGCGGTGGAGGTGGAGCAGGATTCTTGGCAGATCTTGATCAATTAATCAATCAGTCAATCAATCAATCAATCAATCAATCAATCAATCAATCAATCAATGCCCTCCTTTCCTCTCGCAGCGGTGGAGGTGGAGCAGGATTCTTGGCAGATCTTGATCAATTAATCAATCAGTCAATCAATCAATCAATCAATCAATCAATGCCCTCCTTTCCTCTCGCAGCGCCTGCGGTGGAAGTGGAGCAGGATTCTTGGCAGATCTCAATCACTCAATCGATCTATCAATCAATCAATCAATCTATCAATCAATCAATCAATCAATGCCCTCCTTTCCCTCTCGCAGCGCCTGTGGTGGAGGTGGAGCAGGATTCTTGGCAGATCTCGATCAATCAATCAATCAATCAATCAATCAATCAAACTCTCAATCAATCAATCAATCAATGCCCTCCTTTTCCTCTCGCAGCACCTGCGGTGGAGGTGGAGCAGGATTCTTGCCAGATCACGTGGGCGGTGGCCGTGCTGCACCAGCAGGACGACGTGATGGAGTACCAGTGCCAGTACCAGCGGACCAGGGAAGGAGACGTCAAAGTGGTATGTGGAAAGTGACCTAAGCACAATAGCTCCTAGAGTGCCCACCAAACAACTGTCTTGTGATTCCCTGAAGCAAGATATTGGTCCCAGTGCTGTATTTTATGTGCAAACTAGTATGCAATATAAGTCCATTTACCACTCCCCTACCTGAAGTCATATTTCCCACTTTCCAGAAGCCTGTGACCCTATATTTTATGGGCCCCTGCTGACTCTTACTGGAATTCTGGAATAGCAGTGTTGGAACACACATAAGTCAGAGTCATTGTAAAACAAGAAACTGTCCCTCTCAAGGAATTTTGCTATAATACTTGACTTGTATCTTATTACAGAACCAGTTTATATCTAGTTGGTATGAGGAAGCATAAAGGAGCAGAGAATATCATACAATGCTATCATATTCTTTGGATATTTCCCATTACATTTTAGTGCTGAAATAAATTCTTCTTATTTAGATTTGAATGATGATGTGTATTGAATGGATTCCATACTTTGTATCGACCATCAACTTACATTATGGGTGAGTCACGTGGACTGAAGCTTTATTGCAAACAAAGTGGTATGATGTGAGTAACATGTGTAACAGGGTTCATTGTCTAAAAATTATGAATGTTTAAAGATAATGTATGCCACTGAACAGTTTGTCTGAAAAGCCAGCTACATAGAAGTATGTGTATCATGCATTTTTACTTCCTATAGCTCTTGTATAATTTGTCAATTTCACAAACTGGACCGAAGTTATGTTCTTGTTGGTCGCGGAATGTAAACTGTAACTGATTTGGGGCTGTCCGCTAAAGAGACACACCACCTTATATTTTTTTAGTAATCACAAATTTTTATGTTCCATTTCCCTGATCTTTTACTCTCCTAGATATACCGTGGACCCGAGACCAGCTGCAAATTGGAACACCTTGAGTTGAACGTGGAGCACCGGGTGCGGGTGTGCGCCATCCGACTGCCTGGCGACGGCTCCACGGAGCTGGCGGGGGTCTACAGCCCCTGGGCCCCCTTCAACATCCCCCCTCCAGCCGCGGCCAGGGAGGAGGGCATGGTGGGAGGGGCGCTGGGGGAGGGGGGCGAGGGGGGCGGGGAACTGGAGGCTAAGCCAATGGGGGACAGCCAAGTCGCTATCATCATCATGGCCGGCATCTGCGCCATCGCCGTGCTGATTGCCGTCTTTGTGCAGTGGTACATGGGCTCGTAGCCCCACTGCATCCTCGGTTTCCATGGTTACAGCATCGATGGGGGCGGGGCTAACTCCCCGGGGTCATCCCCTCCTCCTCTCCTCCTCCACCTTCTCTTCCAACTCTGCTTCAGCTGGGCAGCGTGTGGTTGTGAAATCCTCCGGTGGGGAATCAATACTTCCAAGTTCTTGGGATCTCTCCTCGAGTTTTACTGAAATTTCTGGCAGTCTGCCAACTCCTCGGCAACCATGACAACCACAAGCCCAATAGTGAGACGTCGTCATCCATGTGACGTCATCTCAGCAAACAGTGGTGGAACCGGCATTCAAGCCATTTAAAGTTTATTTTGGATTACAACCATACCCATCAGATCTAGCCAAAGCGTAAAGAGCGTAAAAATGCAATGAGGAAAATGCTGGATAGCTGGAAAAGTTCAAATCTGATGACCTACCAATGCTATGCATTCTTTCTCTGAATGCAAATATGGTGGATTAAAGCCTCCAGCTGTTTTGAAGCTGCATGCTGTTTCTTGTTTTTGACGGATGTCTGAGCTCTGACACAAAGCCATAACATATTTATTTTTTAAAAACGTGTGTTGTGAGCTCCGACGCAGATTTGGAAAATGCCTCGCATTAGTAAGCATGTCAATACTGCGTCCTGTCTGGTCAGGTCACAAGTAGAAAAAGCCAGAATGATCGCATGAGCTCTAGATCTAGGAGTGTAGTCTCCAGGTGATTCAAGATTCGATTCCAATTCAGTTTTAAACACTGCCTTAACCAGCTAGTCACCAAATTTGCACCACAACTAGCATTAATGGACCAGAAAGCCACGAAATTTCCAGTAGATTATAACCATCATATACTTTCAATTTTTGTGGAAAGTAGAAACAGATTACCTCTACATGTAAATCATTTGTTGTATGTTTTTGTTCATGTTAGAGTATTTCAATCTGTGAAGTCATTGGTTCATTGGGTAATGAGTGTGTGAGTGATTTGCATACGCTGTTTCGCACTTACACTGTATGTCTGATGTTGTGCATGCTCAAAAGAACAAACTTCATATATTTTTTCCCTTAATGGGGTAAAGACATTAATTGTGGAAGGTCAGTTAATCTCAATGACATTGTCAGAAGTTTGACATGGTAGAGCCTATCAAAATGTACTTTAGATTTTGGAAGAGAAGTTCCAGTATGGTGTGCAGTTGGCATGATAGCGATAACAAGACAAGGAAAAGTGCTTGAAGATTTTGCCTGCATAGCTTTGGATAATCTACAAACACAGCTGATGATTTTATTTGGTTAGTAGATGGGAGAGAGAACAGGCATTTATTTAAATGGCTATATGTCGTTCTTAATTTGTCTGGCAGTGAAGTTTGCACTGAACGAAATGCAAATATCTTTGTGGATCGTGGCTTTAATAGCTATTTCTCCAAGGGAAGCTCAAATCGATCATCAAAATCAGCTAAGGGTACCCCAGGGTTCATTAAATTGAGAACAAAGATATTTGGAGAGACTGAAATGGGGAAAACGACGCAAAAGCCCATAAAGCAAAAAATAAAGAGTTCCCTTCTCCTGTTAGTGCCATCATTTGTTGTTCTGTACGTAGAGTGCAGGTGAAGCGTTATGCAAAACACCAACATGAAGACCTCCAAGGGCATTTGCCACATACATACTCTTACCTTTCTGGTAGAACATTTTATGCATATTTCACAGATCTCTAAAAAAAAATACTCATATGTAGATGATAGATGTACATTCTAATGCTTATAAAAGTTTAATAATTCATGTTTCCGTAGATTTGTTTAAACATATCACTAGCTTATCAACTCACAGAAGTATAGTTTATATATATTTATTTATTGAAGTCAATGTATCTGTGTACATTACACATATGTTTTGCATGTACCTGTACGTTTATCCTGACATGTAGGCAAGCCTTTGCGCTCTACACTAGAATGATAGAAATATTTGACACAAAGAGAAGCGTATCATAAGTCGCCAGGAATCGCGATCATTCTTTGTATGCATGAAACAATTAAAATGGTCAAATGCAACTCATCCGCCGTCACAAGGGAACTTGAACAAAGTCTATGAAGAAGATGAATTGGACCGGATTAATTTTTGTGATGGATGGATACGACAAAAATGAATTCTACCGCTTAACAAGGACTGATAGATGTGCTAATCAAATTGTCGAGCTACCAGTAAATGAAATTTAAATAGTATTAATAATGCATTCTGCAATGAATTTTGCTCATTTGCAAATTTCAATTCAAATATAAAATAGTGAAATAGAAATGAAGACTTTGAAGGAGAGAGAAAGGATGATATATATTGCTGGGAAAATCATTGAACCAAACTGGAAGATTCTGCTAGCAGAGTCCTACTCAGAGGGCGGTTGTTATTGTGTATGTGTTGTGTTTGTGTTGATGTGTCTGTCTGTCTGTCTGTGCATGTGTCTGTATCTGTGGGAATGCATGCTGAATGTGCGTCTGTGTGTGCATCAGTGAGTAGAGTGTAGCCATGACATTGGACCAACTTTGAATAAATAACTGAATAAAGGTGAAACGAACGCTGTAACTTTCAACTATGACAACCAGATAGGAAATGTGTTTTGAGACGAAAGGAAATGTTTGAAAGGAAAATGCAACCTCTTTACCATGTATGCTCCTTTAAGAGAGTGATTAATGGGATACATTTGTCACGATCTGTCCATTTCCTATATTTGCTATATGCAATTACACACCAGAAATATATAATATTATATATTTTGCATCTTGCGTCATGTACAGTTGTATTTTGATAGCTCATTCCGTGAGAAGCTGGAATAACTGCTAGGAGTATTTTAGATGTGAAGGATTATTATTATTATTCATTTTTTTTTTTTTTTGGGGGGGGGTGGAAGATGAAAATCCAACATACATGGAACTCACAGATCTAATTTTCCTCTCTACTTAATCCATAAAGACAGAGAAACTGCAATGGCCCTCGATGCACTGGGCCATTAAAAAATAGATCGCAGTTATGCTTTTGAGTCAGAAGGTCAAAGTTCATTGTCTGTAGGTCACATATACTTCAGATTAGTCATAATCGTCTGACAATGGAATACTTTTTAAAGATGTATGCATCAAATTTCAAGGTCACAAAAGCATTTAAAGGTGATGCTACAATAAATCGCCCCAAAGGAAGCAAATGAAAAGGATTAGGTAATCAAATGGATATCGTCAATAACATATTACAAAAAGTTTCAGTTGTTTTTAAAATGCGAAATATAAACTAAATGTATGCTGCTGTGCATGAATTGTTTGGCATGTGACGTGATTGTTATTACCCATCATCCCTTGTTTCAGGGGGTGATGTGCCATGGGAATTGGGCATTATCGCTTTTGAAACTTTTGAGAGAGGGGTCAAAGCTACTGATCTTGTTAATCTCTCTTTGCATGTTCAGAAAGAATTTCTAAAAGCCAGATATGAATGAACAGTGCGAATTGGCTTGTGCATGTACTGAAGTGTATCGTGATTAATATTATGTGGAGCGTAATTGAACCTTTAATTAAAGCGGCTGGAAACTATCAGTATTTATTTTACCGAACATCCTATGCTTGCTTCTGACATATACTAATATAGATAGATGCAACACCTTATCGGCATACCCCCCCCCCCCCCATGTGATAACTAATCTGACTTTCTGACTGTTGCAACATTTCTTAATCAAACTGAAAAATAGAGTCTAGTATTCATAAGACTAGTCACTTCATTATTCTCCTCTATTCTCAGTCTGATAAGGCAAGCGGGAGAAGAAATCAAGAATAATTAGTCTACTCCAGCCAGACCCCATTATTGAAAAGTGTGGATAAGGAATGCCGAAGTGTCTGAAGGTGAGGCTATGTGAGTTGCGATTATTGTGAAATGCAGACCCATCTTGCTAATGGGTCAGTAAAACAATGAATTGGTAGAAATACAAAGAAACAAAAATTATGGCTGATATTATTTGAAAGGACAGAACACAGCTGACCATATATTTATACATGTAGGTGCGAACAGTAGAAGAGTAAATTACATGTAGTAGAAGAATGCATTTGGTAGGTTATTTTGCGGAGTGACATCGAAAGAGAGATTATAAATGGTTGAGAGCTTTATCATATTGTCACAGAAATTAACATCTGCGGACAGGAGGTAGAGATGAACTTTACACCAAACTTTTAAGATTGCTGCTCATTTAATATGCAAAGTTAGACATGTTGCAAAGATGTAGAACCCAAAGCTTCTTAAGACCTAAGCTGCACTCTTAACTCTTAAGTTGATGCAAAAGATAGCCCTCTGAACTTTGGAGGCGTGTGCATGGGTATTGCCCTGTCAGGTGACGTTGGTCTGAATCATGTGACATGCTGGAGATGCCTTGTATGATGATTTGTGACTTGGCTGCGTATCTTGTATGAATGTGTGATAGAATTGAGAGTTATGAATGAAGTGTTGGCTATTGCAAGTTCCCAAATGTATCTTTAGATGAAGCAGAAAATATGGTCCTTGAAAATAATTGTAGTAAAACTATACCCTATATTTTCTGATGAATTTACCTGAGAGCTGTTGTGCGAAACTAAGTCTCCTTATCGCAGCCTAGATTCTGCTGAAACAGGAATCTTGTTTGTGGTTTGATTATTGCATGGGATTCCGAGAGAATAAACAAATGCCGGCATTAGTGAATTGAGGGGAGGGGTGGGGCGTGGAATGGAGCTGAGAAACAATGAAAGAAAGGGGGAAGGAGATGCAGAAAGAGAGATAGAAAGAGTGTTAGGAGAGAGAGAGAGAGAGAGAGAGAGAGTGAGAGAGAGAGAGAGTGAGAGAGAGAGAGAGAGGCAGAGAGAGAGAGAGAGAGAAAGAAAGTGATAAGAAGAATAGCTGAAGCCAGAATCTTGATGTACAATTGAATTGTGCCCGGAAATGGCACTTACAGATGTATAAAGAAAAGTATTTGTTGTTTTCGTCATTATCTTGGCTGTCTCAGTTGTAATTTATTGGACCGAATGTCATTATGTCTCGACTACTTCTCATGCTCATGAGACACACTTGTAACTGCAGTTCGCTACAACTGTGGACTTGAATAGCTAGATAGCATGTCATGTGAATCGGAACGAGCATACTCTTTAAACTTGTCTCACTTTTGGAACATCTCAGTGTTAACATAGTGTAATTAAAATAGAGAATACCAAGTACATTGTAAAGATCTATTTTTGTTAAATATGGTATATATTCATTGTATGAAAAAGACTTCAGGCTTTTTTCTTTCTTGTTTTCGTGCCATATTATGTATATGAAAAAAGGTCTGTAAACTTAAAAAAAAAATCATATGAAGTGCTGTGTACAGTGTCATGCTTTCGTGTATATTGCATTGAATGATATGATAAAACACAGATTTAAAGTATTACTCTAACAAAAAGTATATATATATGAATATATCTATAATATATATACAAGCATTCTGTATGGTACTGTTGTTGAAAAAAAAAAGAAATAAACTTGAACAAAACTGCAAAGTGTGGAGTAACAAAGTCGTAAAGTAGGCACAGGTTATTTAGGTATAGCGGTGTTCGGCTCAAATCCAGTCTCATCTTTGATTAGTTTCAGGCTCTGTGCGTCTACGTAGATACATGTAGGCTCACAGAATAAAAGAGCAAAACGTCAGTTACGTTTAATATGGTTTGCATTACTTATTTTCTTTGCCTCGTTGGTTCAGGATTTTCATTTTAAGATCAATTTTGACATGGAGTGTTGATTATTTTCCCTGTCTCATTTTGTTTTCTTTTGAAAGGGTGCACAGTGTTGTCGTGTAAACTTGGTATGAATTTGAATAAACGGCGTGACAGTTCTTTGTAAAAAAAAACGTCTGCACTCTGCAATGTGAGCCATTCAGCATACAGTATAAATAAACTCAATCAATTCTATATTTATAGAAATATGGATACTTCTGGACATGTATTGGTATTAAAAAAACACCCGTCACAAAGAAAAAGGAGGGAGAAAGAGAATGGGAAATCTAAGTTACATTCCGAACTATTTCTAAAACTTATGGGTAAAATTTGATGGCATTATAGTTCAAAGATGGTGAACGATTGTCGCTTTTAAGGAAATGTCTGACAAATTCACACCTTCAAATCATTTTGTAAAGTAAAGCATATATATGTTTCATCACTTTTCTTGTGTAGAATATGTAGAGATTTATTTTTTATCTGTGTTACATACTCTATATAGGACCAATACTCTTGTTTCCTTTTTAACTTGTATTTTCAATCATTTATGTATATGTATATTCACCAGCCTCTGTACTATTTTCAAGTTATGATGTAGAGTTACACTTAATTTTATTTCTTGTGTTGAGAAAAATGTGAATATGATGAAGTATATGAAATGTATTGTAATGAAATTAAGGAACATGTAGAATCATCACGAGTCATTTGTCATTATTTTTGCTCATCATTAATTAACTGAGATGTATTTTTCTGAACTTTAACATGGTATTGCGTAACGTCTCTATGAAAATGGCTTTGTTTGTACATGTTTAATTCTTCTCAGATCATTATTTCCAATGAGTGATCTAACTCATTTAGTTTATTTCAGTCCCTGAATGAACTCTTTGAAGTTGTTTCTTTATATTTCATCTTTTCTGCCAATTTCCCCAAATGAAAACAACTTCCCAAAATGTAAGGTGGGACTGCATATGAATGATTTTGAAAAGATTTTAGCTATCCTTTTCTCCAAATTTGACATGGAAAAAGAAGAATATTACATTTGCCTCCATACATGGTTGATATCTCTTTGTCATTGCCTTTTTAAGATTAAATTTGGTGGCAGCCAATTTGTTATTTTGGATCTTCCAGACGGAACTTTGGGGGACATGCTCCCTTTTTAAAGTTATTCACCCTCTTTGGAGAGTTTGTGTGATTAGAAATATTTTCAGTATTTGTGATATTTCAGCATTTCATAAGGTTTCAAAAGGTCAACAAGGGCATATGTTTGATATGGGGATTAGTGTTTGCATCGCTCATGTCATCTTTCTTTCTTTACAATCTCGATATTCAGACAGTTATCTTACCATTTATACTTTGACCATTCTATACTGATTTAAAGTGAATGTATTCTATTTATTTCTCATTTATGTTATTAGCAACAGGTATTGTGTGCTTTTCACTAGGTAACTTAAGCGCCCCAAACCACAGTGTTTTACCAGGTGTGTGGTGACTTGTGGAGGTCTACCTGGGATAGCATCTTGTGCTAATGTCAGTTGTCAGTTGAACAACCAGCTGTAACACACCATGTTCCCATGGAGATGGGTGCCAAGTTATTGTGTGGCACCTGTAAAACAGTATACTGTTCCATCATGTATTTTGTGCAGGAGGAGGGAATCATTGATGAGGCATCAGCCCTGTAAGTTTGTATTAATAGCAAGTTAGGGAGTTTTGCAAGGGTATTTTTCCCTCAAAAGAATTGTTTTTCTTTCTCCCCATATATTCAGGGTTATTTGTATTTTTTACTCCTAACTACTTGTTGCCATAAATATTTGCCTGTGGTCCCATTTTAAAATGTGGTCGTCTTAACCCTTGCACTACCAGGCCTTGACAAGTCCATTGGTTTATTACATATCTGCTTGTCAATGGTAATGTGAGAGTTAAGCCCTAGGGCTTCAAAGAATGCAGTTAAGGAGTTGAATTTAATCTTTAAAAATAGTGACGGTGAAGTACCTACCGGTAATCAAAATGAGAGACATGCTTGTCCTGGGACTTTGCTGGAATAACCAGCTTCATAGTACAGTAATAATGTTCAATTGTTAACAATTAAATTATGTAATTCTTAAATAGAACGCATTGTTCTAAATGAACTATTCATTATCATTCATAGACTCGCCAAATTTGTAATACCCCCAATATGCATTAACCGACATGTTGTTGACCAACATGTGACATTGTCCGCATTAAATTCTCGTCATTGAAAGCACAATGTACCGTAGTTCCTACCCTCACCAGAACTCTTGCAAAGGTATGGTCAGAGAAATTTTGAAAAGATTAGTTATCATTTCTGATTGTGCAAAAAAGTGGTATTTTCCTTGAATTTTGTTGTTGAAGTCGTACTTTCTTACCATTGCTTCCTGGATTATTGATGTCTTGCTTCCTATAAATGTCATACAATATTATTCTTTTATTGTTATTACGTTGTGAAGAGCAAAAAGTTATCTGCAAAGTATAGATTATATTTTCTCATTTTTGTTAGACTGACGATACTTCAGATTATTTTTGTTTCTTTTTGCATCTGCACTGTCCTTCAGTAAGAAAGTGATTGTCAAGTGAGTAATACGGTTTAAATTTCTCATCTTTTTTAATATATAAAGGACACCATTTATTCTTAGTTTGATTTCTTCTTTTATCTCATGCTTGTCTCATGGTAAATAGCAATGAAGTAGACGAATGAACAAAAAGATCACGGATTGACGTAGCGCATGTAGAAAATGAAGTGTCTTTTGTTTTTGTCAACGTATTCAGTAAATACTTATACAAAAGACAGGAGAGAATGTAAAAGGAGCCGAGAAAATTTGGTGACAATAGCATTGTTCTGTTTTGAGCATGATTCGCCTTGACAACACCTTGTAGATTGAAGTATATTGTGCGTATTTGTGAAGCATACAAGAAATGTGGATTTATAAAATGCCTTATTGTCCTTGCAGAAACTTCTATTTAACCATTAACTAATGTGTAAAGTTGCTTTTTTTGTGGATGTTCTCGTTTTTTCTCTTCAACTGCGCGATGAAGTATGCCAATCTTGGTATGTAGTGAAAGTATTAGTTGGCCAATTGTCCTATACTTGTATATCTTATATATTAGCTGGATGAATAACAAAGTGCGTACCTGTGAAACGTGCATTACAAAGCAACGATTTTGTGAAAATAAGATCACAAGCCTCAAAACTGAAGAAAAAAATGAGCAGTGGTTAAAAAATGTGTTTTTTGTGAGTGAAATTGACTGAATAAATGTGCTCATTTCTTTTCTGTGCCAAACCTTAACAATGAAACAATATACCAATATATCTTACAGTCTATAGTATATTGAAAAAAATAAAAGATCGTCAAATGGCGCTTACATAGCCAAAATGTATTCATGTGTCTTTTCCTTTTTTATTGGTGTGCAGATGACTCAATGTGTGTTTTGAATGTGCAGAAAGAAGTTACATGTGTTTGACTTCCTAAGTTTGAAAGTGATTACAGTAATGCAACAAAGTGGAGAGAGAGAGAGAGAGAGAGAGAGAGAGAGATAGAGGGAGGGGACAGAAGAGTGAAATAAGGAGTTATAGAAGAAAGAAAAGAAGGAAAGAAAAGGAAAGAGAAGAAAGGAATAGAAGAGGAATGTTAAGATTGACAAGAAGGATCAAAGGAGAAGTGAATAACAGTGAGGTAGAACGGTCTTAAGCTGATTGTAACATGTTTTGTTACAGAGGAAACTAAATTTTAACAACTGTCATGTAGAGTAATCAACTAGATATCAAACTTTTAATATATTGAAGGGATAGTTCACCCTGAAATAAAGTTGGTTTCAATAAAGAAGACACATGAAAGAAACATTTGTGAAGGTTTGATGAAAATCCGTCAAAGGATAAGAAAGTTATGATCTTTTAAAATTTGTATTTTGTGACGTCACATGCGAAGTACCATATGTTGTGACAATTTTTTGTGTGAAAATGTGCATTTTTTCAAAAAAATATCCATCCTTGTGCATTGTGATACGTTGTACATCATTAGAAATATATGCTTTTACACATTATTTTATTACATTATTTTGTACATTAAATTATTTTGTACACAATATATACATGTACTACCTAAATCCCTTACTTTTATAGTTGTTCACAAAAACTTTTGACACGTTCACAAATTAGTACAAAATAAATTACTGACATATTATAAAGTCAAAAGATGAAACCTTTTTTTCTTAAGCAGGGTTTGTGACATCAATTTTCATCAATAATTATTTTTGTGACAATCCTCGGAATATTAAATGAGATTCTAAGATTTGGACGAATTTGGACCACAAAATTTGTGTGAATCAATTAAGTCAAAACACAACAATAACCATTGTGTATCACACCTGTCAATCCACTATCAACTTCCATCATAGGCTTATTAATAATACATGATGCTTCTAGCAGAAAAGAAGTTGTGGGTTGACATGTGTGATGCACAGTAGCTATTGTTGTGTTCTAAATTGATTATGTGATACCTGCTTCTAACAAAATTGACATCCCTAGACTTTGTGATGTCTTAATTTCAGCTTGATTTGAGTTGTAACTTATTTTTCATTTTTCAAGTGCTAAAAGTGTCAAAAATTTACATTTCTCACACCACATCATGTCGCCAACATTGAAAAAATCAACACAAAAACACACCGATTAATAAATTGAACAGGAATTCATGCTTGTTTTAATTTCTTGATTGCAAAGTTAGATAGCAAAACATTTTACAGTTACTGCTTATTTCTGCCATTCTGCCTTTCTTTTTTTTAAATTAAATCTTTTCTATTCTTTATACAAAATCCAACTGAACCTGTTCAAACCTAATTATCTATGAAACATAATAATACCATCAAAATTATATAAACCATATAACAAACAAAACTTGAAATAATTATTCACATAATTTTATTACGCAATAAAAGGCATTTTAAACTTTAAGACCACATTGAAAATACAATGTCCTTAGACTTAAGTGCATCCAAAACAATGTTGAAATAATTTCTTTTTAAAGTAACATTTAATTCAACTATTTCCCAAATAGTAACATACAGAGCGCTTTGTACAGTCTTACAATCACTTCTTCCGTTCTTTAATACCAGCTATATTAGTTTCACCAAAGTTTCTAAGCCACAAGCTGGAAACTAGAAATGACTTCACCTGCATTTCATAAGTATGATGTACTCAAAACCCACTTGAGATGAGTTACTTTGTCAGATTCTCTTATACCACTGGCAGGACGGAGTGGAGTACACCATTGAGATTTCCAAGGCCCAGGAATGTAAGAGTTAAATTTTCCTGCTTGGCATGGGAGTGGACGCTTCTTAATTTGACCGACACCCTCCTTCAGCGTGCAAAATACATATGCCAGTTAATATTCCCAAAGGTTCATATTTTTGTGCGGTCATCAACAAGTGCGAATTATGAAACAAAGACAATAACACCTTATAATCCTCATTTACAGAGTTTCTTTCTCATTTATCACAACAAAGTTTATTTAATGCACTATGACAGACTGTATAGCCTAGCTTCAAAATGACATTAGTATTATACATGAAAACCAATAGAGCTCCGATAAATCACAAAAAAGCCAACTTGTTGCCTTTTTCCCATGATTTTTCATCAAAAGCACCAAAAAAAAAAATGACAGAATCTGTAGAATGGCCTGAATTTTCCATTACAAATGGAAACAAAACACAAGTATCATGAGAAACAGCACGCAAATAAGATTAGCGACATGCAGCTTCTTGCATCGTTCCCATAACAACCGAGTTCCAAAACGGCATAATTTGTGGTTCATCTGGAACTTTCTGCAGCTCTGCAGCATCCGTTCTCTTATCAGGGAGAAAGAAATAAGATAGCACGAGTGACGCACACTGCCTCAAAAAGGACATCACCATTAAACCATTACCCTTAAACTAATTACCATGGCAACAAGTATCAATACGGTGAACATGGAGATAGGCATGTAGAAGACGCACATTCTTCTTTACACAGGTTAGTTTTAAAGATTTGTTTAGCCAGGATCAGACACGCTCCTTCTTTTAATGTCAGATTGAAAAAAAAATGCACTGAACATCTCCTGTGTCTTGAATAATGAAGATGAGCACAGCTAGATTCGTCCGTATTCTTCCTCTTGATAAACAATGTCTTGCGATTGTCTCATTCCGACTTGAACTCTCCATGTGCAATGTGTGTATATTTGAAGAGCTCAATTGCAAAAGGGGTTAGATCCATCAGACCATCAAATATGATTTTTTTTTTTTCGTCTCAATGTATAGATTTGATGTAGCTCTATAAGATAATATCAAAGAAAAGATGAAATTCCCATTAAAAAGTGAGAACAAAAATGGCAAAGGAAAATCACTTCTTATTCAAAAGAGGTTGGATCCATTTCAGTTTGTTTGCAAAAGGGGTTAGATCCACAAAGGTAATTTTTGGAAAAAAATATTTAAAAAATATGAAGACAGGTACATTTCTTTTATATTATACCCAATTTTATGTCCACATGGTAGGGTAGTATATCATGACAATTTAGTTTCGCATAAGAATATTGCAATATGGGAGAATAGATAACAGTTGATTTTTCTTAGAACGCTCTAAAGTGGATCGAACCCCTTTTGCAAACAAACTCTTCATTTGTCACAAGTAATGCACAAAAGGCCCATAGATTAGCATCATGTCTGATACAGGAAGGGTTCATTAGACTTCAGACATGGTTCGCCTGGCGCAAGATACATCAAAATCAAATAAATCAATTGGAAAACGAAAGGACATGGCATGAAATCAAAAGAAACCAAGGATGTGCACGAGCCAGCCAGACACTATTCATCTTCACCGTCATCTCCCTTGCTGCTGCCCGATGAGGATGATGACGACGATGACGATGAGGAGGACGACGACGACTCGCTGTCACTGTCTTTCAGCTTCTTGAGGAGGTTTGAGAAGAAGCCTGCCTGGTTGTCGTTACTCCTTGAGGTACTCTTATCGTCATCGGTGGTGTCCACGTACGGATACACGTGGCCATCGGTTTCGGTATCTTCGTCTTCGTAGACATACTCTCCATCCTCATCCTCATCCTCATCGTCGTCTTCGTCTCCGTCATCGTATCCTTCTTCACCTTCCTCGTCCTGATCATCTTTGTTGGTTTGAGGGTCTACATAGGACAGGAGATAAAATAGGATGCATGATATAAGTAGGGTAACACACAAATCCTATGGTAGAGGATTTGCAAAGAAGGCTTAGAGGGATAGAAGTGATAAAAGAAGTGATAAAAGAGAGATAGAAGTGATAAAAATATTCCTTGCTGTGTTAGCATTTTAATAACAAACATAAAATGAGATCTGTGATGTCAATTTTTTTTTTTTGAAGTGATGCGTCAAGCCGCACTTTACGATCTATAACCTACCACAAAATATCACATTTAACAGCAATACACTTTGACATGTGCAAGCATGCTAGGAGGCGGGGGCTGAGGGGGCGGAAAGGAGCTACAATTGGCATATTATGTGGCTTGTGCTTTTTAATCGCTTCACGAGTCCACCCATACACACTTGACACACAATATATGAAAGAGATTTAATTGCTGAGGGTGTATTTTCAAGCCATAAAACCATGCATACGGTACATACATAATATGAACTGACAATATATTACACTATAAAGAGCCACATTTTCTTTTGAAGGCTTTACTCCTATAGAAAGTCCTCTTTTATTGCAATTCTATAACATATCTGTCCCATGGCTTCTAGAATTGAACAATGTGCTTTTGTTCTCAATTATGAATGTGATATGCACTTTTTGAATATCGTTACTCATTGCTTTCCATAGTTTGATGCCAACTTCCATACAGCATATTCATAGGCCATCCATAGGCCATTCACAAGAGTGGTTTCACTTCAATTGTGTACTAAATGTAGACTAACTTTACGGGTGCAAAATAAATCATCTCTCGTCACATAATAATTGATTTTCATCATATACTTAATGATTTTCATCACAGAATCACAACAGCAAGTGATTTTAATTATTCGCTGTAATTTTTAGTTCAGAATCTTATTATAGCACAGTGTTTCCTCGGACAAAATCAATTATATTGAATCAATAGTAAGGTTTCACATTGTTTGTTTTTTTTGCATCCCATAAAAATAATCCAGCTTTAGTACACTTGCTGCATTAAACCTCTGTTCTGAATATGGACATTTTAATATCGATAAAGAGTACTGAATTATCAAACAAATAAATGACAATGTAGAACCACAGTACTATGATAACATTAATTGATGATGTGCAGGTATGGTCTACAAAATGCACTATGAATTCTCGATATTAATATCGATAAAGAGTACTGAATTGTCAAACAAATAAATGACAATGTAGAACCACAGTACTATGATAACATTAATTGATGATGTGCAGGTATGGTCTACAAAATGCACTATGAATTCTCGATATTAATATCGATAAAGAGTACTGAATTGTCAAACAAATAAATGACAATGTAGAACCACAGTACTATGATAACATTAATTGATGATGTGCAGGTATGGTCAACAAAATGCACTATGAATGCTCATAAGCCATGGATCTGATTCTGGTGCAACATGATAGGAATAGGCATTTACATAATACAGGCAAACCCCTTTATAACGAGGGGGGTCCGGGACCCTCACTTTTTCCTCGCTTTAGCTGATTGCTCGCTATAACAGTACATGATCACAACACAGAGAATCAAATGCATATAGGACTATACACATGTATTTACCGCAAGTATCGTAATCTTTTAATGGTTTAGCAAGCATACTGAACTGAATTGACTATCTAAAAATTCACTAAAATATTCATTAGCACAGTTGAAAATGTCAATAAATGACACTTCCAATGTCTTCTTTAACCGACAAATGAAGCAGCGGGGAGGCTCCTTTGTTTTTCTTTGGCTGGGAATTTGGCTCGCTATAGCAGAAACTTCGTGATAGCCAATCTTGTTATATGAAAACAGAATACACGGAGGTCTATGGAAAAAACATTGGGGCCCATTTGGGGCCCGTGCTTGTTATGACGGAGTTTGCCTGTACATGATTATATATGGCCACGGTATGGATGACGCACAATGACAACTTACTCATGCCCAATCGATTGATTTAATGGTCAACAAAATTCCATGAAATGTAGATTAAAATAAAAGAAAATAGCAAAAAGAGAAGGAAAAGTCAGAAGAACAAGGATTTGACTCATGTCAAAGATAGTGTTCCACCTTTGTAGAAAAACTACAGAATCATACATACAAGGGCTTATCATAATACCCTGAAACTAGTTCATGACTTGTTGGTGACTAAGTTTCTGTTCAGTCACAAGGAAGTCGTGGCGACATCTCCTGGAGACAAGCGGGGTCTCCGAAGAATCTTGGGAAAATGTTCCGTTTTTTTTTAAAGATTTTTTTTCAGTCTCCAGCAAGTCTCTGAGACGTTCCTGCTACGTCTGAGACTAACGTCTGAGACAACCCAGAGACTTACCTGAGACCAAGAAGACTGAGGAGAAAAGCCTAGGATAGATACATTTGTAGATCTAAATAGATATAGACTGGAAAAATTTGCGATGACATAGCATTTGCGAGAGCGAAAGCCATTTTCCGGTCTCATGAGTCGCGGTGATGTCTCCGTCAGTGAAATAGGTCCTTAAGTGCTAAATGCTAAAGTGCTAACTAAATGTCGTAAGAGATGACAGCGGATGGATTGCTGGGATAAGAGAGAGACAGGCGGCTGCATTGCTGGTTACCATGGAGACAGCAGTAGGGTGGGTTTCGTGCAGAGACGTGCAAATGCATACAAACACATTTTCAAGCATCTACTGAAGCTGATCGAGTTAACCCTTTGTGTGCTACTTGTAACTTTTGTTCACAAATAATACACACAATTCTCCTGGAGCAGTAGTTAATCAAACACGCAATGGTTCATTCTTTGCTTGAATTGAATTGATTGCTGCAATATTTTTATGTTATCCATACCCCAATGATGTATTGCTAAGTAGCATGACAAATGATACATCCATTGATGCGCTAAGGTTTTAGATGGAGAGGAGGAAGGAAGAAGGAGGAAGGAGGAACGAGAATAGGGAAGAGGAAGAGTGAGTGGAAGAAGGAGAAGAAGAAAGTGAAAGATGAAGACAAAAAGTTAAATATGGAGAGAGAAATAAAAAGGAGAGAAATAAAGCAAGCAAAAGGGAAGGAGAACGGGAACAACATGAGGAGAAAGAGTAGTAGGAAAAGAAAAAGAAGGGGAAGGAGAAAGGGAGAGGGAAAGGATAAGAATGAGGAAAATGAAAAGGAGGAGATGAAGAGGAAGAAGAAGAAGAGGAAGAAGAGGAAGAAGAAGAGGAGGAGGAGGAGGAGGGAAGGAAGGGGAGGAGGAAGAAGAAAACAAAGAAGAAAAAGAGGACAAAGAACTAGAAGTAGAAGAAGGGGAAGAAAAAGAAGAAAAAGAGGAAGAAGAAGATGATGAAGAAGTAGAAGGAGAAGAAAAAAAGAAAAAAGACAAGGTAGAAGAAGAAGAAAAAGAAGAACAAGAAGAAGAAGAAGAAGAAGAAGAACAAGAAGAAGAAGAAGAAGGAGGAGGAGGAGGAGGAGGAGGAGGGAATCAAGGGGAGGAGGAAGAAGAAGAAAAAGAAGAAAAAGAGGACAAAGAACTAGAAGAAGAAGGAGGAGGAGGAGGAGGAGGAGAAGGGGCAGAAGAAATGGAAAAGAAGGAGAGGATAAAGAGGAGGGGGAAGAGGACAGGGTTAGTATGCTCTCTACCTGAATGACGACAAGCCGTGACAGACACCGCGTGATACATGCAACAAAGGTGCACAAAATCGTTCAAACTTAGCCTCACATTAGTCACCTTGCCCGGAGGCGGTTTCCGTGGCGCTGTCCGACGCGGGCGGCTGCGTGGGCGTGGCCTCGGCGCCCTCGCTCTCCTCCGCATTCTTCGCCTGGGCTTCCTTGAACTTCTCCTGGAAGGATTGGGCGGTGGCGGTGTCCTTGAAGCGGATGGCGAGCTGCTCCGAGGCGGGCGTGCCCTCGGCCGCGTCCATGGCGTGCCACACCCAGGCGCGGTCCGACCCTGACATGGGCAGCAGCTGCATCTCAGCAGTGATGTAGTGGTTGGCACACACCTAGCAACGCAATCGGACAAACCAGATAAATTTCTATCAGTCTTGTAGATGCGGAGTGAAATAAGTGCTTGGACTCCTCTTCCTCTCCTTGCAGGGGGTGTTCAACAACTTACTATAGTAAGAATCAAAAGCACATTTTTCTGCATTTCAAAACAGTGAGACTTAATAACGTACCAAAACACAAATGCCTATATCAACTGCAGACTTTAGCCTTTAATAAGCGTTTTAAAACGCTAATTAAAGCCTACAAAAATGTTGATGAACGCCCCCGTGAAGATACGCTCAACCACACACATACACACTCACACACACACACACACACACAACAACTTACCTTGTGGACTTGGTCTCGCCTCATGATGATGCGGTAGGAGTTCGTGGCTTCCTCGTGCAGGATCTTGAGCACGCCAATGCCCCGCTCCTTCCACTGCTTGGCCCCCGTGTCGAAGCGGTAGAGTTTTCCCCGAGCACCGAACGACACCACCTCCTGCTCCTCCCCCGTGACGAGGTCCACCTTGTCCGGCAGTTTGACGAGGGGCTGGAAGTGGGCGTCGCACTCCTCCTCGGGGTACACCTCCTCTCCTCCACCTGACAACGAGATGGATGTAACAGGGACAATTATAATGACGGGTGAAAATCTAATTGAAATTCAAAGAATTATCCCTAGAATAGATTAGATTCGAGATTCAAGTTGAAGTTTATTTCCAATATAGAATTCTCACTACATTGTACAAATGGGCAAATATAGGTAACATATAAGAAAATTGATACATCAGAAGCTTAGATTTATAATTCGTGATGCATTATGTAAATATTCAATAACGATATGTCACAAAAACCTGCTCCATCAAAATCAACATCCTTTGGCTTTGTGATGTTTACAGTTCAGCTTGATTCTAGGAATAACTTTTTTGTTCATACTTTTCAAAGGTGCTAAAATGTTTTATCACCAAGTAGCCCAGAGGACAGGCTGATCGTACTGCTCTATTCTTAACGGGATAGTTCATCCTGAAATAATTAGGTTTCAATAAAAGGAGACACATACGAGAAACATATTAGTGAAGGTTTGACAAAAATCGGTCAAAGTAAAAGAAAGTTATAAAATGTTTACATTTCAATTTTGTGACGTCATGTGCGAGGTGATCTCCCATATGTTGTGTAATACAAAATTACATAAATTGCTCTTTTCCTGTTTTTGACAACGGAATGATTTTTGTTCATACAGGTATGTGTGTAAAAACATATTTCTGATGATGTATCAAATGCACAGGTACAATGATGCTTTTTTTTGTTTTTTTAGAAAATGCACATTTTAAAAAAAATTGTACGCAACATATAGGAGAGCACCTTGTAAGTGACGTCACAAAATCAAAACTTTAAAATATCATAACTTTCTTACCCTTTGATAGATTTTCATCAAACCTTCACTAAAATGTCTGCTGTTATTGAAACAAAAATCATTTCAGGATGAACTACCCTTTAAGTAGCTATGATTTACCTGTTGCTCCTTTAGTAGAGGATGAAGCTGTCGTGTCCGGTTTTGAGGTGGAAGACGTCTTGATCATTTCTGATAATGCGGCCGATAGTTTGGGGTCGCAAGCCTTAGCCTCAGACTGTGATTTCACCTCTCCTACTAATGAAGAAGTTCAAAAATATTAATGATTGTGATAATGATTGGAAGACTACGGGAGTAAAATATTTCATCCTTAATAACTGAAAAACATGCACAGATAGATTGAAGAAGTGATGTCGTTTCATAAAGCTCTTGGCATAGGTCCCAAGCACTTCAAGAAAACAAAGTTCCCTGATTTTTCCCTAAAGAAGTCTCAAAATTCCATGATAATTATTTCAATTAAATTTTTCCACTTGCACATGTTTTCTATTTGAACAAAATATAACAGAGTCTGACTGACTATTTTCAATTTTCAGGTCAATAAAAATTCCCTCACTTTTCCCTGACTGGGAGAAAAATCGTTTTCCCATATTTCCCTGATGGCCTGGGAACCCTGTCTTTATTGTGTTATGCATATGTTATGCTATGCATGCAACGAACATTTATCCACCTCTATTTCTTCCATATTACACAAAAATAGCTCAGTGATAATCTGCAGAAACCTTCCTACTCTACACTTATAACTTGACATTCCTGCAAATCCTTCTATTGTCTAGCATGCTAATGCCAGGCACTCTCACTAAGTGTCCCCGCTATGATCACCGATGTTTGCTCTACCCACAGAGTTTAGAACAAGTTGTCATGATAACAATCTCATAAAATGTTACACTTCAGTACCCTATTGTAATAAAGGGAGTATCCTGTACTGGAAAGACAAAAAGGCCTTCAAAAGGTAATCATGAGCAATATTCTTGCCAATGGTCTTAAATTCATGTATTGTCCATTTTAGAAACTTGCTGAAAGCTATTTGCCATAAAACTATCCACATTTGGAGTAATTAGTGATTTAATCACTAATTATTCCAAATGTGGATATGAGAGCAAATAACTTTCAGCAAGTTTCTAAAATGGACAATACATGAATTTTAGAAAGTTGGTAAGAAGATTGCTCACAATCACATTTTGAAGGCCCTTTTGTCTTCCCAGTACAGTATACTCCCTTTAAACTGATTACAGAATGCAACAAAGTGGGAAAATAAGGAGACAGAGGAGGGGAGAGGAGAGTGAGAAAAAGGAATTATAGGGGACAGAAAAATAAAGGAAAGGAGAAAGAAGAGAAAAGGTATTCTATTTGTCAGAGAGTTGTTGTTCCCTTCCACACCAATGTGCCTACCTGAGGGTTTAGTCTTCCCCCCATCAGCCCCTGCATCTCCACCACCAGTATCTCCCACCTCCTCCGTCTCCTTCTCCCCTCCTCCGCCCACTCCCTCGCCCGCTTTCACCACCTCCTCCCTGGCTGCCTCCACGGCTTCCTTGAAGGCGCGGGCCGTGTCAGGTGACTTGAAGCGCACCGCCAGCTGCTCGTTCTGAACGGGGCCGTCAGACACGTCCATGGCCGCCCACACCCAGGCTCGGTCTGAGCCCGACATGGCGCGGAGTTCGGTGGACGGCGTCACGTAGTGGTTGGCGCACACTTTGAACACCTGCGTGACAGGAGGACAAAGTGGATCCATCTATGTACCATGTTTGGTGGATATTGTTTCATTCGATTTCTGGGCCATGTTGCATACAAGTTTTCAATAGTTACTACCATGGCAACAGGTGAAATAATAAGAGCTCACTGGATGTTGCCATGGCAGTTACCATTGATGGTAAGTTACAATAATTGGAAACATATACCCAACGTAATGCTGGTTATTGTAAGAATTAACTTTTTCTCTTTTATGGGGGGGGGGGGGCAAAATTCATTGAACCTTGACTTCTTTGGGGTATTTCCTTAAATCGCATCATGCAGGGTCAAACCATGTTCGGTTGATATTGATTCATCAAATTGCTAGAAATTGTGAACAATCTTAACATCTTGCAATTTGCGGCCTTTGACCTTTGACCTCTGAGGAGTATCAAAAGTGCATCATGACATGGCGATCCATCTCCGTCCCAGATTTGTAAGAAATTTGATAGATTAGATTTCCAGATACTGTGAAAAAAGAAAAACACTGCATTTTGGGTGCAAATTTGGGCAGAGATCTTTTGACCTTTGACCTCTTGAGGCACAAGACGTCGTGCTAGTTGCGTACCTGCTCTCTTCTCATGACAATCCTGTAAGCCTGGAGCTCAGGGCTGTACAGCAGCTTGATGTCCCCTATGCCCCGCTCTTTCCACTGCTTCGCCTCCGTGTCGAAGCGGAACAGCTTGGCTCGGTGAGAGAACCTTACTTCCTCCTCTTCCTCCCCTGCAGGATAGGATAAAATACTTCAGTTTAACCCGTTCTTTACTGACCTGGATTTTCTCCGCTTAGACACTGAGCAGCGCAATTCCAGCATAATCTGCTGTATGGATAATAGACAACAGGCTACAAATAAACTTCAGATTCCTTATATGGCGCAATAAAGCCATATCCATTTGGCTCCTGCAGTTCCATGGCAAATTTGTCTCCGAACCAATATAATCATTTCTCTTAATGAATGTCAAAATAGTACTTTCAGAAATATTCATACGCTGTAAGGATAGCATAGGCGACTATATGAAATCGACCATCTAAGTCTCAGAAGAGATGTCATTTCTCTGACCTGTCCTGACTTCATAGTCATCCGGCATCTGGACGATGGGCTCGAAGTAGATGTCGTCCCCCTGCTCGACCTCGTCATCCTCCCCGCCCGAGACTGTGCGCGACCTAGAGAAGGATGTCTTGGGGCTCCTGGCGGTCGCACCTGGCGATTTAGCAGCCCCGCCCGGCGACTTGAGGGGGCTCTTCGCTGTGACGGCGTTGATGTCCATGCGGAAGGAGAAAGCCGAGCCCTTGGACTTGGCCAGGTCGGCAAAGCTAAGTGCTGGCTTGGGATCTGATGCTGGCGCTGACGCCCCGGCTTCAGCATCACTGCTCAAGGCCTACAGACACACACATTGGTGGGGGTTTAGGATATGAACTTATTTGGGATGGCTACTTTCCATGAACACACTGCGTTTTGCTGTGCATTATACTGTGGTGTGATAGAAGTCAACTTACCACCCCCTCAGCCTAACACCTAACACCCACTGTAATGCCCACTTTCCAGCAGGATTATCCCGAAGCTAATGGTCCTCAGGTGACCCATACCCAAATACTGTGACGGTTAAAAAGGAGCGTCGTTTACCTTTTCTCTTTCTCTAAATCCCCCGGAACCCCTATGCAACATTTTCACAGATATACATATCAATATAGTAATCATTACAGGCAAAATGGCGGCATGCAAAGTCCCTACAAAGATCAACGTAGGTTTACAAAGAACAGAGGCCAGTTTGGCGACCTGGGCAAGAATAATGGAAATGCTGTTTGGGCTGCTGCATTAGATTTCATGCTTAAAGGGGATATACTATACGGGGAAGACAAAAATGCCTTCAAAAGGTGATCATGAGCAATCTTCTTGCCAATGGTCTTAAATTCATATGTTTTCCATTTTAGAAACTTGCAGAAAGTTATTTGCCCTCAAATGATCCACATTTGGAGTAATTAATGATTATTAGTGAAATCTTTAAAATGTTCGGGCCAAACATTTTGAGGATTTGTGATTTAATCACTAATAACTCCAAATGTGGATCATTTGAGGGCAAATCACTTTCAGCAAGTTTCTAAAATGGACAGTATATGAATTTAAGACCATTGGCAAGAAGATTGCTCACGATCACCTTTTGTAGGCTTTTTGTTTTCCCAGTACAGTATATTCCCTTTAATACCTACTACAGAAAACGAACAACATACTGGAAGGCATTAACAATATGAAAAGGGAGAGAAAGATGGGAATAGGCTGCTCAGTACATGTACATGGACAAATTTATGATGAGATTGTTTCAAGACTTAAATGCCTGGAATATGGTCAAAAAAAGGTACAAGAGCCTAAATACAGATTATTACAACATATTGGTCGCTTACATTCTCTACGCAAACAACTTTGATTTTGCAAGATCGAAGTGAAAGGGCTTTCTAAGGTGATTTCAATTTTACAAAGACATTTTAAGCATACACCCAGTAGTAGTATGGATAGCGTGGTCAATCCTGTAAATTAATGAAAATCTGACTTGTTTTTCATTCATGACAGGATGGAGCATGCTATCCTTACTTCTACTGGGTGTATGCCTAAAATTTCTTTGTAAAACTTTGGTTCTGTTTCAATCTACCCAATCCACACCAACCTGGACTGTTTACCTCACAACTTTGAAAGTCATGACACACCCAGATATATTAAGGAGAGACTGATCAAAGCAGAATTCTGCTTACCTTCATAGCTGCCGAAAATGGGTATCCACCTTTCGGTTCCGCAGTGGAGACCTTTGGTTCCGCTTGCTTCCCTGAGGGACTGCCAAAGGAGTACCCGACGGATGACGACGGGGCGTCGCTCTTCGTGTTGCCAAACGAGAACTGTTGCATCCCAGAACCAAAGCTGAACTTGTCGGTGATGACGGTACCGCCGGGAGTCGTGGCGCCGGAGGTGGGGCCAGGGACTGCTGGTGCACCCTGCGATGAATCGCCACCACCAAAGACAAAGGCACCACCAGCGGTTGGTTGAGTAGAATCCGCAGGTGTTTTAGTTGTGATGGCAGATTTAGCAGCGGCAGTGGAAGTAGAACTTGCTGGAGTTTGTCTGGGGAGTCCCCCATCTGTCGTAGAACTGGCAGGGAAGGGCATGGAAGCAAAGGGCAGTTTACCGAAGGCCGGTGCAGCTGCGCCTCCTGCCGGCTTGTCACCGAAGCTGAAGCCTGTCGATGGTTGTGAGGCCGAGGAGCTTGCTGCGACCGGAGAGGAGAAGCTGAAACCAGTCGGCAGCTTGAAAGCACCGCTGTTGAAAGCACCGGTGCTGGCGCCGAATGGAGCCGGAGCTTCCTTGGGGGCGGATCCTGGTTTGGGGGCTTTGCACGCCACGCATGCCGTGGAGTTGGCGGAGTTGTTGAGATAGCAGTCGTCGCAGTCCCAGGTGCCGGCCTTCTTGGCGAACTGGGAAGCCAAACTGGCAGAAGCCTAGAGGGAAGAATGAAACATTTCTCAGTATTTGCTGAATCAGCCATCCACATCATCAAGAAATATCAAGAAAGATAAAGAAAGCCAAGCGTTAGCCTGGTGGAAAGTGTCGCTGACCAGCTAGTAGATGTTGTTTCAAGTCCCTATGTGATCCTCTTTCTCTTTGCTTTTATTTACAGATTGATCAATCAAACTTATTACTCCAGAGAGTAACAGGAAAATAAAGATTTTATAAACAACTTTATTTACCACTCACCCTATCCCTCTCACAAAAGTAAGTATATCTCTTTAACCACAATTATCCCATACCCTTAACCCCCATCTATAGTCGGCAATATGGTTGTGGAGAAAAACTGCGGCAGGGCAATAAAATCCATATTGACTCCTTTAATACTAGGGCAATATAATTAATATTGACTCCTGTAACACTAAGGTAATAAAATCCACATTGACTCCTGTAATACTAAGGTAATAAAATCCATATTGACTTGTGTAGTCCTCTCACACACTTGACCTTTTGCTGGAGGTGGTATCAAATATTGAGTCATAGTTAAACAAATGTTAACTGATCTGATTTGTATGGTTAACACTATAGAGACAATATGTTCTCCAAACATGCACTCCCCTCCCCCAACTAAATTGTTCTGCAACATTTAAATGGTTTCGATGGAGCTCAATACACTTCTTTTCTTTTTTTCTTTTTTTTTCTTTTCTTTTTTTTGGGGGGGTCACTATTCCTCCAACAAGAGCTTAAAACATACACCCTCCTCACAAAGTCATTATTTTGGAGGAGCGTGATAAATCTGGGAGGGGGGCCCAAATTTGCGCCACCCCCACCCTGGGATTAATCCACAAACAGCTTACATCTGTTTTGTCTTCTCCCTTATCACTAGAGTCGCCGACTAGTAGGCTCATCAGCTGGGGGTTGGCCTTCGTCGGGGAAAGCTTGACATCCGTCTAAAACAGAAGAGAAAAATAGAGGAAGACAAGATATCACACATGTGGGGCTAACATCTTTCCTTTAAAAAAAAAAAAAAAAAGTGGAAAAAGAAAAACGCCCATTACCAGACAACATGGGACTTAACATATGATGGGAATTAACACGATATGATGGTTTAAAATTTGACAGAATCAAAAACTGAATTTCAAGTGCCCTGCATCAAGGCACCACGAGACATGTGAGGGAAAACTTGTTTCCAGTCACTCCTGTAATCTCTCTCACTGTTCAGCACTTCTCATTGCAACAAACAGCACGCCATCTTTGATATTTATGCCAAATGTAGACAGGCATTTCCAACATGATGTTTCATGGCCACCACAAAGCTTGTCTGATACTTGTCTCTTATTGATCTCAATCACTTAGACAGGTGCATGCAGGACATTGGTAGAAGGCAGTCTGTGTGAAAATTGCTTTATGGAACAAATTCCTCACCCAGTCTCTACATTGTTAACATTCAGTAGAACAGTCACTATATTTACTCCATAAAGTGTTTGCAAAGACATTTTATTTGTTATCAGTACCTCATCCATTCTTGAAGTTGGTAACATTCAAAAGAACAGATGTTCAAAAGACTCCAGAAAGTTTTGAGGGACGACATTTGATCATTTGGTCATTTTTCATTGATGCATTACCCAACTCTTTGAATTGTTAACATTCAATAGAACACTTATTCAATAGACTCTGTAAAAAAAATTTGGGAGACATCTGATGGATCATTTTTCATTCATTCGATACCCAACTCTTTGAATTGCTAACATTCAATAGAACAGTTGTTCAATAGACTCCAGAAAATTTTGGGGGAAGACATTTGATGGATCAGTTTTCATTGATGCGTTTACCTGACTAGCGCCAGCGCCAGCACCAGTTAGCTCCTGTTCTTCCTGTTCCTCGTCCTGGTCTAGATCTGGGTCGACCTGACCCAGCATCGACTGGGCCTCGACGACCGCATCCTTAAAGGCTTGGGCGTCCTCGGCGTGCTTGAACTTGACGGCCAGCTGCTCGGTCTTGGCCTCCTCCTCGGAGAAGTCCATAGCAACCCAGACCCAAGCCGTCTCGGAGGCATTCATGGGCTTCAGCTCCAACTCCTTAGTGATCCAGTGGTTGGCGCACAGCTGTAAGGTACAGGGTTCAAGTCACATATACATTAATACTTTGATTATAACATAATAAACTTCATGGTCTCCTTCTAAGATGTCTATAAGCCATCCAGACCCAGGTTGTCTCTGACGTATGCAAAGGCTTCAGCTCCATCTGATCCGTGCTCCAGTGGTTGGCCCACAGCTGCAAGGCCCGGGGTTTAAGTCATGTCACTGCACAATATATTTCACCTCCTTCTTCCCAAAAGTTTCTTGTCACCTTTTCCATGTCATCCAAATGTAGTGTGTATATTGGTATAAATATGTTCATAATTATGCATATAAAGATACTTGACATGAAATGAAGATGAGGTACAGTTGATACACATGATACACATAAATCGAGAGAAAAAATTGCAAGAAAAACAATTTAATTTTAATTACCTGCATAGCACTAAATCTTAAGAAATGGGGGTTAGGGGACGTAAGAGTTGCAAACTAACCTTGAAGATTTGGTCCCTCCTCATCAGGACCCTTGCATTACCCGTCTTGGGGTTGCGCAGCACCTTGATGTCGCCCACGCCGCGCTCCTTCCATGTCTTGGCGTCGCGGTCGAAGCGGTAGAGCTTGGCGCGGTGGCGGAACAGCTCCTCCTCATCCTCCTCACCCGTGTCGATGGTGCCGACGTCGGGCAGGGAGATGATGGGCTCGTAGTGGGGGTCGTACTCGTCCTCGTGGTGGTGGTCGTGGTCGTCCGCGCCCTCGCCGCCCCGGAAGGACGACGAAGCGCCGCCGAATACAGGTGCACCCGCATTGGCGAAGGAGAACGGCTTATCGGCCGCTGAACGGTGAAGGAATGTAGATCAAATTTTGTGATTACACAATCAAAGTCATCTAATACTTAGCTGAAAATAATGACATAAAGTGCTAAGAAAACCTCAGTTAGTTTTTGCAGGGTGTCTTAGCAGCAAGTTTCTGTTGTGTTTGTTCATAGCTGGCATGGAAAAGAATTAAAATCATTTGCCCGGTTGAGACTTTCGTCTGCTATGTGCTGCAAGCTTCAGTATTCAACATCTATAAATCAATAATGTAAGAGACTGACTGCTAAGCATTTGCTTAACTCTTCATTTCATTTTCTTCAATTTGATAGAATATAACATCACAAAACAAGAAATGGCAAAAAAATTATACATTGCTCTGATAAAAAAGTAGTTTTCACTCAAACCATATGCATTATGCTACTTATGCTGCATTCCAAAAATTATATTTCTTTTTGATTATGGAAGCTAAATCTTGTGGATTAATGGTTGAAAACATCCTTACAGTTTTTGCCGAAAGATCCAAAGCCTGACGACTGGCCAGCTGCTATCGTTGCGAACGAGACTCCCCCTTCCGAATCACCCCCGCCGAACAGAGTGCCGCCTGGCAGAGGAAAAGACATAGAGATATTTGACAGATTACAAAGAGCTAATCATTATGAATTCAGGGTTGTTTGTATTACTGAGTAGACAGCAGATGAATTTAGCTTTGTGTGATATTCAAAGGTTCTTTAGCTGCTGTTACACCCATTTGGAATACATTTTGGACTCCAACAAATCATATCCATAGACAGCGGTTTCATTTTGATGTCCTTTATTAACAACTCCAGAACTTTACATTTACTCCGGCTTCCATGGTCATGGTAGTGTGTCCTTGAATGTGCAAATCACAAAGGAATTTATCTCCAGATATTACACCATTTAGACATGGAGATATTTGACAGATCACAAAGAGTCAATCGTTATGGATTGAGGGTTGTTTATATCACTCAATAGATACCAGAGGAATCAAGCTGTGTATGATATTTAAATGTTGTTTAGCTGCTGTCGACCCACGGCAGTTCCAATCTCAAATGTAATAACTATTAACTTGACTACTTTAACACTTTTTACTCTCTAAAGAGGAGTTATTGATGGAGGACAAGAGGGGAGATACTTTCAATTTAGATTCAAAAGAAGTGATAGCTGGTGGGTGTTTCACCAAGCTGTTCGTAAGCTACGAACGACTTTACGAAGACCGGTGAGCCCTTCTTGTGCTAAATGCGATACCACACTTTGTTCCTGTTTTAACATATTGGGAGTTAATTTCCAACAATCCTGATAAAATTTGACAAGTCATAAGATTTGTATTCAGACAAAGTCTTGAACAAGAGTTTTCATTTATAAACATCAGATTTGAACTTAAGCTGATAGGAATCAAAATAACTGAGAATGTGATTTAGCACAAGAAGGGATCACCAGTCGTTCGTAAAGTCGTTCGTAGCTTACGAACAGCTTGGTGAAACACCCCCCTGTACACATGTGTCATTCACAAGGAACCTCACCTGGAGAACTCGTAGCTCCAGCAGCTACACTGCCAAATGACATGGGGCCAGAGCCAGCGGCTCCGAAGAGAGTTGTCGGCTCTGTAGGGAGAAGGGAGTATTTAATCTGACAAAGAAAAACTTGTATCTCCACTGGATTTCAGAAAAACACCCCAATAACTTTAGTCCTGACAGAACACACTGCTCTTTGAATAAAAGACATGTAAATCACCCTACTAACTGTAGACCTCCTTAGCCTATGGAAACTGAATGGCCCCCTTGTAAAGTGTTTATGGGAATGAGAAAAGATAGAAGAATATGTGTCAATCGTTCTTGGAATGAGTTATCTAACAGAGAAAATATGGAGAACCAGCCAACTGCCTTTATTCCTGATAGAATCAATTGATTATTGGAATAAAAAACAAGTAACCTCCCCACTAACTGTATCCCTCACAGACTTAACCATTAGCCAATGGGAAACTAACGACCCATATGTAAAGTCTATAGGAATAAGATAATATAGGAGTAAATGGGTGAGTTGCTAGCCCCCACATTACCTTTTGGCCTGACAGCTGGTGAGGCCACAGGGGTAGAAACAGCAGCAGCTTTCCCCTGGCCGCCTCCCGTGTAGAGGGCGTCAATGTCGACATCGTCAAAACAACCGATGCAGCCCTTGCATGGGCGTCGACCTGCGTTCTCGTACAGATAGAAGCCTGGGGGCAGCATGAGCCTCTCAGCTCTGGCTCGCTGCTCTGCAGTGGGCGTCGTCATGGAGACGAAAATCACATCGTCGTCTACCATAGATTATAAAGAATAATAAAACAGATTTTTGTTAAAATGTTGCTCTTTGTTAGAATTGCATTGCCATGTAGACAAAAGTCAATTCATCAGGCAAAGAACGATAAAAAAGACATCATCTCCTCATTGATTTCAATGACTAAATGATTTTGAAACGATGTCTAATCATCATCCTTAAATCAAACAAGAATGCATCCTGTGGACGCCAATGAATGGTGGAGATTGATTACGTTTATCTTGACCAACACTGCCTATGACATTAAGTGCAAGTACAGTGAAACCTGTCTATAGTGGCCACCCAAGGGAAACACAAATTGTGGTCTTTATAGACAAGTGGCTGCTATAGGCAGGTCCTTTAACACATGATCTCTCCGGGGGAATTGTTTTATTGGCCACTATAGACAGGTGGCTGCTACGACAGGTTTGACTGTAATATATTATTTTTGTAGTGTGTGCAAATTTTCAAACAATGATACTGCTAAAAGCTTGCTTGAGGTTTGTCTGAGTAGCAGCAATAGATTCATAGTATATTTCATCAATTGAAAATTTATCACTAGATACAGGTGAATGTGATAGCGCATTACTATAGAGTTAGAGAGAAAGTTGTGAATACATTACAAAAATGATCTACTGCTCTGTAACAAGATATTATCTTGCAATGCAGTTCCAATGGCTGGCATCCACTCTGAATCTATAGATTGTTGCTACTCTGACAATCCTCGGACAAGCTCTGTATGTGGGTCTGTCTACAGTAAAGGCATATTTTTTGACACAACTGAATCATTTGAAATAATGACCACCTTGCACCACCAAAATATTGCATGTCGAGTTTTGAATTTCCTCAAAAATAACTTGAGCTAAAATCCTGCTCTGAATGTTCAATATTATATCTTTCTAAACGAAGCCTGTATATATTTGCTAAATCACAGTGGTAACGGGAAAGACAAGTGTATTTCAAGCTTGTCTGTCCCGTTAACAACGTGCTGTGGCAAATTTGTAGAGGGCAAATTTTCTGAAGCTTACATATTTTATTTTTATTGGCTGGTTTATTTAAGAGACAAAGAAAATAATTGGAATTTCAGAGTAAATGTACCCACGACTGTGGACAGGCCCATATGTGAATATGCATTTACTCACCATTGTCCGATGTCTTGAAAGTGACAGACTTGGGCGAACCAGTGGCCTTGGGTGAGGCACGTTCCTTGGCTAGGGGGCTCTGTGCTGGTGGTTTAGCGGGCGTGGTCTGCTCCCCCTCCTGGTAGACCTTCGGGGACGAATAGAACCCGGGGTACTGCGGAGACTGCACCCTCGTGTCTTGACTGATGTCTAGTTTGCCAAACGTAGCGACGGGCGTGGTCTTAGCTGGCGCGGCAGGTTTGAAGACGCCCGTCGTCGCTAGGGAAGTGGTGGGCGTGGCCGAAGTGGTTGGTATGCCGAAGGAGAAGCCGGCGAATGGGGACGGGGCGGCGGAGGAGGTGGCGGTGACTGTGGCCGGCTTGCCAATAGAGGGCGCCGGCTTGATTGCGTTGGTGGAGAAGGAGAAAGTGCTGAAGGTTTGGCTGGGCTTGGCAGAGGCAGAAGCAGACGCAGACCCGAACCCTGGGAACTGGAACAGCAGACAGGAAATGTTAACCCTCTCAGAACCAGAGGGGCAGGAAATGCGTGATAAGGCAACAAGCTTTTACTGGCTTAGTACCTAAGGGGTTGATACAATCAAACCTGTATATAAAGCCCACCTGCTGATAAAGACCACACTTTTTGTTTCACCTGAGTGGACTTTTTGTACAGATTACTGTAATACGGGAGGGCGTTTCATGAACATTTTTTGTCTGACAAGCTGTCTTTCTCTGACAGTTACCATAGTAACAGTCAGAGGTTAGTGCCTCTCAGCCAATCAAAACCAAGGATTTCACTGAAGTTGTCAGCACTGACCATCCAGTCAGTGCTGACAATGTTCATGAAACGCCCTCCACGTTGTTTCACTTTAATGGATATATGTGGTCTGTATAGAGAGATGGTCACTGCATATGAATCGCCACTGTGATCGTAATACAATTTATGGAACAGGACTCCACGTAGCCCATGACACAAATGGTAACACATTCTGTAGAGATTGGGCCCTTATCATCACTTACGAGCTTGCAAGGCAGCTAGAACAACTTGAAGCTTGCAGTGGTATATTAGTAATAACAGATACGTTGCAATAATTATGATTCTTCGCTGCTGATCTCCACACAACAGGGCACAGAATCTTGATTTCTTACTTGTATCCCCCCATACTTCATATCAACAGGTTTGAATATATCTGTAAGCTTTTTGTTCTCTGTGGTTAAGCGCTACATTAACCCACTGCTAAGTTAGATTTTCAAGGACTCAAGAAATTGTTGAGAACTCTCGTCCAATAAAAATGTGTACTGCAGTAACCAAAGGGGCATGGCTTAATTGCGCCCTACAAGGAATTTGAAATTTATTCATAGCCTGTTGTCTATTGTCCATACAGTATATTAAAGAGCATATACTGTACTGGGAAGGCAAAAAAGCCTTCAAAATGTAATTGTTAGCAATCTTCTTGCCAATGGTCTTAAATTCATGTATTGTCTATTTTAGAAGCTTGCTGAAAGTTATTTGCCCTCAAATGATCTACCTTTGGAGTAATGAGTGATTAAATCACAAATCCTCAAAATGTTCGGGCTAAACATTTTGAGGATTTAATCATTAGTCATTAATTACTCCATATGTGGATCATTTGAGGGTAAATAACTTTCAGCAAGCTTCTAAAATAGACAATACATGAATTTAAGACTATTGGCAAGTAGATTGCTAACAATTACATTTGAAAGCTTTTTTGCCTTCCCAGTACAGTATATGCCCTTTAAGCGGGAGTAGCTCTGCTCAGTATCTCCATGGAGAAAAGCCAGCCCGCATACATTATATGCACTCAATACAGAATACAATTAAAACACATGTTATCATGATTGTATACAAACCTGTGAGTGGGATGAAGAGTCAGCGATCGCAGGTTTGCCCAAACCTTGGCTCTGTCCTCCGTCTGGCTTGAATAGCGCCTGCTGCACCCCTCCACCACCCAGAGGGGGGTTGGCTGCACCCCCTGCTCCAATACCAAAGGGGCTGGCACCCACCCCTCCTCTCGCCATGGGCGGGGTCACGTTCTCGATGCCTCTGTCGGCGGGGGTCCCGGTGGTGGAGGCAGGGGAAGCGAAGCCACGCCCGGGTGGGGTGGGCGTGGCAGTGATAGCCGAGCCGACGCCCGGAGAGAAAGTGGCGGGCGATGCTGGTCCCGGGGACTTAGTGGGGGTGCCACTGGTGATGGAACCACCTGCAAAACAAAACGTGTGTATCATTTTGTATACTTCATAATGTAATACATCCATTTTACAATTATAGTCTGATCTGCAAAAACATTGAGTACCAAAGTGGTGTCATCACATCCATTGTTATGCAGGTTGCTGGTTCTAAACAACATCGCTCAAGTCAGGGTTTCACTGGTCCAACAATGTCTAGTGGGCTAGTGTCGGGCACGCCCAAAGAGAGTCCCTGGTCTAATCACTGATGTTCTCCTCACATAATTTAGTACCATTTGTCTTGACATTATGCTTATATGACGACACGCGGCATTTCCAACAGGAATGACAAAATAACATTTCATATCTGTAACTAATATAATATCACTTTAGTATTCATATTAGTAATCATCTTTACTCTAGGTCCCTAGTCGTAACAGAGTTGGAAAGGAAACTATAGAAGCTTAACACAAAATATGTCACTGCCTGTATGCTAAGCATATCTGGATAGAAGCAATATCCAAAGCACTGTAGAAAAACGATCAAAGGCTTTTGATAGGATAACCATGTTTTAATATAAATTAAACAAATGGTGATGGGGCCATGTGCAAAACATTATTTCATAATGCAATGCATTATCCATATGACAATTCTTTTTACATTTATAGCCAAATGTAAACTGACCCTGGAACATGACTAATGAGAGTGGTTTTGCATTATCCAATTAATGATGCTGTTTATGATGTGAACTCTGTCTGATGCGAACTCACCCAAGAACATGAATGAAGAAATTTGTTTGCATCCATTTGACATAAAGTTCACATAAAGTCTAGTGTGAACTTAGCCTTGAACATGACTGATGAGATATTTTTGCATTATCCATTTAAAGATACTATGGATGTTTACAACCAAATGTGAGCTCACCCTCGCATTATTCATTCGTTTATTTTTTTTTAATGTTTAAAGTCTAATGTGAGCCCACCCTTGAAAATTAATAATTTGTTTTTTTGCATTATCCATTGAACAATCCTTTTAATGTTCATAGTCGGATGTAAGCTCACACTCAACATGACTGATAATTTTTTTTTTGTATTATCCATTTGACGTTCCTTTCATGTTTATAGTCCAATGTGTCCTCACCCTTGAACATGACCGATGAGGTTTTATCTCCGGCTGCCATGGCAGACATGTCGCCCCTGCCCAGGACAGCTACCCTCTCCTCCAGCATCTCTGCCCCAGACCTCTGGGCAGGCGAGGCCCCCTGGATACTGGCTGCCCCAGCAGACCCAGAGATTAGCAGCTGCCTCTGTGCTGCTGCTGCTGCTGCTGCTTGTTGTTGTTGCTGCTGCTGTTGTTGTTGTTGCTGCTGGGGGATGGGAGAGTGACACAACATACCCATGAAGCTTTGTTCTTTATCTGTATTTCACAGAATTGATTAACGTGTCCTTGCATTACATGATTTACCACCAGTTTGAGGTGATATATTTTGTGTCTTTTCACCATGTAGAATGTATCAAGAAATGAATTCCTTTGACTCTGCATAAAAAAACATTTTCTGATATTAGTGACAATGTGACTGCCAAAAAGGATCATCCAAGCAGCAGTGACAAATCTTTCCATTTGAACATACCATTGAAGCATCCACAAGTGCTGCATTGGGAAGACTTCCTTACAGCCACTTAACATTTATTAAAGCTAACCCTCATCCTAATGTTAAACCCTAACCTCAACTCTTAGATATATCATTTTACGCCATACCCACACTTGTTTTCTAAAGTTTGGGGTGGCTGTTCCAAAACGGAGTCAATCCCTGATTTTCTCCCTGCCTTGTGATACCTTGAGGCTCTGCATGGCGGCCAGCTGGTCTGCCGTCTTATCCTCTGGCGACGCCCCTGCCCCGATGGAGGTGTACATGCCGTACAGGCTGTCTAGCGGCCCTCGGCTGGTGCCGGCGGCCCGCGGCGTGGACGCCATCATCCCCGGCTGCCCGGCTGCTCCCCGGTCGTACATCGGCAGGGTGAAGCCGTGCTGGCCGTAGTGGAGCGGGGAGGGGACGCCGTAGGGTGAGGGGTACCACGCCGGGTGGCTGGATGGGGGCATGGGGGAGGCAGTGGGTGGGGGCACCATGTGGGAGTGGGGGTGGGCGTGGGGGTGGTAGTAGGCGGCCGCGCTCTGGTCCTGTGGGTGGGTGGCGTGGGGGTGGTAGGCAGGGTGTGGCTGGTAGACAGGTCCGCGCCCAGGGATCTGGACGCTGGGGCTTGTAGCTACAAGATGGAGGAAGGGAAAGGGAGTAAAAAATGACAATAAAATAAGCCAGTTAGGAGTTACACTATGGTCGGACAATCCATTAAATTATCAGAATGCAAACTTGGATTTATTAATTAAGTTGTGTGGATGATGTAATGTGCTCCTTCATCAAAAAACAAAAAGCACAATATGTTAGGGAGAGCACCTCGCAAGTGACATAAAAAAAATCAACTTTAAACACTCATAGCTTCCTTATCCTTTGACAGATTTTTGTCAAACCTTCTCTAATGTGTTTCTTTCACGTTTCTTCTGTTATAAAACCAATTCATCTTCAGGGTGGAGTGGACGTTCCTTGTAAGAAGCCTACTCACACTGCCTGGAAGCCAGGAGCTGCTGCTGCTGCTGTGTGAGCTGCTGGGGTGCTGGGTGGGCCAGGTGAGGGGAGGGGGAGGCTGGATGGGGTGCCACTGCGCTCCCCTGCTGTGGTTTGGAGGGCGTAGTCTGGGCTGAGGAGGGGGTCTGGGGGGCTACCGGGGCTGCGGTGGGGGTAGCTGTCCTCGCCTGTTGCAGCTTAATCTCTTGAAGGTCTTTCTGTGAGGGGGGTAGGAAGAAAAGTGGGGGGCGGGGTCAATTCTTAAACTGTGCCAGTTCAGAGTTTACAACTCTCAGGCAGTACATTATGTGCTTGTTAATGACAATTTCCTTTCTTTATTATTACGATACAATCGTAACACTATTTATATCACACTAAGTATGGCCAGCATTGAGTATGCAACTCCAAATTTGCTCTATCATCTTAAATTAAATATTTATTCATAATTTCCACAGCTTACATCCCATCCCGTGCGTGGGCTGACCGTTCCTTTTCAAAAGTTGCAGCTGAAGAGCCGCTCTTGCCCTCTCTAGCATCGTTTTGCTTCTTCTTATCCTTCTCAGGCTTTTTAGCCGATCGTTTATCTATCTTCTTCCCACTCGCTGAGCTCTTGGGCTCATGACTCGCGATGCTTCAAGAAGTTGATGTGCTAGCTGGGTGCTTAGACCCATGGTGGAGCATCGCCGCCAGAGTTTCGGGGGCCGCGGAGGGCCCCGATACGGTCGGAGAGACACGTGGAAATCCGTCGACTCCCGGTCACGAGAGTTGCTCGAACTCATGATAGAAAACGTGAAATACGATTCCAAATCGAAAGTAAATGTTTACCTTGCCTTGTGTTACTTCTGGAAACAAGATACGAAGAGTCCAAAGTAAGAAATATGACGTATTTCCGAAGAAAAAATACCTTTTCTCTAGAGTGCAGCAGGTGTTTGAACCTGCGTTTGCAGCGAACGAAGCGATAATGAGTGCGCATGCGCGAGGCGGGATCTCAATTAGTCTCCTCCTGAGACGAACGAAATAAAATGCAAAATATAGGGCATATATATGATGTAAAATATTTTTAAATTCTTGTACATTCATATAATCTAAACACGCATGAGGGTAGCGTATAAAAAGGAGAGGCGAATGGTGTTATAAAATGATCAGTAAAATAATTTTGATCAGCTATTGACAGATATCAAATGACTCGTATTTGAGCCATTAGAGAGCCTGGCACTTACAGACAGCTGCAGGACTTGCTTCATGAGTTCCGTGTTGGATTCCAGCAGCTTGTCCTCTCGCTGCATCAGCCGCTGGTTCTGCTCCAGCAGGTGGGAGTGGGACAGGGTCAGGGCTCGCACCTCAGCGGCCAGCCGACGGGGACTGGGGTCCGGACTCAACTATGAAGGAGAGATCAAAAGCATCATGTTAAAGACAGCCCGTCCCTTTTTCAGATCACCACAAAATCATCGAAACATTGGCAAAACATATAAAGAAGTGTTAGCAAGCTGTATATTCATAATTTGAAACTGATACGTAGTGTAAAATTCAAATAATGCATGTAAACAACGTCTGATTAATAGTCTTTACCTCAGGCTCTTAGCAGTTTGTGTTGAAATATCTCCTTTATTGATTAATCTGTTTATTAAATTATAAAACACATTATGAAAAAAATTGTTCTATAGAAGGAATCATCTCCAAAGTTTGGTAATTACTCATAAAATTAGGTTTTCACACATGCATAATAACCACATAGATACTGTAACAAAGACTTACACTTCTTTTGTAGTACGAAAAAAGTCAGTTTGAATTTTAACGTCTAAAATTTTTACGTATCCAGAAAGCTTCAACATGCTATATTCTTAGAAATGGTCTTAAATCACACTTTCTTCAATTTACGATCGTGATAGACGATTTCAAATTTTAAGCTTGCAAAAGGGACGGACAATCTTTAAGGGGTAATCTAGTCCCATCAGTTGATACCAATGGAAGCAGATAAATCTGAGGAGAGCAAATATTTTGAGGAAAATCGGATAACTTAAAAGAAAGTTATGCATGGAATGGAGTATGACAAGATTGGGAGGCAAGGTGGCCATTATTATAATAACTCCCTGAGACTTAGTCTGAATTCTGACTCATCAAACCCCAAATATGAGCAATAACTGTATACGCCATATATTTCACTAGGTTTTTATTTTCGCGAATTTCGCGAATCTGGACTATTCGCGAATTTAACAACACAAAAAATTATGAATACGACATGCTCAAACACAAGTATGACTAGTACTAGTACTCCACGATTGCGAATTGACCCACTCGCAAAATTGTAGAGAAGTCCTGATTCGCAAAAAATTAGACTCACAAAATATATGGTGTATACAGTACCCTACTTAACACCATGGCCCCGTTGCATAAAACTTACCATTGATTAATAACTCTATCATCAATGGCAACTACTATGGTAACATTCCTCAACAGCCAATCAAATTCGAGGGTGCTATAGAAGTTGCCATTGATAGAGAAGTTACCATCAATGGCAAGTTTTATGCAACAGGGCCAATTTGTTTCAAGTTGGTTGCGACATATGAACTATTCCTTGAGCAAGGGCATATAGGGTGACATTTCAACTTTCAACAAAATAAGAATGAGGTCCTTTCAAAACACTGGTCCCTCTGACTCCAGGGCTCTATTGCATAAAACTTACCATTAATGGTAACTCTGCCATCAATGGTAACTACCATGGTAACACTGCTCAACAGCCAATCAAATTCAAGGTTTCCATAGAAGTTGCCATTGGTAGCACAGTTACTATCAATTGCAAGTTTTATGCAAGTGGGCCCTGGTGTAGTTTATCTAGCTTAAAGTCTTCCTCTGTTAGCTCTGAGTGCTGGGAGTACTGATTGATCATGCTACCTGTTCAACTGCATGGCTTCGCGACGGTGTCTCAGGCAAGGATGGTTGGAACACTGACTCGCTACCACCACGCGAGGGCACCCTCCGTCCAGGAGCCGGGGTGCTGGATGAGAGGAAGGAGTGGGAGGAGGCAGAGAGGTTGGAGGAGAGGGCTCCAGGAGAGTGCTCCACCGTCATGATCTGCTCCAGGATGGACTCCTGCTCCTGCTCTATCTCGTCCAGGAGGATGCGGACCTCCTCATGGAGCGGCTGTGGAGGGAAGAGGGGAAGGAGAGGGGGAGAGAAGGAAGAGAGGAAGAGGAGACGGGAGGGGAGATGATAAAGTGGAGGAAGAGGAAAGGGAAGGGGAGCGGAGAGATGTAGAGGGGGACAGAAGGAAGAGAGGAAGAAGAGATGGGAGAGGAGATAAAGTGGAGGAAGAGGAAAGGGAAGGGGAGAGAAAAAAGGAAGAGAGCGGAGAGATGTAGAGGAGAAAGAGAAGGAAAAGAAAGAAGAGAAGTTGGGAGAGGAGATAAAGTGGAGCAAGAGGAAAGGGAAGAGGAGGGAAAAAGGAAGAGAGCGGAGAGATGTAGAGGAAGAGAAGGAAAAGAAAGAAGAGGAGATGGGAGAGGAGATAAAGTGGAGGAAGAGGAAAGGGAAGAGGAGGGAAAAAGGAATAGAGCGGAGAGATGTAGAGGAGGAAGAGAAGCAAAAGAACGAAGAGGAGATGGGAGAGGAGATAAAGTGGAGGAAGACGAAAGGGAAGGGGAGAGAAAAAGGAAGAGAGCGGAGAGATGTAGAGGAGGAAGAGAAGGAAAAGAAAGAAGAGGAGATGGGAGAAGAAGGAGAGGGAGAAGAGGAAGAGGAGAAAAAAGATAAGAGGCAAACATGATAAAGCGTGAAAAAAGGAGTATTTTTTGTTGAACCATTTTAACAAAACTCATTTTAGAAAAGTGAACAAAAAAGCTACAGGAGGGAAAGATTCTTCTCACAGCACTTATGGTTGGTCGAAATTGGAACCGAGAACAGTAAAGAATAACTTGAACTTGAACGAACTGACAGATATGAACAAAATTTGTGTGTCCCTTAACCCTATATAGCCCGGGCTATTTTGAAATCGCATAGCCCGGGGGGGGGCAAAAACAGCCCCCCCCTGAGATCTCGACCGTTGATCGCGCGATCGCGACGAAAATTGGCACGTATGTCACCGATGACGTAATCTCCACAATTCAATTGTCAATCGCACCAAAATTATTCAAATTTATTTTTAATTAATTAATTATGCTAATTAAATGCATAAAATCATAAATTTGGTTGTAAATCTTTAAATATAGCCCCAAAACTGCTAAATTTCAGTCCAGACACTCTTCTTAGGATTATTATTAAATAAGGATTTAAAAAAATTGCAATATCAAAGTTTTTCTTATGTATTTTATTGTTTTTTTTAATTTCTTATGTATTTCTTTGTTTTTTCGACTTTATGTTTTTCATTGTCTTTTCGATGGAAATCATTGGCAACACTATTTCAGTCATAAATAACATGAAATTTATTGTTTTTCATCAGTAAAACTAAAAATAATGATACATTTATGAATTTTGGCTAGATACAGAATTTGCATTCGATTTGTACATGAAATCACGTTTTTGAGCAATTTTTGGTCTGACATGCATGTACAAAATGTTACGTAACTTCGGAACCGCGTACCCCCGCGACGCAAATTTGGTCTTAAAAGTTGCGTGAGATTTGAAGGAAAAAAGTCATGAAACGTCGCGGCACCATCTTTTCGCGTTACAAATTTATTGCGAAAAATGTCGAGGGGGGGGCTGTTTTTGCCCCCCCCCGGGCTAGATAGGGTTAACATTCATTCAAACTACACAATTATATAAGAAGTCTGTCTACACACAATACAATTAATTATGATGATTAATATGATAAAATGTCTTCGCGGCTCACGTTTCTTGGTTCCGCTTCAATGCCATCCATGGTGAGGAAGAGGGTGTGTTTGGATTGGTCAAGGAGGTCTCCCTGCTTCTTGAGGGCCTTTGAGGCGCTCCGGCCGCCGCTGTCCCCGGGCTTCACAACTCCCTCAGTCTGTAGCGAGGCTAACGTGTGAAGCATCTGCACAGATACACAGAAAGCGGTAGTTCTTTAACCCTTCCCATTCTAGAAATATCGCGCCATACGGGGTTTGTGTGTGTTATGCATGTGCAGCATCTGCACAGACAGATTCCCAAATTCACAAAAGAATTTCTGATGAGCAGATGAGTGCACTTGATTTATCGCAAACCCTTCAAACAGCAGAGATGCCAACCTCTTGACACAAAAAATCAGACTGAATATCCTCAAAAATCGTATTTTTGAGTGAAAAATCAGATTTTCACGAAAACTCAACACGACTAGTGGCCTGTTGGCCCCAAGCCAGGAAAATGTTAGAAAAATGTTTTACTGGTAACAATGGGAAAGTGAAATGTTGGCTCTTTCATCTGATCTTCACTCTTTTCATCCCATATCGATTACAGTAATACCAATAATCTTCCCTGTAAAGCAAATGTATAAGTGGCAACACATGCTATCACAATAGTATGAGAGCATCTATTTGGATCTTAGAATAAAGATCAGCGAAGTCACCTGAACCAGACCTGCCAACTTCTGGAGTTCAAAAACTGTATTCTTTAATCCAAAATGTTGTATTTTACCAACAAAATTTTTTTTTTTTTTAAAAACAAACAGATCAATGTCTCATACAGTTCCTACATCGGGCATTTTTTATGGAGCATTGGTTGAACATGCATGATTTTGTCATGACTGGTGTTCTAGATGAACCAATGAACATCCCCAAATTGCTAATGTGAGATGCTGGTAGGATACTTTACAAAACAGAATGGGCATTTCGCCATTGAATATGGCACACACACAAAATAAGACTTAAAAAAAAAAAAAAAAAAAAAAAAAAAAAATCTTTTTTTTTTTTTAAATCGTATTTTTTAGAGGAAAATCGTACTGTCGTATTCAGTTCTAAAAATCGTACTAGATACGACAAAATCGTACTGGTTGGCATGTCTGAAACAGGTTCAATAATGAATGCATGTTTTTTCATATGGTCCTATATTCACACTAGTTACTTTGGTTAAGACAACAGTTTAATCAAATAAGAAATAAACAGTAGTCTTCAAGGGCACATACTGTACTGGGAAGGCAAAAAAGCCTTCAAAATGTAATTGTTACCAATCTTCTTGCCAATGGTCTTAAATTCATGTATTGTCTATTTTAGAAGCTTGCTGAAAGTTATTTGCCCTCAAATGATCCATATATGGAGTAATTAATGATTAATGATTAAATCCTCAAAATGTTCGGGCCGAATATTTTGAGGCAAGAAGATTGCTAACAATTACATTTTGAAGGCTTTTTCGCCTTCCCTGTACAGTATATGCCCTTTAACCAAAGAAGCTGGTATGAATTAGCACCCTATCCAAAACATCTGAGTTCGTTACTGGATTTGTTTGAAGTGTACACGTCAAATCAGACCCATGATGTCAGAGATAGGGAACATGACGATTCAAATAATGAAACATTCTAGAGCACCGAAGTGTGATGTTATATGAGCCATGTTATCAAGACAACTGCTTCTACACTATGTGATTCCATTTGGGACTTTCACTGGGAGTGCCTAACTCTAGTTCTCTAGACAATGTCCGACCAGTAATACTCTTATTGGAGTGATGTTATTTGGGACAAGGGCCCTGTTGCATAAAACTTACTATTAATGGTAACTCTGCCGTCAATGGTAACTACCCTGGTAACATCGCTGGACAGCCAATCAAATTCAAGGTTTCCATGAGAATTACCATCAATCAAAAGTTACCATCAATGGTAAGTTTTATGCAACAGGGCACAGGGCCCCATCTTGCAAAGAGTTACAATTGATCTGAATCCATGGCAAGTCTAATCCCATATCTCTAATCTGCAGAATTACGATTTGTATCAATCACAATTCAAGTTGCAATTATTCACAATTGTTGACAAGATGTGCCCATGGTTTGTAGACAGGTTTGATTGCATTAAGTCTGGTCTCTCGATATATATTTGAAGCCAGCACACGATGTTCACATCACCTCCTTCCTCCCTACCATAGGCAGCATTCATGCTGGCTATCATCTCACTAGCGGACAGGGCAGATCGATGTCAATCACAAGTCTTTATATGACAGGGCCCAAAGGCCTGTATAACAGTGGATATGACAACACCACTTCAGTGCTCTATATGCTGATGGACTGAAGGACTTACCATAGCTTTGGCGTACAGAGCCTTCGGAGCTTTGACCTTGGAGAGCAGCGCAATCGCTTCCTGGTGCTGGCCTCGGTCAAAGAGGGCGTCGGCCATCACCATGGCGCCCTCGTCTAGAAATGGCTGCACTTGAGAGTCCTATACAGAGAGAAGGTAATAACTAAGCGTTAGGGATGCTGAGCCGAGTGTTGATGTACTACAGCTAGAAGGGAGCAAGTGATGAAATTGACATATTTGCACATGAAGAAACTGATTACTTCAATTGCTGCACTTAAGACTCCTATATGGAGAGAAGGTTACAACTGAACATAACGACACTGAGCGGTGCACTGGAGTACTGCTGGGAGAAGGGAGCATGTGATGAAAGTGATATATGCACTTAAACAAACTGGCTCTCTCATCTCCATGTGCAATAATATAGGAACAATGTTTAGACAAACATGCCCTTAAAAGCTGAAAACAAATCAAAAGGTAGACAGCACCATAATGAGAAAAGGAAGATCAATGTTGTATATTATGTCACATTTGATAGCAACTCTATGGAATGGAATCTTGCTTCTCTTACCTCGATAGGTTTGTGGACGTGGAGGAACATGGGTTTCTTTGGAGAGAGCACAGTGCGATTACTGCAAACAAAAGAAGACATGGTGCAGTCATGAATGTCGAGGTATGGGACTACAATAACTGAACATGAAAGGCTGCGGTTAAAAATATTTGCTGCATATACGATACAATCAATCAGTGGGAAACACTGGGCACTTTGGAAAATACGATTGGGAGTGTTGAAGAAAGATATCACCGAGGACTCATTAAAAACAAAAAAGTCCTAGCCCCACGTATACTGTACTAGTATCGAAAGTGAATATTCATCGAGCCTTGTGTGTATGTACAGTTGAGGCCAAAAGTTTACATACACCCTTGGAATTCAGTGAAATTTGTTCGCTTGCTAAACATCGTAAAATTTATTATCTCTTCAGAAATATAAATACTACTATGAAGAAATTGGTATCAAATGAAAGAGTGTATTAAGTTCTTTCACGTAATTGCAATGTCGTTGGAATTAAATTTATTTCAGTTGGAATTTCCTTTGAAGAAAAAAAAGCAATATACATGCCAATTGTATTCTAGTGTTTGTTATTATATTTTCAAACATCATTTCATAGAAATATATCAATGTTAAATCTATAATTTATAGTACATTTCCCATCACGATATGTCACCACAAAACGAAAAAGTGTAATCTGAAATGTTTGTGTTGAGAAGTAACTAGCACAAATATGAAATGTTTTTGTAAAGTTTTTATTATTAATTTGTCTAAAATATGAAGATTTTTATGGGGAAAAATGACACCTAAATATTTTTCAGCTCCTGATGACAAAGCAATGTGATAAAGGGGAATGACATACTCATTAGTTTGATATCAAATTTGTCATGATAGCACAAATATTTTATAAGATACAGTAAAATTTATGATGTTTGGCAAGTGTCAACTTTTCTTTGAATTTCCTGAGTGTATGTAAGATTCTGGCCACCAACTGAACCTAATGATCTATACTTATTTACATGATCATGGGAGATAAACATTTCCAGTGTGTTGCCAAAGACTCTCTCTCTCTCTCTCTCTCTCTCTCTCTCTCTCTAAGTACCATATCCTGTGATGGATGTGATCTTGGAGTGCCACAACTCTCTGTTCTGAACTATTTGCTCTGCTTACCAAAGATGATGTATCTACTTTAGTATGCTGACATATGCTCTGTGTGCCGATCGCGACAGCAAGAACTTGTGATAATGCACATGACCCTGTCATTCGTGGAAATCATGTGGTAAGCAACATGCGTGGTCCTGGAAGGCATAAAATGTTCGGACTCACCTGGCCATCAGCTTGAGGTTGTCGATGGCAGCCTGCCAATAGAGGGAGCTGTTCTCTTGGTACACCTGCCAGACATCCCTCTGGTTGTAGGGGTCTTTGGCGGCCTTCTTCAGCTTCTCCACCTTCAAGGAGAGCAACAGAAATGGAAGATAAAGGGTAAGTAAGCCCCAATAAAACACCCCTGACGACAAATAGTCAACCTATTCCAAACTTTGTGCCCCTCCTAAACAGTGATTTTTAGGACTCTCTCAGAAAGAATACCAACAGTCCTTTTCAGGACTTCCCCCAACAGTCTTTTCTAGGACTACCACATCCTAGAAAGGATCCAATCACCAATCCCCCCCCCCCTTTCTCGCATGGTGCACCACAAACTTCAAGTTATATCTACACCACCATGGAAGCCGATACTTACAAGGAACATCTACCGTAAATTTCGGCGTACAAGACGCAACGGCGGATAAGACGCATCCCGACTTTGAGCACGCAATTTGAAAAAAAAAAAAAAATCGGGTCCGTATAAAGTTTCAACACATATACACATGTATGGGACTATATATACAGTCAACAACAAAATAAATGGCTTTGATAGCCTGACACAATTGATGTACCAGTAATACGATCTCAATCACATCACCAGCATACTTAACCCGAACTAAAAAAGCCCCAGGAGTAGTATTTGTCCGCGAGACAACTCAAAGAAACCGCTGATCAAATGGCTTAAACTAGAAAACTCCGTTTGATGGAGACTGCCATTGATTCTAATATCAGCTCTGGCCACAAGCTGGCGCTAGTACACAAAGATCGTTCTTTGTCATAGAGTGTCTCAATGTAGCTCTATGTTCTTTGTGTACTAGCGCCAGCTTGTGGCCAGAGCTGATAACAGAATCAATCGCAGTCTCCATCAAACGGAGTTTTCTAGTTTAAGCCTTTTGATCAGCGGTTTCTTTGAGTTGTCTCGCGGACAAATACTACTCCTGGGGATTTTTTAGTTCCAGTTAAGTATGCTGGTGATGTGATTGAGATCGTATTACCGGTACAACAATTGTATCGGGCTATCAAAGCCATCCACTTTTTTTAATGTCACACAATGCATAGTCCCATACAGGTGTATACGTGTTGGTTTGAAAGACCTGATTTTTGCTAACGCCGTGTATAAGACGCATCTGGACTTTGGCGTGATTTTCAAGGGAAGAAACATGCGTCTTATACACCGAAAAATACGGTACTACAAATTTGTTGCCAATAGCAGGATAAACAAGAAAACAGATTGTATACCCTGAGAATAATCAAATCATTTTATTTTACCATTCATAACTGATTACATCCAACAAAAACATACTAGGCGGCAGGCTCCGTTTATGAGTCTATACCACCATGGTAATCAACAAGAGCTTTGAGTGGTCTTCGTATTAGCAAATAAAGTTGATTATGATTTTATTATTGTCTAAGAGCTGCCTACCCTAGCACCAAAGGTCCTGCCCAGCTCCATAAGCAGCTGAGTCTCCAGTCCGTGGTTCTTCTGGCATCGCAGCACCTCCAGACCCTTCTTGGCCGACAGCCGCAGCTTGGCAAGATCAGCGGGTCTAGGTAAAGAAGTTAAAGAAGTTAAAGAAAGCGTGAACTAAAAACTTACAGTTCAAAAGTAATGTAAACAAATGTAATTTTGCATGCAACTTTTTTTGTGTGTGTGTAAAAATAAAAGGCCACTTATTTTTCAGTCAGACACAGCTTGGAAAGATCCGATCTATCGGGAAGTTGAAGAGTGAATCAGAGATAGCAGCCCTCGGCCCCCCAAAATATTATGCTCCAAAAGTGTAAAAAATGAGGAGGAGGGAGCTGAATGTGCTTGCTTTTACTCTTTTATATAGAATCTGGAAGAAAAAAACAATTAGAAAAAAAAATCAGAAAAAAATCTATCTCTCCATTCCTTTTGAAACTCAAACTTTTTCATATGCTTTTAATAATATGTATGTTTGGAGAGTCATTTTGTCTGACTCACTTTGCTTTCCCATTGTACAACTGTTGGACAGCTGTGAACCAATCATGCTGCTCGTCCGAGTAGCAGCTGACCAATAGCGCGACAGGGATATTCAAACCGGCCAATCCCTGCCTGTGCAGGTTCTGCAGCTGAGTCCTGGCAATGATGACGCTCGCATACAGGAAGGCCTGTCGCATTGAAAGGGTGCAAACACAGAGGCAGATACGTTTTAGTTGAATGTCATGAGATTAAATGCTTTTGCACGACCAATAAAACAAATCGTGAATTGAAATAACATTTTACTTTATTACATTACATTACGTTAATGTTACATTGACTGGTACGTATCCTAAATATATATTAAATGATATGTATCGCCTTTGTTAATATTTTCCGGAAGTAACACAAAGGTGCAATAATCAATAAATATTCAAATTGGCAATACAAAGGGCATGTACAAATCACACATTTGCTTCTAAAATCATTGCTCTAAATTGTGTTTTCATAACATTATTTTCATGCACAATGACTTATACAATCTGTTTTAAGATAACAACATTATTTATCAAATGCAGTGCACAGAATTGAAAGACAAATACTGAACATTTTTGTTTTTAAAAAGGCCCGGGGCATAACTGAATGTACTCTTTCCCCAAAGCTCCAGGTTATTAAAGGGGAAGTTCACCCTGAAATTATTTTGGTGTCAATAAAAAGAGACAAATGAAAGAAAGAAATATATGAGTGAAGGTTTGACGAAAATCGGTCAAAGGAAAAGAAAATTATTTGATTTTAAAGTTTTGATTTTGTGATGTCACATGCAAGGTGCTCTCCCATATGTTGTGTACAATTTTTTTTTTTTAAATGTGCATTTTCTCACCTGTCCAAAAAAAAAATTGTCCCGTTGTCAAAAACAAAAAAGAAGCAATTTATCGACTTATTTTGTACACAGCATATGGGAGAGCACCTCACATGTGACGTCACAAAATCAAATAACTTTCTTTTCCTTTGACCGATTTCTGTCAAACCCTCACTCATGTCTTTGTTATGCCTCCGCCACGAAGTGGCCGGAGGCATTATGTTTTCGGGTTGTCCGTCCGTCCGTCCGTCCGTACGTACGTCCGTCCGTACGTATGTCCGTCCGTACGTACGTACGTCCGTCCGTCCGTCCGTCCGTCCGTCCGTCCCGAATCCGTTTAGGCAATATCTTGAGAACCGTCAAACAGATTTGCTTCAAACTTGGTTCATGTATGTATTGCATAAAACTAATGAAGTGTGTAAAATTGGGGTCAAATCTGATTGAGGTCAAAGGTCAAAGGTCAATGAACTTTGTAAAAGTTGCCCAAAAATGACCTTTTCCACAATAAATCCAAATCCAAGGATGCAATTGTCATTAAACATGGTACAAATATGGATCACTACTTGGGGATAGACTGGTGACATTTTGGGTAAAATTCCTGAAAGGTCAGAGGTCAAAGGTCAATGAAATTTGTGAAAATTTGCCAAAAATTGACCTTTTTCACAGTAAATCCAAATCCAAGGATGCAATTTCCATTAAACATAGTACAAATATAGATCACTACTAGTGGATAGACTGGTGACATTTTTGGTAAAAGTCCTGAAATTTCAGAGGTCAAAGGTTAATGAACTTTGCCAAAATTGGCTAGAAATTGCCCCAAACTTAAATTTTTTCACAATAAATCCAAATCCAATGGTGCAATTCCAACCAAACATAGTGAAACGATGGATCACTACTTGGGGGTAGACTGGTGACATTGTTGGTGAAATTCCTGGAAGGTCAGAGGTCAAAGGTCAATGAACTTTGCAAAAATTGATATTTTTCACAATAATTCCAAATCCAAATCCAATGTCACAATTCTAACTAAACATGGTACAGAGATGTATCATTTCATGGAGGTAGACTGGTGAAAGTTTAGGTAAAACTCCTGAGAGTTCAAAGGTCAAAGGTCCATGAACTTTGCCAAAAATTAGCTAAAAATTGCCCCCAAAGTGATAATTTTTAAAATATATCCAAATCCAATGGAGCAATACCAACCAAACATGGTGCAAAGATGGATCACTGCTAGACTGATGACATTTTTGGTGAAATTTCTCAAAGGTAGGGGATCAAAGGTCAATAAACTTTGCCAAAATTGGCTAAAAATTGCCCCCAAATAGATATTTTTCATATTGATTCCAATACTGATGATTCAATTCAAACCAAACCTAGTTACAGAGATGTATCACTTTATGGAGGTAGACTGGTGAAGTTTAGGTAAAATTCCTGAAAGGTCAAAGGTCAATAAACTTCACCCCAAATTGGCTAATTTTAAATAAACTTGATGCAAGGATGGATTAAGACAGACTGGTTAAATTGGAAGTCAAAGAAATAAGAGGTCAAAAGTCAATGAACATTGCCAAACTTAGCTAAACTTGAAAAAAGAAAATGTGATATTTTCATTTCAAATAGGAGCAATGGTACATTGCCCCCCAAACATACACATTTTCTGAGAATAGCAAAGAGGCGGAGGCATATTTATCGACTGCGTGGCAGTCGAATTGCTCTAGTTTCATTTGTCTCTTGTTATTGGAACCAAAATATTTTCAGGGTGAACTTCCCCTTTAATAATTTCACTTTGCTCACCTCCAGATCCAGCAGGCAGAGGTTGTCCACCGAGGTGTTGTCCAGCCGCTTGGTGCTGACCATCAGGCGGCCGAAGCCTGCCTTGACCAGGGGGCCTAGGTCTGGGAGGATGCCCCCCCTGGATTGGCTACGCCCCAGCTGTAGTCCCAGCCATACCAAACGCTGTAAGCTGGCACAGCTGCCCTCTACTGATGCTGCTTGACAGTAGCAAAGAATGGTTACTTTTATAGTCTTTGTAATGATATTCTCTTTAGTGATCTAACACTGAACAAGAAACTGATATAAAACCAAATAACAATGTAGAAAAAGATACTCTTCAAATTATATTTTGACAAGAACATTTTTTTTGGAAGCATCTATGAATGTAAATCTAAGCTGTATCAAAACAAAATAACAATGTGAAGATACTCTTTAAATAATTTTTTGACAAATTTTGTGGGGGAAATCATCCAAGTGCAAAACCAGGCCTTATCGCATAAATGAAATACAGACAACCTAAATGAATAATGCCACCAGCCACTTTGTAGTGGAGTTATAAAAGCAGATGAATAGAGTGGACAAACAAGATAATCACACTTATAATAATTGCACACACATACAATTGTCAACAATGCTGTTTCTTACCATATCAATATCATACTTAATACATCAAGATCATAATTGGTGACGTATATATTTGTATTTTGTTTATGTAAGTTACCTTGAAGATGTTTGTTAATTTCTTGCAAATGAGAATCAATAAAATCCCTGTGGAGTGGGAACAATAACCAAAAAAAAAAATAGTCTTACCGATGTCATACTTGAGCACCGCCCTCTCCAGGTCATCAAGCTGTATCGGGGAGGACTGAAGGAAGGACTCATCCATCATGATGAAAGACTGACGCCGGTCGGCGTTCTGTGTGCCGTAGATCTGCTCAAACAACCGCTTCTGGCCCTGTCGCATCATAAACAATTGAAATTCAAATCAATTCAACTAATTTTAATTCCAATCTTAAGAATAAAAAATTAGAATCTGACTAAATTGTATAAATGTATCGAATATGGTCTGCATTCTGCGCTCCGTAGATCGGCTCAAACAACTGCTTCTGGCCCTGTCAGATCATAAACAATTAATATTCCATCAAAACAAGAAATCGTATTTTCAATGTTACGAATATACAATTAGAAATTGAAAACATACAGCCACTGTATGTACAAAATGCCAATAGATTGAATACGGTCCACGTTCTGCGCTTCGTAGAGCTCCTCAAACAAACGCATCTAGCCCTGTCAGATCATAAATAATTGATGTTCCATTCAATCCAAGAAATCTTATGTTCAATCTTTCAACATACAATTAGAAATTGACTACCTACAGGTATGGCATTGCACTTCTACTTTATTAACTATTCTTTTTTTCAGTTCATCATCTGACTGATTTTTTAAATGCTGCCAATTTGAATACCATGCAAATTTGCCCTTTCACACCAGCAGTAGTCATAGCCTGTTGTCTATTTTCCATACTGCAGATTACGCGGGAGTCGCTCCGTATCTGAGTGGAGAAAATCCAACCTGCAAATGTGAAGGCTCAGTAAAGAACAGATTAAATGTCAAAGTAGAATCTGTGCCACTGTTACTTTCATACATGGGTCAATCCACGTCAAATCAACCAATGGTGTTAACCCGACCCCCTTCAATTTTCTTCAAACTCGCACCAACTGTTCCCCCAAGTGTCTGACGGAAGATTCTGAAATATTTTGCCCCAAGGTCAAATGGTTGCTAAGATATGGCCTCCCTTAGCAACCAATGCATGATCGAACAACTGAGTTTAAATAAAATTTGCTATTTTTGATTGACCGCTGCAGCCAAGTTAGATGAGTTACATTGCTCATTTCCTGTAAATTGAAAGAACTTTATAGTCTTAACATGCACAATGTATTCTGGTGCCGATCGGACCACCCATTCTTACGCATGACGTCAAGGAAAATGGTATTAAGCGTCAATGGCAATATGTTTGGGTGCATGTTCAGAAGCTGATAACTTTAAAACTCAATTAGTTTAGAACCCACTATTTTGCAGATATATAGTCTTTTACTTGCTCTACCCACCTACCAAAAATTGATCAAAAAACATGCATCGTTTTCTCGTAGAGCGCCCTCAAAGTTTGATTTTTTTTTAAAGTTGCCAAGTTCAAGTCTCAAATCACCACTCGTCCCATCGAGGATCGACACCAATTTTGGTGTGTTGATAGACTTTTACCTATATTTATATATGATACCTAAACACTTTTGTGACCGAAATGTTGAATAGCTGATTTAAGCATTTGAAAATGGTTGTAAACACCCCAAAATCTATGTAAAATGACACATTGGACTTTAAGCACATTTCAAATTGTGATAACGCAGAGATAAAAAGCCAAAATACAATGATATCTTCTGTGATAATAGTCTGTTATTAGTACTAAAAGAATATACATCACAAATACTTTTGTTTTTTTGTCAATGACCTTAAAAAAGCGCCTGAAAATCACAAGAAACAATAAATCAGTCAATTTTCCGTAACCATGGTTACCATAATGGAGTTAATGTGTGTTTACAGTTTGAAGAAAATTGAAGGGGGTTGGGTTACAAATCGTCTGAAAATTTGTTGATTTCACATGGATTGACCCACATTAGAGGTACACATAACACCCCATACATGTATCTGGCTAACACAGACAGAGTAAGGAGACCATGATCACGATTGCTTTAAAGGGAGTATACTGTACTGGGAAGACAAAATGGCCTTCAAAAGGTGATCGTGAGCAATCTTCTTGCAAATGGTCTTAAATTCATGTATTGTCCATTTTAGAAACTTGCTGGAAGTTATTTGCCCTCAAATGATCAACATGTGGAGAAATTAGTGATTAGTTTACAAATCCTGAAAACATTTTGAGAATAATCACTACATTCTCCACATGTGGATCATTTGAAAGCAAATAACTTTCAGCAAGTTTCTAAATTGGACAATACATGAATTTAAGACCATTGGCAAGAAGATTGCTCACAATCACCCTTTTGAAGGCCTTTTTGCCTTCCCAGTACAGTATACTCCCTTTAACATATCATGAATGCTTTAATATGACTGCTTACCTCCTTGTTGCAGCTCTTCTTGCGGCAAGTCTCCAGCCAGTCTTCATCATGCCGTCCGACCAGACCCAGCAGCATGTGACCTAGGGAGGTGGTGTACATTACATTACATTTCATACGAGCGTATCCACAGTAGGTATGGTCAATAAGCTACCATGGGCTACAGATATAAGAGCAATTTACCTTAGCAGTTAAACAATTGCACATAGTCAAATGGCTTAGTGGACATGTAGACTTGCAAAGAACAATTTCTGTTGGCAAACCCATTGACACACATTTATTCAGATATAAATGGTATAAATGGTGAAGTAAAAAGTAATGACTTTTTTCAAAAGCTATATTTTTAGTGAATGGTTTAGTGTAAATAGGTCTAATAAGTGAACCTCCAAGAACCTGCAAAAATAATGACGATCATTTGGGACAATTGTTCAACTGCATAAATTTCCCATGCTATTAAACCTCTCACTCACTTATTAATTGTCACTCTGTAATTTAATGATAGCAACTTTTCATAAGCCAGGGCCCAGGTTTGTCACATGAGGCAATCTCAAGGGATTATGCAGAGAGGATGGTTTTCAAACTTACAGACTTCGCTCATTCGCTCTGCTCCCAGGCGCCGCAGTCGAGTACTGAGCCCTTCCTTTGGCGCTTTCTTGAGAGTCAACTCTGTCCTGGATGTGAAGGGCGCCACCTGGAGGCTGGCAATGTAGCAGGCTGTGGCCATCTCCACGACGTCAGAGAGGGATATGGAGCCCTGGACGGGGTTCAGAACACAAGAATATGTCTGGTCAAGAATTGCGATACAGTTTTCAAAGTTTCAATGATATGAAGTATTAGGTGTAAATGATGCAAGAACTTATAAATTAAGTCAACATGGCAATCAACTTGCATTCAATGTAACAGGTTGCTGTGACGTCCACAACGTCACAGATCAATATAGAGCAATTAAAACATATTAGGGAGCACAAATAAAGAGCTGGTCAAGAAAAAAGATACACTTTTCAAAATTACTAAATGATCTTAACAATTTTTAGGCGTTAGATAGACATAAAAGGGGCGGATCCAGGATGTGAAGATCGGGAGGATGCAGATCTTTGGAATAGAGAATTAAGTACAAGGAAATGTAAAAATTCAATAGGAACATTATATGTTGCCCCCAAAATAGAGGGGGGCCTTCACCTCTTGTGACCCCACCTGGATCTGCCACTGCTTAGTAAGACTAACGGTTATCAATTTTCATTTGATTGCAATCAGCAGGGCAGTTGATATTTCAGACTTGATTGCGCCCTTTCAGATCAAAGAACATTTCTCTGCCCATAAGCCAACCCAATTTATGGAAATTTGATGATTTGTCGGTGATAAGCAAAATCCAAATAGGAACACTGTGTCTGGCACAAAGGGCAGTCCAGGACTAAACTTACGACAACTGCCATCTTGAGGTAGAGAGTGGCCAGGTGAAAGAAGAGTTGACCTTTGACCTCCTGCACCACGGCATCACCCTGAGGGCGCTGTAGGGCCTTGCCGATCGTCGGCATGAAGTCACTGGCTTCCAGCAGGACCTTGTCCAGACTGCAACATGGGAGTGCAGAAACAATGTATCAGAGCACATGTGAAAACATATATTTCAGCTTGAATGTGAACACTCTAAATGAATGTACAGGTAGTTTGAAAGCAGCTTAGATACCCTATAACACTGCAACTTGTCTTGTTTGTTATGTTATGTTCCACATCAGTTGATCTATGTTGCACTTTTGCATACAGCATTTGCTTGTGTAATCTATTTTACCGTATTGTTGTATTAATGTATTATTGTTTTATTTGTACACAGGGCCTCCAGGGAGAACAGTGCCAAGCTCACTGATGGGGCTACCCTGTTTAAAAACAAAAAATAATAATAAATAAATAAAAAATAAATAAACTTGTGCCACTCGAGTAACTCGAGTTACATCAGGGAAGTGTTAGGAAGGAAAAATAACTTGAACAATATATATTCAAACAATTGTATGGATACTTAAGCATGCTAATGAATGTCAAAAGCATTCCACAATCATGACATGTAGCGAATGTCAACTTAGAAACAAATGTCTGTAATGGCTCATTTTGCAATTTTCGAGAAAGTTAAGCCCCCATCACACTTATTCGGAATCAGCAGGAATCAAGCAGAACCAGCCGGAATGAAATTCATTCAAAATTTGAGGAATTTCAAATTGATCTTTCTTGGGAGCATGACCCCAATGCTCCTCAGTGACTCCTAAATGCTGTCTGACGTTGCAGCAACAGCTAGCCATGCTTTTATGCAATTTGATTCTCCCATGAGTGCGATCGGAATGTTTTGAATGCTGTTGAAATGTCTTCAGAATATTTAGAATGCTGTCAGAGTGCTGTTGGACTGCATTGAATGTCGTTCAATATTTTTCCAGTTCGAATGCACCTCGAAAGTTTTGAGCATGAGCAAAACATTTGGGCCGGACACAAGAATGGACCCGAATATTTGGAATGCACTCAGAATGCAGTCAGAATTTTTAGAATGCACTTTGAATATCCAGGAATGTGCCAAGAATTTTCATTCCGACGGCATTCCGGCTTATTCCGCCTCTAGTGTGACAAGGGTATTAAGGGCAACACCATTGAAGATCCTATACTCAGGTTTCTTCCGAACATCAAAGCGGACTATCCCTTTAATGAAACTCACGCCTGTATCTGGAGCATGTTGTGACTGGGTGGGGCAGACGTCTTGGCAAGACCCAGGCCGACCAGGCGATTGATGGCGAGCAGCAGGCGTCCATACACCTCCACCACCACAGAGTCAGGCTGGTTGGCCTTCTGCCCTAGAAGTGTCTACGAGAAAAAAAAAATCACATCTAAATTGAACAGTCCACCACAGAGAAAGGCTGGTTAGACTTCTACCCCAGCAGTGTCTACGGATACAAAACAATTCAAAATAAAAATGGAATGGTCCACTACTACAGAGTAAGGTTAGTTAGACTTCCTCGCTAGCAGTGTCTATGGATACAAAACAATTCACAGTCAAAATTGAACAGTACACCAGAGAAAGGCTAGTTAGACTTCTTCCCTAGCAGTATCTACGGATACAAAACAATTCACAATCAAAGCATACAACATACATTGAAATATAAATATTTCATAAAAATTCCAAATACACATTTTAAGTGAATATTGTAAACATAACAAATTAGTATGAAGACAGAACATAAGTAAGCAAAGGCTTGAAAGTAAAAATGTCTTGTTACATAATTGAGCACATCATACAAAATTATCTAAATGAAAACCTGATGACAATTTGGTAAACAATGAAGAAATAAACATCTTTTTTTAGATGAGATGGTGACAAAGGTGACAATTCCTACACACAGCTTATCAAAAATGGATGTTACCTTGTAAAAGACAGCCGATTTCTGCCACCATTTTGGATCAGACTCGAAGAGACCAGAGTCACCCACCGCAGCGCAGTGCTGGTAGCCCTCCCTCGTTTGGCTGGTTTCTTGGAGGACGTCAATCAGCTTGGTATTCAGGTAGATGTCGCTAGGATTGGATCGCTGGCAAAACAAGAGTGTGGGAGTATCTGCTGATGGAACACTTGGCACCAGAGGGAGTAATCGTTGCACTTTTATGACACTCAATTAAATAAAATACAATTGACCGTTTCCATTCAGCATCTAAACGTCATTCAAACAATACAATACTAATAGTAACCTAAAAGCTTGTCCAACTACCAACAATTAATACATTCAGAGTGCATTCTACACTGAAACTGAATCACTAGATACAGGTGAATGAAATCATGCATTAATACACAGTTACTCTATTTGTGAATACATTACAAAAACAGCATATTCAGACAACTCTAATCAATGATGAAAGATTTGAATTTGAATTTTATTTGAATTTGAATTGAATTTATCAACAGCACCAATAGCAATACAAAAACATGTATGAATGGATTAATAAAGAAAGAATGAAAAAAATAAAAAAAACTGGCAATAATCTTAACAACGTATGTGAGGTATGTGCCAATTTTCGTCGCGATCGCACGATCAACGGCCAAGATCTTAGGGGGAAGGGGGGGCTGTTTTTGCCCCCCCCCCCCCAGACTATGCAATTTCAAAATAGCCCGGGCTATATAGAGTTAAATTCTTTGTTACAGCAGTGACAAAATTATCTTTGGTAAGTGACTGCTAAAACACTAATACATGTAATAATGATGAATATATAAGGAAGTACATACACATATTTACAATAAATTTTGTCTCCTAGATATAAGAGTAATATCTTATCAACTATGATGTGGGCACAAATAATAAAGCAAATGCTAGTTTTAACTAGTTATACCAGTACACTGTTGTACCAGTACACTGAGCTGATGAACATCAAATGAGGGGACATATTCATTCAGCTAGTTGATAAGAATTCACAACTTTCCAGGCTTAGTAATGTTTCATGAATGTGGGGGTCCAGATGGACACAAATTAATTTCTATTTACTCTCAAAACTAAAAAATGCTGAAGTACTCACCAACTTTCCTCTCAAGTACTGCTCAAATTCCTTGAATCGCTTTCCACTGCGCAGAATGTGTTCCTGTAGCAACCACATAATCAATAATTAAGAAACTATCAAATTCGAAGGTCAAAGATATTAAAGTAAAAATTAAAGAGATGAAATGGAGATGGGCAGGACACTTATATAGAACACAAAACAGATGGAACAAGAAACTCACAGAATGGCAACCAAGAATACGAAAGCAAAGAAGGGGTCGACAAAAGAGGTGGAGAGACGAAATATTAATATACACAATCACAGCAACATGGAACAGAATGACAGCAAATAAAAGTGAATGGAAACTGATTGAGAAGGGCTTCATCCAACCATGGTTGAACAATGCTTGATGATGACGATGATGATGATGATGATGAATTTGATCACCATGGAAACAATGAGACCTCAAAACAAATTTGTGCAGGAGCTCATGTGACTCCTTGTTTGCCACATGTAATTTTTTTTTCATAATTAATTCACACAATTCCTTTAGAACAACATTTTATTGGGAACATGAGTAGTTAATAAAAACAAGTTTGTATTGTAATTAATACCTTGTAAGTGTCAAGATAATCTACAAAGTTGTTTAACATTTCATGGACATGAAAAGCACCATAACTTAATTTCTGTTGAGTTTTGGAGTTCATGGCAATAACAATCACCATCATCTCCTGTCATCACCAATCAGTATCACCATTTCCTTTCTTTTTTATTTGTTAAAAGATTATATTCAGTTAATGAAGTTGCTTCATAGCATACACAATCAAAATAGAGTATCAAGGATATTTTTTTCTAATTTTCAGACTGAGAAAGCCTCAGAATATTTAAAACTTTCAAAAACTACACATTGCGCATACCCTAAGCACATTAGCAGACCCTGAAAAGTTCATACACTTAAAAGGGCATATATTGTACTGGGAAGACAAAAAACCTTCAAAAGCGTGATCGAGAGTAATCTTCTTGCCAATGGTCTTAATTTCATGTATTGTCCATTTTAGAAACTTGCTGAAAGTTATTTGCCCTCAAATAATCCACATTTGGAGAAATTTAAAATCAAATCACAGATCCTCATAATGTTCGGGCCGAACATTTGAGGATTTGTGATTTAATCACTAATCACTCCAAATGTGGATCATTTGAGGGCAAATAACTTTCAGCAAGTTTCTAAAATGAACAATACATGAATTTAAGACCATTGGCAAGAAGATTAATCATGATCACCTTTTGAAGGCTTTTTTGTCTTCCCAGTACAATATATGCCCTTTAATCATTAGGGTAAACTGCTAATTCCTGCCTAGTTTCGTGACTTTTGCAAATGGATTAATTTGTCTTTAAGTCTTCAATTATCACCCTGCGCTGACTACACTCCACTCACCCTGACTTTGTGAATGATGCGGTGATTGGGGTAGTACTTCTCTGCCCGCTCTGCCCAATAGCGATGCTTCTCAGCATCGTAGTTGACATCACAGTACAGTTCAGCAACTAGACACGGAAAGAGAGAGAGAGACTGTCAATCAACATTATCATTGTCACTTTTATCCCAGTCATTAATATTATTATTGAATCAATCTTAATAGACCATTTCATAATTACACCATGGGCGGACAATGCACTGAATAAATACTACTAGACTGCTCACTGGGATTCTTCTTCATGAAGCTGTGTTGGTTGATGGATGGAAAGACATTTTACAGTGTGCCTGGAACAACAATAGAAGCAGATGCACGTGGTGGAATGATCTTTCACTACCTTCTCGGAGCTGAAAAGCTGTTGCCATATTTGCACGGTAATAGATTGAAATGTGGTCGACTATCTAATGAATTCCCATTTCACTCTGTGAGTTTGGGCATTGACCTGAGGTCATTTACTAATAGCAATAATCTGCTCATGCGCAAATTGCAATTACGAAATGGCTTATTATTGTACGACAGATCCACATAATATCAATGTACCAAATTGTAAGTTATGACCATTTTCTATTGAAACTTCTTTGTGAGAGGGATTTATGATTGATATAAATAATACAATCAATTGTAGCTCTTTGTGATACAGGCCCAAGAATTGCTAAAGCTTCTCAGGATTTCAGACACAATACGCTTTGCTTACTTTGGGGTCCCGCCAATTGACTCTGTAATTATTTGTTTGTACATATATATCATGATGGTAACTTTGCTCCAACTGGTAATTTCTACTGAGATCTTGAATGTGGCTGTCAAGTGATGTTACCATGGTAGTCACCATTGATACCAGAGTTGTTGTTAATGGTAAGTTTTATCCAATGGGGCCATGATGTTTTTATGGAAAGTACACAAACTGAATCGAGTTATGATTGATATATAAATTGTAAGATCAATCATACACTGTAGCTCTTTGTGATACGGGGCCCATGATGGTTGGACTTGCTGTTACCTTTGAGGACCAACTCCTTCTGGAAGTCATTGAGCTCCAGTGAGCGGCGGTAGCTCTCGATGGCCTTGGCCGAGTTCTTCATGCTCTCATAGATGTATCCCAGGAGCTTCCATCCCCTTGGGTCGGCTGGCTTGACCGTGACGTAGCTCTCGATGTACGGCAGGGCAGACTTGTGCTCATGGACCTCACAGTACAACGATGCTATGTGGTAGCCCTTCAACTGGACCTGAGGCAAAGATAAATTTGCTACAATTAGCTGACAAAACAACACATGTCGTACCCTTTCAAGTTTCAGTAGACCGGCAAGTAGGTTAAAGACAGCCCGTCCCTTTTTCAGATCACCACAAAACCATCAAAACATTGGCAAAACATATAGAGAAGTGTTAGCAAGCTGTATATTCATAATTTGAAACTGATAAGTAGTGTAAAATTCACATAATGCACGTAAACAACGTCTGATTAATAGTCTTTACCTCAGGCTTTTGGCAGTTTGTGTTGAAATTTCTGCTTTATTGATTAATCTGTTTATTAAATTATAAAAAACATTATGAAAAAAATTGTTCTATAGAAGGAATCATTTCCAAAGTTTGGTAATTACTCATAAAATTAGGATTTCACATATGCATAATAACCACATAGATACTGCAGCAAAGACTAATACTTCTTTCGTAGTACGAAAAAAGTCGGTTTGAAATTTAACGGCTGAAATTTTTACATACACAGAAAGCTTGAACATGCTATATTTTTAGAAATTGTCTTGAATCACTCTTTCTTCAATTTACGTTCGTGATAGACGATTTCAAATTTTAAGCTTGCAAAAGGGACGGACAATCTCTAATATATGTGCTAGAATTAGCAGATAAAAATAATAAGACTGACCTCTTCCTCATATTAAAAGCAATCTACAGTTATTAAATTTGCAAAACTATATTTTCACACTTTGCTTATCGCTTTTCTTTCTCCTTTTTATGTATAACGCACTGCACACTTGCCTGCGGCTCATGCGCAGAGGCAGCACCAATCTAAACTTCTTGAATTCGATTCTTGCATGTTTGCTGAATACAGGACAGCACAAAAATAACAGTCAAAGACAATAGTCAATACCGCTAGAGCCTGAACTGCAAGACGCTACTACATCGCAGCCGCACTTCTGCCGGTCGGGCCCCGGGCCGGGCCGCGCGGGCACCACGGGCACCGACATTCCCATTCTCAGGCAGCACCACTGTGTCTCGGCTTGGCAGTGCGCATCCGCTTCCTTCGTCGAGTCCCGCATTGAAAATGAAAAGTGGTTGACGCAGCAATGCACTTGACTACTTACTTCTTGGGGATTCTGTGCTTTCTTCTTAACAGATTCAGCAAATTCGTCCGCTTCATGCTTACTTCGATACGTTCGAGACATTTTGTTTTAGAAAGGCCTTGGCCTAACCGTACATGTGTCGAAATGTCACAATGGCGGGTGTAATTCAAAAGTGCTCTGTTAAGCGCGGGATAACTGCACATAAAGAAGCGGAAATGCCAATAAAAAAAGCCCAATTGATCCTTTCATCCACGTTTCAAGAGAGCCTCAAACATGCATAGATACGTAAATTGTTTGTTACGTTTCCCATGACAGATATAAAAAATTCCATTAAAAAAATAGCAGATTATTGTAAGACATAAGCCCTATGGGCCTCGATTTCAGTGATTTTTCCGAGTATTAATTGAATGAGACTTGTCATGGATATTGGGCTATTCACCGCGCAATCTGTCCATGAATTGACCGCAACATCATTCTGAGCTACGAGATCGAAGGTGACGATCAAAGACATTATGTAGAGCACTACATGAACAAAAAATATTCCGTTGTTAAATCAGAAAGAGATCAATTTATGAAAGTATACTACACACAATATAGGAGAGCACCTCGCACGTGACTTCACCAAAATGACATTTCAAAAGAGCATAACTTTCTTATCCTAGAAAGGATTTTCATCGAACCTTCACTCATATGTGTCCTTTATGTTTCTGCTTTTATTGATACTAACTTATCATCAGGGAGAACTCCCGGGGAGAACTATCCCTTTAAGTCTCATCGCGTGGTCAATTATGCCTCATCGGCTCCCATGTCAAAAGCGATATTTTCAGGGGACTTGTAGTATGACAGGAGTCATTTCTCAAGTCGTTTCCGTGGACTCAGTATTAGGGACAGGTTAAAGGAAGGGACCATCCTGAAGTTAAGTTAGTTTTCATATAAGCTGTAAATTTCTATAAATTGCTCTTTTTGATGGATGTCATAACGTTTTTTCCGAAAGGTATGTGTGTAAAAACGTGTGTCTATCAGGCCCTACTGTCTAACTATATAACAAATGCAAAACTATATCGTTTTGAGAAATTGACATCCCCCCCCAAAAAAAAAAAAAAAAAAAAATAGTACACAACATAATGGGAGAGCAATTTGCATGAAACGTCATAAAGTAAAAACCTAAAGGAAAATCATAACTTTTCTTATCCGTAAAGGATTTTCGTCAAACCTTCACTTATATATTACTTCCATCTTTTCGTTTTAATCAAAACCAAGTTTCCTTCAGGGACTCTTCCTTTAAAAATCGAATCTACTCAATCATATCAATGCTGTACACAGGGAAATTGTTTTTCACCTATTAAGGTATCACCATACATCTTGTTAATGAAAGATAGGTTAAAAAGTTGTTTTTTGTTTTTTTAACAAATTATAGCCTGAGGGTCAAACTTAAACATTTAAAAAAAAATAATAAATATTTTAATTTTGTAATTTGAATTATACATCTTTTTTATTTTCATAGTAATTTATAAAAGCGTGTTCTATATCGTGTCCTTGTGGTACGTACATTGTTTTAAATTATGTTTTTTTTCGTGAGCAAGAGGTATAGACCTACATTATCTGAATTATTTATCGATCATTTTGTATTATTTTGATAGAAACAGGGCAGTGCACCCCTATTAGAGAACACGCTATTCATCACGTACTGAAGTGATACCATCAACAGCCAATTTCGTAATGGGATTCGAAACAATAAAACTGGCAGGCGTGCATTGAAGTTGTTGCCATCACGAACATAAATGATAGCACTAGTTTATCCTTTGGTGTACGTAATGATGCGAGGCTCGTTGTCATGACGACCATTATGAAGATACTGCACGGAGACGGTATAATGCGTAGGACACAGTGCAAAAGGTATTTCTAATACAAACTACGCTCTATCTCTCTCTCTCTCTCTCTCTCTCTCTCTCTCTCATTCTCTCTTCTCTATCTGCTCTCTCCTCTCTCTACCACTCTCTCCCCCTCTCCCCCCCCCCTCTCTCTCTCTCGTTCTCTCTCCCTCTTTCTATCTCTCTCCTCTCTCTCTCTCTTTCTCTCTCTCTCTCTCTCTCTCCATCTCCCTTTCTCCCTCTCGCTCCCTCTCCCTTCTCTTCTCTCACACATACACTTATTAAAATGAATTGTATTTCTCTACATTATCTACATGACATTTACAATTGAATATACATAAACATAATCACTTGTGTCAAATGTTCACATGCTATTCATGAGCAAAGAAAAATATTTTTAAATGGATTTTTATGAGACGGCGGTCATCATAGATCAAAGGAAATCTATCCGAGCGCAGTTCATCCATGATAGGTCCATTCCATTAGTAACGTATTGTTTTTTTATGGACCTATCATGGATGGACTGCGCTCGGATCGACTTCCTTTGATCTATGATGACTGCCGCCTCATAACAATTCAAGACATTCAGGTGTTTTAAACAATAGGCTGTATTTCTAATTAGGCAGTGCCTTCCTCTAAATAACAAAAGAAAATATGTCAACCTTTCAGCCTTCTCTGGGAGTTGATAGCTGACCTTTTTTTTTTTTTTACACACACTGGGAATTGGTTTGGGGGTGATATGAGCGAAGGGACATTTTCATAAGATTGTAGAAAGAATTTGGTACGTAACTTTTTCGGACACCTCCGCACACGACATTGAGGTTGTGTTCATGGAAGGTACAACACTGAATAAAAGATTTACAAGATATTTGTAAGGAAATATTATTGCCAAATGTGTGATAAAGAGGCATGTATGTTTTCTACAGTATTCTCGATTTATCACAAAATGAAGCAACTATATTATCTAAATTTCACAGAATCGTATGATAACATATACTTCTACTGCACATGCACTTCAGTGCATGGAGTGGTTCTGAAATCTTCTGCGCATACAAAATATACTTTGTCTTGCATATTTGGCGGCGGTCGTCACTGGATCAAAGAACCAAACTCGTCAAATATTATATTGTGATATCAATGAACGTGACTGGTGTAGGAATAAATTACTCGTCGTGCTGACTCCAGTTCTAACACCTTCCTGGTTTGAATAACGTTGATAAAATTTGCATACACAACAACATTGGTGTATTCTATTTCATGAAGGAGGTGCTTGGAAGCACTTTATGATGACAACATAACCTCGATACTTCTAACGTATGCATTTCCCTGAATTGGTTAGATCTAGTAGGCCTACCAGCCCATCACCAAGCTCAATATCTATAATGACATAATATTGTTCACCTTTTCTCTAAAAGCATCAAATTTGACAAGCATGTAGAATGGTTGTTTTACGCAAATTCATATTTCAAGCCATCTCAAATTTTGCCCCGAAGAGCCATGGCCGAAATGAAAAAGAAGTATTGGCCAAGTTTACAGATAGGCCTAACACTTGAATGCCATATTTTCTTATATCATAATAAGGTGTCATGTTAAAGAGGGTTAAATCTACTGCAATATAGTATTCCATTTTGGGTGATTTTCATGACACATTTGGGCAACTAATGTGATTTTTAACAAGTCTTCCCAGAAATGTGCATTTTCATTAACTACATATTTTCTTTATACTAGAAAAATTTGCCTCAATAATAAAAATCAACTTGTTGTCAATCTGCCAGGATACAAGTTTTTCTTTTTTCCTTTTCTATGACAAATGATCTTTTAAAAAGGGGGTTTATTTATTTACTTCATGCATATTTATCGCTCTCCCAAGTTTATACTTCTATGTTAACTAAAGCAGTATTTTGTATACATTTTATCCCCGTCATGTGCTCAATAGGCTACAGTGCTTATTGGGTCTGCATGCCCCTTGTGCCAAGAGATAATTTTTTGTATCCACTTTTCTCGCGAAATGCAGTTTGATATAATTGCCTTCGTCAACAATATGGTCAATATGTTTTACAGAGATGGGTCGTCATAATGGTAATGAAAATTTATTGAAACGCAAGCGTGACACAGGTCAAAAGTTGAAAGTGTGATCATTCCTCAGTTTACAGTGAGCCTGCATGTGGAATGTATAAGAACGTACACTTATTTCATGCCTACAAGACATTTTTCAGTATCATCCACTCCTGTATTTATTTAGTGTGCGCTACATAACTTCGAAATTATGATATCGTATGCTGCACTAACCTTGATATACATTATGACACCCCAAAAAGCTACCATTACGAATATATTGACGTCTGTCTCAACGGTACGCATTGTTCTTGCTTCTTTATTTGTGTAATGTCGATGCTGTGCATCAGTATGATTAAATTTCATTGTCAGTATAGCACCTTCCCGCTCCTTTTGACACATCCACACAAATCCCTTTCATTTACAAATGCCTGCCTGAATGAGATTGTCAAACAGGAACACCATGCTGATCATCCACAGAACGTACACTCAAATTAAAATGTTTGCAAGGACAACAGAAGGAATAGCTCTTGTATTTTGTTGAGGATGCAATTATGAGAAAGTATGTCGATACATGTTCATCAACTTGTATTAAGTGAGCTTTTCTAGATCAGACAATTGAGAATCATTAGCTGATTTGTGGTAGTGGTCCATACTTGCTCGAGAAGCTCTCCGCTATACAATGTCAATATGATATCCATCATAGTCCATCATGAGCACAATCTAGACAGAAGATGAACTTCATACACTAATTGTCGCTGAAAAAGGAAGGACAATAAATTTTGTTCTTAAAAGTCCTCTTTTCGTGACATCACAATCGTAACCTTCTTACCCTTCGACTACGATTGTCATCAAACCTTCACTTATATGTGTCTTTGATGTTTCTACTGTTGTCAAAACAAACTTAATTTCAGGTTGACTTTTCCTCTTCAAGCAATATTTTCTTCCATTTTTACACAAAAAATAATGCTGACCTGCCAAAAGGCTGCCCTGCCTTTAAAGGTGATATTCATAGAAAATCCAAAAATATGAAGATATTCATCTACAGAAAGCTTATAAGCCATACAATGAGCTCGGATGACATTCAAACAATATATCACTTTCCAAAAAGCGAAATTAGAGTGAAAACAATCACCGTATTCTCGGGGACAAATTTGCCCTACTGTCATCCGAAACGGCCTTTAGGTCTGACGTAAGAAACGGGAGGCGTTATTGTGCATCAAACATGCTAATCCGCAGCTTCTTTTCCGCCAGAAGCATCAGGCATTGTTGATGAAATTGTGATGGCAGTTGCTAGTGGATTAACAGGTGTGATACACAATGGTCATTGTGAAGCGTATCCCGGCTGTGACGTACACACAACGCCACTTTCCCTGAGGCAATTTCGTAGGTCAGGAAGAGAGTCAATTTAGTAAAATTTGACTTTCATTAAACACAAAACTGAACACTTTCATGGCATGTTAGCTGCATACATTGCTTTAATAACTTATTCAATTATAAAATAAACGATATTTATTTGATTTTATTTCCTATGAATATCACCTTTAAATCTTTGATTATTGTTTATTCAATATGAACAGAAACAACACAAGCAGCCCGGCCTCTTTTATGGTCTGTCTTTCTAAAACCAAATTTGGAAAAAAAAATAATGATTGACAAGTTGGGGATATCGGAAAAACCCGTTTCATTTGGAGGTTTGAATAATTAAGAGAGCTGAAATAGTAGGCAAATAATTGTTTGAACGTATTTTAAAAGCACCGCTTGTTTTTAGATTCACCAAGAGGGGTGAGGAATTTCTGTTTGACCTGATGAATTAATAATTTGCATTCTAATTAATTAAAGGCCTGAAGCTAGAACGATGAGGTGCAAGCGGATGATATATAGACGAGAGATATAAAAGTGACGATGGCGAAAGGGAGACAGGGAATGCATATTATACATGTTATATAAATAGTGTACTATCTATTTTACAATATACTGGATTATATGTACGACAAATATAAAATCATCCCGAGTGCACGAGGGATAATTTTATAGTCCAGTAATATTGTATGATAGAACATTCACTATTTATTATAGTAAATAGATCCCTAAATCTAAGTCCCCCTATATGATTTTTACCATAGCCAGGTCACGGATTTTATTTGTAAAGATCCCCAGAAGGAAAAACCAGTTGCGACTAGACCAGTTAGACCATTTAAATCCAACTGGTAATTGAAATGGGATTTGACCAGTTAGACCAGTTAAACCCAACTGGGATTTGACCAGTAAGACCAGTTAAATCCAACTGGGATTTGACCAGTTGGACCAGTTGAACGGACCAGTTGGAAAAACAGATTAAAATGAAGAGAGATCGTAATGCAATCTTACCTTATGATAGTCTTATCCTTAAGAGTTTTAATCTGTATCGGAATGTCATCAAGTGAGTTCTATCCTAGGTACAACCTAACCTAAGTCCAATCAAATTTCTTTCAGCAACTACGAACTATTAGACACTCTTCTGTGGAGCGCCTTCATATTATATAGTAGTACCTGGTGTGTAGTGAACAAAATAATGGTTAGTAAATGCAAATTAATTAGAATTTCGTATATTGCCCTGGTTCTTTGAAATGGAATTCACTTTTAAATGTTTACACTTGTAAACATTTATTGAAATAAAATATATCATTTCGTATATATTGGATCATATTGAAGTTATCGATTCAGAAGTTCAAAATTATACCACAATTTGATGGATGTTACACAAGCATGAATATTCATACGCATCGCCGGTAGCAATATGGGTATCAACTGGAACAATGTCATTAATTGTGTTAATAATTAGCGATAGCTTGAATTCATAGTTATTAGGGTTATCCTAAAGATATACCTAGGACTAGACAAAATAAGGATTAAGTCATACCAGATTATCTAGGATTAAGCTAATTAGGTTTTTTTTTCAACGTGGTGTTCAACTGGTCTAACTGGTTTTTCCAACTGGTGTTCAACTGATCTAACTGGTTTTTCCAACTGGTGTTCAACTGGTTTAACTGGTTTTTCCAACTGGTCCAGTAATCCCATTTCAATTTCCAGTGTTGCCTTTTGATTCAACTGGTTCAACTGGACCAGTTGCAACTGGTGTTTTCAACTGGTTCAAGTGGTTTTTGCAACTGGTGCTGAACTGGCTTAACTGGTTTTCCAACTGGACCAGTAATCCCATTTCAATTTCCATTGTTGCCTTTTGATTCAACTGGTTTTTCCAACTGGTGTTCATTGCAACTGGTTTAACTGGTTTTTCCAACTGGTTTTTCCAACTGGTGTTCAACTAGTTTAACTGATTTTTTTTTCCAACTGGGCCAGTAATCCCATTTCAATTTCCATTGTTGCCTTTTGATTCAACTGGTTTTTCCAACTGGTGTTCAACTGGTTTAACTGGTTTTTCCAACTGGTTTTTCCAACTGGTTTTTCCAACTGGTTTTTCCAACTGGTTTTTCCAACTGGTGTTCAACTGGTTTCCTACTGGTTTTTCCGACTGGACCAATAATCCTATTTCTATTTCCAGGGTTGCCTTTTGATTCAACTGGGCCAGTTGCAATCAACTGGTATGTAATCAGTTTGACCAGTAATCCCATTTTAATTTTTAGCTAGGTTGCCCATTGATTTAGCTGATTCAACTAGACCAGTTGTAATGGTGTAAGTGGAATTTCATTTTTCGGACCAGTTATCAACTGGTGTACGCAACTGGAAATACATCACACAGACCAGTAATCAACTGGTGCAACTGGTTATCAAGGACTAATTCCAGTTATATTCTGTGAACTGGCCGCTTGCTGTGCATCTGAGACCAGTAAGAATCTACTGGAACCAGTTGATTCTTACTGGTTCCAGTTGATTTCAACTGGAACCAGTTGGAATTTTCAACTGGTCTCAACTGGTTTTTCCTTCTGGGTCAGTGTCCAACATGACGTCACAATGCTTTTTGTTTTCGCGCCTTTTGCAACGCGAATACAATGACCAATTAACGTGCGCGCGGTGAAAATACGCAACGCGCCATACAAGTACGCAGTGTAATTCTCCCCATTCATATAACACGGGTTCTACCCTGCAAAAATTTATATTTGTTATTATACAAATGATGCACAGGTTTGAGTGGGTCAGTAGGAATTGTGTACACAAGGTAGCTCTGAATTGCCTGAACCCACGAGGCGAAGCCGAGTGGGTTTCGGGCAAAATTCAGAGCTACCGCGTGTACACAATCCTACTGACCCACGAAATAAACCTGGGCATCATCTGTTTTATAGAATGGGCCCCAAAATCTAATAAAAAAGGGAAAAATCTCTGTCAACCTCATACCGGATGCATGGAAAAATCATGCGTCCGGTAATTACCGGATGCATGGTTATGACAAAATCATGCATCCGGTAATTGGTTATTGACCAATCAGATTGCAGAGATCCATCTTCATCATCAATGATCATCAATGATTGGAATCATCAAAATCTGCCAAGACTAAAAATTATTGACTTTTCACATAGAGAAGTGTCCAAATAACACAGCTAAAATATGAGATGATTTTCTCCATAGACCATGTCAGGTGGAGAAATAGAGTCTGCATGTATAGAACTACCAAGTTCATCACGCTTTTATTTGATAACAATCATTTAAACGACGTAGTCATATCAGAAAAGACAGATTTACTGCGAATGTCCAGGGTGGCATTGAGTGCCCATGAACGTACTCGCAATGCACGTTAGTGGGTAAATCACCGCAGCAACGTCTCACACAGTGCTGCGACAGCATAGAATTCAGTCATGAGTTTGTCCTCTTCTCCGTTCAAAATATCATATAAATTAACGTGCTTCACCTCTGCAAAGCGTTTAAATGTACAACATTAGTATTCTGTGTTTCGGGTTAAATTTGTACTTACTGAAAGCGTCTGAATCGTCCAAAATTTGTTTCAATTCTTCATCTCACTTCATCGGAGTTTCTCGTGATTCGTGGGTGCCGCCATTAGCGTAAGCAGCATTGGTATCGATCATGTTAATTCTCGGTATCGCGATATCGTGTTGATATCGTGTTGATATCGCGTGCTGCCAGTAAAAAAAAATTACACGGCAATTACGGGTAATTAACCAATCACATTGCAGAGATTCTGACACCCATTCTATAAATTGTACATATGGACACTATAACTTTTTGAATGGAGGTCACGTGGTACCAATCTAGCCAATCACAGCTCGTATTCTACTACCACTATTTACTTTCTTTTAAAGATATATATAAAATCTTTATATCTTATTAAAATATATATGTATATATATATATATATATATATATATATGTGTGTGTTTGTGTGTGTGTGTGTTTCTCTCTCTATCTCTCTGTTTCATCCCCCCGCCCCCCCCCCCTCTCTCTCTCTCCCTCTGTCTTTCTCTCTCTCTCTCTCTCTCTGTGGTAAAGGCCCCGCCCCTCTAACTTCCGCGTTGTTTCTGTCGCCTTCTTTAGGAAAAGCGCACGATACACCAACGTTTAATAGGCTTGTTCGTGATACTAAATGTAATTATATGCAATGCCACATTCTGGTTTCAAACACACGTATTATTCCAGGCCATTCTATCCCCCCCCCCCCCACCCCCCCCCCTCTCTCTCTCTCTCTCTCTCTCACACACACACTCCTACCCCATAATCTCAAAATCCGAGGTCAAAACACCTATGTATAGCATTGCCTAATAGTTAATCTATATTAATAACATCTAAATTAACACTGATTAAACCCTTACGTCCTTGGAAAATATATTATAAAAGTATCATATTAACATTTGCATCCATCCTCGTTAAAACGATAACGAAAGTCGTAATCACGGTTGCATCCGTCGCACGATAGACAGAATGTCGAGTCGTAGTTGTTCGTTACAATGTGGTGCGTGTCGAGTACTGTGCGAATGCTACTGTATATTTATTATCACACCGACGCAAACGTGATCTGTACGCGCTGTCTCAAACCGTCGCAGAAGGTGAACCAGTGAGCATCCTTTAAGCTAGACGAGAAACGGATCTTGCTGCTTTGTCATGTTTGTTATTCCCGACAGTCAAGATGGTAAGGACGCTCTTTTTAATACTTTTCATCTTATTACTGTTTCTTCTTACTAGTAAATATATATTCATGCAACTTCTTCAAATTTTGATGAAAGCGTATCAATATGAGTGTTGACAGGTTTAACATAAATTATTTCACAGTAGTGTCAGTATCACGGTATCAACTTCTATATCTAAGAACTATTGTATACATTGTATTTTCTTGGCAAACGAAAACTTCACCTAAATCGCAACCAGTAATAAATGATCTCATTCAAATTATCAAACAATAGAACGAAGCTTGTTTAATGCATTTCTTTTCCTTTCTTTACCCCGTAAATGGGTGAATTATCCTGAAAGAATACAACCACACGGTGTTACCAAAAGTGTTACTATTTACTAACTAGTATTTATTTGGTCAAGTATCAATGTAAAAAAAATAACTTTTCGAAAACTATTCAGCCGGTATGATTTCTTCATTTCGTTTTGTTTTCTTACTTCATTTGAGTCACAAATACGAGAAAACTATGTGTATTTTTGTTTTCTACATAAATCACCAATACATCAGCACAAATAGACCTTTGTGCAAACTATATCAAACTTTAAAATTACTTGAAGATTCCATTTTCGAATACGAGTTACGGTCAAATCAGTAAATTCATATTCGTTCCGGTTTTTTTTCCAGTGATACACTGTAGTATACTTGTAATTTCATGAATACAACTTTTCGATCTGTATGTATGTCTTTTATATAGTGATGGTAACCTCAAAGCTTGTCTGAGGTTTGTCGGATTAACAATAACTACTAGATTTGGGCAGGGGAGCAAGGGGGTTGTTTCATCAAGCTGTTCATGAGCTACGAACGACTTTACGCATGGCTGCTCACCTGTTCTTGTAGAGATACCCCAAATTTGCTCCTGTTTTAACATAGTGGGGGGGGGGGGGGGGGGGTGATGGGATTTTGGGGAGGTGTTTTTTTTTTCCTTCGTTTTTTTTTTTTATCCCGCCCAGTCTCTGAAAATGCTCTCAGTGGGGGAGGGGGGGGGGGGATTATGACGTTTTGACGTTTTTCGAAAAAAAATTAATCCGCCCAGTCTAGTGGGGGGTACACTACGAAAATAGTGGGGGGACACTTTATATTGTGTCCCCCCCTTCGAAATGGTTGAAGGGGGGGGGGGGGGTTATGACGTTTTTTTCGATACACGACCGAAAATAGTGGGGGGACATTTGATATTGTGTCCCCCCCCCCCCTTCGAAATGGTTGGGGGTATGACGTTTTTTTTTCGATACACGACCGAAAATAGTGGGGGGACATTTGATATTGTGTCCCCCCCCCTTCGAAATGGTGGGGGGGGGGGGACACGACCCCCCCCCCCCGTCCCCCCCCCCACCCCCCCCCCCCGGATTTCCGCCCATGACATAGTGCGAGTTAATTTCCAACAATCCTAATCACATTTGACAATTCATAAACTTGTATGTATTCAGACGCTTGTTTGCGTCTTTTAATTCACAAAGGTTATATTTCAACTTTGCCTGATGGGACTCAAAATCATTGAGAATCTCATTTAGCACAAGAACCGGTAACCAGCTTCATGAAACACACCAGGAGGTTTTACGCCAATAAACCATTTTCGTTATTTTTAGTTTCGTTATTTCGTTATGTAATTAATTCAACGTCGTTCAAACAATACGTTACTAATGGTAACCCCAAAGCTTGCCCGAGGTTTATCCGTGTAGCAACAAATTACTACTCTATTGCCAGGTATTAATTTTACCACGCTGATCGCACTGGTCGTGGTGGCGGGATTGGGTTGTTTGTTAACAGTAATCTAAATATACATGCTAATTGATCTATATACAACTACTAGTAATAGATTCAGAGTGCGTTCCAGCCATTCAAACTCAATCACGAAATACAGGTGGATGAAATAACGCGTCACCAGGCAGGTAGGTAGGTTGGATGAAATTTGTGGATACATTACGAAAATGGCGTATTGAAAGTACTATAGAAAGAGTTGAATGCGATCACGCTTTGATAATTGAAAGTAGTGAATATTGCACAAAGGGGTCTGTTGCCGTCAATTCCCGGATCGATGCACCGATTTCACGTTAATTGTCATGATCATATTGAACTTTTGCAGATGTCTGAATTATTCATCGTCACGCTCATGCATCTTTACGTTATGCAAGGTACGTGAGATCATTAATCATATTAAAAACATAGTGTGTGTGTGTGTGTGTGTCTGTGTGGGCATGTGTATGTATATGTGAGTGTATGTGCGTGTGTGGATGTGTAAGTGTGTGTATATGTGTGTGTCTGTGTTTGTGTGTGTGTATGTGTGTCTGTGTATGTGTGTATCTGTGTGTATGTCTGTGTCTGAGTGTGTGTATATGTGTGCGGCCTGAGCCATCTAATTAAAAACATATGTTTCTGTGTGTGTGTATGTCTGTGTTTATGTGTATGTGTCTGTGTGTAAGTGTGTAAGTGTATGTGTGTGTGTCTGTGTGTGTGCGTGTATGTGTGTGTGTGTATCTGTGTGTATGTGTGTGTGTGTGTGTGTGTGTCTGTGTCTGTGTGTGTGTGTATATGTGCATTTGAAGGATTCATGATTTGATGTGTGGAAAATTAAACTGAATTGGATGGAATTGAATGAATTTATTTTAATGTAGTAGAATGAAATTATATTGAATGGAATAGAATAACATTTAATTAAACCTCGTTGAATGGAGTGCAATGGAATTGAATTTAATGTAATGGAATGGAATGGGATTGAATTGAATGAATATGAATTAGATATAATTGAATTAAATGGAATACAATCGATTGAAATGTAATTATATTGAGTTGAATGAAGTATAATATGATTGAATATGATTGAATTTGATGGAATAAAATTTAACATAATCATATTGGGAAAATTGGAACGGAATCAAATAAACATCATTGACTGGAATTTCATGGAATATAATTGAATTAGATGAAATGAATGGAATTGAATGGAATGGAATATAATTTGTATAATTCGGAATCATTTCCAGCGACATCAGCCTCCTCCTCGTCCTCCTGTCCGTCCGGACCGTTCAGCCTCAACTACAGCCTGCCCATGTTCCAGGAATGCAGAACGAAGCGATTGGACGACGGTGCGGTCGTTCAGATGATCCCTAAACTCATCCGCGACCAGTTCACCTCGAAAAGCTGCACCAGACAGAGCAAGAGCGGGATTCCCGCCGGCAAACGCGTTTGCCGCTTACCAGGTATATCACGATTTATTTCGTATTCATGCGTTCATTAATTTTGTTGTGCTTTAACTTAACATTGAATTTTAAAGAAACCATAATCACTTCGCTACAATGCATATTGGCCAGTATCGATGGGACCATTGCATTAATCAGATCACAGTATTTTAATGAAATATGCTTGCAATACTTGTGTTAACAATTTTATATCTTGTAATTCTATTCAATGCTTTTTTTAAAAAATATGAATCAATCTAGCTGTTTGGCTGTTTGACAAACTTTGACTATTTAGATAATCCCATTCTTACACAAAGTACACAGTATTACGCTATATTACACATATTGACCGTATCTTTCACTGTATGTATACCTTCTAAGTTCGACTGTTTGTCTTCTCCTTTTTCTTTTCCGCTTGTTCTTTCATTTGAGGATAATTGTAATGTTTATATGAACGTTATCGTGTTATAGTTTCATATAAACGTATGCTCGTTTCAACTACATAGTAGGCTATTACATGCTATTTAGCGCAGTACAAAACTGATAATTATAATAATATTATAATACGTAGAATTTGCACTTTCCATCTTAATTAGATGCTCTAGGCGCTTCAGAGCAAATTGAAGAGAGAAAAAAATACAATACAATACAAAACAATACAGGTATGAACTTTACAAGTTCAAAACATATATGGTTGTAAGCCAAAAAGCACCATTATACAGGTATGTCTTATTATAAAAATATAAACTTGTCATATGATATGATACAATATTACGCGCATAAAGTACTCGTTTATAAGCAACAGGTATAGAGTCGCTATACTCGATCTTGAAATCGAGTCACGGTTAAAACTAAATGGGTTATGCGTCCGTTGCGACTTTCGCCTCAAAACGCTAGGCCTCGACTATAACAGTACTTCTCATACATGTCTGTACCTGGTTCTTGTTGCTGGCTAACTATTCGCCATATTTTTTTTATCGTGATCTGTCTTGTCTTTTTGTTTAAGTGCATTTCGTCTTTTCTCCTGAATCATGATAATTATCTTTCTTCTCCTATTGTCTCAAACAAACATAGATTTTCTATTGGATTCCACCCTTTTCCCAGCTCGTCATCTTTCGGATCCCGCACGGCTAAATTTCCCTTAAAGGTCACCCAAAGGAACAATTAATTATGTTAAGTACGCGAGGCTGGTACAGTTTAGTGTTAAAGTGAAGTTATGGTTCATTACATAGATTAGGAGTCATCCATTAACTATAATTTTAATTGGTTACGAATATAACACGGGATGACATGCGTGTGACATATGCACATACTTCTATCCTATTTACTAGTTGCCATGGCCACGTGAACATATTGAGGGTCACATCTATGAGGCCATACTAACATCCAACTGTACCACGACAAAATCCTTTCACTTACAAATTGGGTCTCGATGTCTGCTAACTAAACTGAATTTGCACGCGATGTGCATACACGCCCGTTGCGTGTATTTAGTGAATGCATGCAGTCGTGCGTAAGCATTACATGAATTTATGCCTCCATTTTCCCCTTTTGTTTCACTTCATTAATCACGAACAAATTATGTCATGGTAATTTTCATTATTCTATTTGTGTATTATCAAGATTGTTTGAGAAACCCGTGTGAAAACGGCTGGTGTGAGGAGACTATGGAGAGTTACACGTGTCACTGTCCACCAAGCTTTTCAGGAATGAAGTGCGAGATCGGTAAGAAGAAAATATATCTTCTGGAATTATGATTTAATGTTCGAGGGGCTATTGATGTCAAACAAATTGATGTTAAAGGACACATGGGATATTCGATTTACATAAGTGTTACTGCCTTCATGATACTACGCCTCTATAGACAGTTTAGTCATAACGAATACAAATTTGAAATAAAGAAGAGAGTAATATCGTTGAAGTTCGACCTATTAATAATTTGTGATTAATAATTTGTATTTGTTGAAGTTTTTGTTGAAGACGCGTATCGTAATTATGAGGAGGGGAATAGTGATTAAAAGAAACAGAAAGAAAAAAACAATGGAGAGAGCATTATGCAGAATAAATTAATATTCCGTTGTGTGTTTCACCAAGCTGTTCGTAAGTAATGAACGACTTTACGATTGACTGGTGATCCCTTCTTGCGCTAAATGCGGTACCACTTTCTAAGTTGAAATCTGATCTTCGTAATTTAGCAAGCATCTGAGTACAAAGTTTATGATTTTGTCAAATTTGATTCGGATTGTTGGAAATTAACTCCCACTGTGTTAATAACAGGAACAGAGTGAGGTATCTCATTGAGCACAAAAAGGGACCAGTCGTGAGCAAAGTCGTTCTTAGCTCAAGAAAAACTAAGTAAAACACCTCCAGGATGATAAAGAAGCACTTATTAAATTAAAACGATCAAGCACGTAATCGTAGCTCTGGGTTGACGACTGTATGATTTGTTGAGATCTTTGATAAAATAAGTGTTGATATTAAACCCATAATATGGAATATAGATCCAACTATTTATCATACATTCATATCTTTCTACGAGAACAACATTAACACCACGATCACAGTTGTATTGATATGAATGATAGGTTCAATAACAATTCTCGAGAAAAATATTTGCGATGCTACACCCACTTCCAGGTGTATTAAGTTGTCTGCGATGATTATAATTTAATCCTTTGTATGCCAAGCCAAAATACTGCTATATGGAATATAAGTGTATTATTTGTACCAAAATACATATATGGCGCATAAAGGGTTAAACGTCGAAAGGTTTAATAACATTTCTGCGTACTAGGATGTTTGTCTTTTCCATGTGCCAACAACAACAGTTGTACATGGCAAATAAAGATGTTCTTTTATCTTAATATCAAATAATTTCATAAGTTTACCGTATGGAATATTTCAGAAAAGAACAATCATTTCATTGCCAATTTGACCCCTTTAGCGATCATTTATTCCCTACTTTTGACAAAAAATACTGATCCGAGATAGGTAGTTAGATCATTTGACGTGTTTGGGTTATTTTGCGTTCATCTTATATCTATCAGGAGAGACCGTGGTTACCCAAGAGCAAAAAACCTTGACGCCACAGGAGCTGATTAAAGAGACTACCGCATTAACCACACCAGCGGATTCGTTTGCCCCCACGACCACGCAGAGTCTGATCAGTGAGACTACTGCACAAACCACGCCTAGTGAATCCTTTGCCCCAACGACCACACAGAGTCTGATCAGTGAGACTACTACACAAACAACGCCTAGTGAATCCTTTGCCCCAACGACCACGCAGAGTCTGATCAGTGAGACTACTACACAAACCACGCCCAGTGAATCAATTGTCCCAACGACCACACAGAGTCTGACCAGTGAGATTACTACACAAACCACACCCAGTGAATCAGTTGCCCCAACGACCACACAGAGTCTGACCAGTGAGACTACTACACAAACCACGCCTAGTGAATCCTTTGCCCCAACGACCACACAGAGTCTGACCAGTGAGACTACTACACACACCACGCCTAGTGAATCCTTTGCCCCAACGACCACGCAGAGTCTGACCAGTGAGACTACTACACACACCACGCCTAGTGAATCCTTTGCCCCAACGACCACGCAGAGTCTGGTCAGTGAGACTACTACACACACCACGCCTAGTGAATTCTTTGCCCCAACGACCACACAGAGTCTGACCAGTGAGACTACTACACACACCACGCCTAGTGAATCCTTTGCCCCAACGACCACACAGAGTCTGACAGGTGAGACTATAACCACGCCCAAGGAATCATTTGCCTTAACGAACACACAGAGTCTGACAGATGAGACTACTACACAAAGCACACCACGGGAATGCCTCAATTGACCAGGGTCTGGCTGGTGAGACTACTGCTTTTAAACTACGCCCTGGTTTACATTGGCATTCATGTTAACCCCGGGTCTGCTTTGTGAGACTACTTCACAAACCGTCACAAGAATCACCAGAAGACGAAGAAGTCGAAGATGTAAATAGGCAACAAATAAGATGAAGATGAAGAAAAAGAAGGACGAAAACGTGAAGAAAAAGAGGAATATTGAGAGGGGACAGGAAAGTGGGTACGAAGTAAAGAATGCGCTTGAAAACGTTTCCTTATATTTGATATTGAATACATACAGGATGACTTCTTCATTGGAATTTTGTGCTATCGTTTTCTTTCTGACAGAGCCGGAGGTCGATTGCCTGGACGATCCACACACACCAATACATCATCACTCATTAAGTAAGTTCAACATTATTTATGAGTTGGGGGGGGGGGGGCGCTTCCTTAGGAAATCGATCTCGACAAAGAATGAATACAGCATGCAGAGAGGCCTATTGAATCAACACCGCATATAGGGGAAAGTCGTCCCATAATGTAGTCATGTCCACTTCCGGTCTCATGCAATAGACAGGAAGCAGACATGCGCGGTACATCACGGAGCGACATTCCCTTATATACAGTATGGGTAATTGATTGATCAATGTGTAGATGTGTTTTTTTTTCTTTTTTTCTCTTTATGACAATATTCATAATTTTTATCATATTATGAAATAAAGGGAAGGCACATAAAAAGCACAAACAAAAACATAACTGCCATTGAAGACAGAGAGCAAATAGATCACAATTTTATCATTATGATTAGGAGGTGGCGGGAGAGTGCGTGTATGAATGTATGCGTTACATTGACGTAATGATAAACAATATGCGTAATGATTTGATGCCACTCTCACATTTTATTTATTTTATTTAAATTCTTCTATACATGTCATCATTTCACTCGTGAGGAAACCACAATTGCATTATAAAGACCGTAAGTGTTGTGTGCTCGAGATAGACCAATGCAATATCCGATTCTTCAGATTCACCCCCCCCCACACACACACACACACACACACAACCTGTTCTGCTCTCTCTGTGTTTCAAATTCATGCTAAAATAATATGCATTTTTTTATCGGACATTCTTTCTGAAATTGTTCTACATCTTCATAAGATAGTCGTTGACTATTCAGTAATAACCGCCAGATGTTGTTAGAGGTCTGACGTCAAGATTGATTTTACGTCTTTTTTATCCTACACAGTGATATATTCGGGATTGCACAATGTGTGTGAGTGTGTGTGTGCGTGTGTGTGTATGTGTGCGTGCGTGTGTTTGCAGTAAAACACTTCATTGCATTTGATAAGGACTTTAAATCATGACAATTTTTAAAGATGAAAAGCAGATGAATAAATGGTTCTAGGGAAATCAAACATTATGGTGAAAAAATCATCAATATATATATATTTCACCGTCTACGAAACGAGTACATAAAGTGTTTTATGTTCGAGATAAAGGAAGTGTCTCATAAAACTACTTAGCAACGGTAGCATTTTCACCCATCATGGAGAGTGTTCCTAGAAAGAGATTTCTGGAGCATATACAGAAGCACACCCCTACCCTCATTTGCAATTTAACATCAGTTTAGTGCGACTGTCGCAGTTTATGCATCAGCATAATACGCACATCTAATAGAGAAGCATGAAATGTGGTACATTTAGGTTGATGGATTTAGAGCATATCGAGGCTTTTATCATTTTTTTTTCCGGCGTGATTTTTCAATAGGTGGGACTGATATCACCGTCACGTGTTGCCCGGCTTCCTTCGCGACGTCGAAGAAATACTGTCTTAACTCTACCATGTTGCTGATAGACCCTCCTAGCAACCAAGCGGACACGGATGAGCTCAAGGAGGTTGTCATGGAAAGATGCAACGCTACCGGTAGCCTGCTGTGGTTTAAATGTTGGATCTGGATTGATGATGCAAATCGCACGACTTGGCGCTGTGATGATGTTTCTAAGCAATCGTATGAGCTAGCGGGGGACTTCGCAGGTAAGAAACGTATCATGTGGCTCAGCTCCGCCACGCAATACACGGCCGTATGGCAAGCCGTTTTAACATTTATTCCTATTTCTTGATATCACGAATTCGATTTCTTGATATCAAGAATTGCCATTGCTTGATTTCACAAAACCATTTCTTGATATCAACAATTCGAATTCTTGATATCAAGAATTCGAATTTTTGATATCACGAAATGGTTTCGTGTAGTTAAGCAATGGCAATTCTTGATATAAAAAAAATCGAATTCTTGATATCAAGAAATCAAATTCTTGATATCAAGAAATCAAATTCTTGATATCAAGAAATCGAATTCGTGATATCAAGAAATAGGAATAAATGTTAAAACGGCTTGCCATACGGCCGGTCGCATTTTCCGTAAACCCTAAATAACGCGTCGGAATTGGCAATAGTGTCGAGCAAAGACTTTCAAGGACTAGACGATGTGTACGCATGCGCGTAGATATTTTGTCAAGCATCACCATGCCGCATCTAGCGTTCGGCCTGGCTTGGCTTTGCCATGCCGTCGCACTGCTGACATAAAATTAAAGATGGTAATGATGAACGATGATAGGTTGGTATTAGTTGTGATAATGCTGGTGGTATGTGATGAGAAAAACATATAGCTGACAATGATAAAGTGAACATGTTTTAAAAAATAAATCAATTGAAACAAAATATCATAGAACAATTTTTGTACATGCAAAGGCTTCGAGAATGAATTGATGTTTGTTGATATTGTCATATGTCTTTTTTTTTTACAATGGCGATTCAAAATGCCTTTATAAAGCTAACTAATTAGGTAGGCCTAACTATCGATCAAAATCGATAATGCTTCTCCCCGCCGCCACCCTCCCCCCCCCCCCCCCCCGTCTCCCTTTCTCTGCATCATTTACTTATTATTCATTTGCTTTTAATGCGCAATGAATATTGATCATTTCATATTGCCAAATCTATTTGTGTTAAATACATGCCCATTTTTATTAACTGCTACTTGCCAGTAGCTGCAATCAGTAACCATGAATAAATAAATGAATTAGTACATCAGACAAATTAAGGGTTCATTCCTGTACTGGCAGATAAATGTATATTGTACTTGTATGTATTATTAAAGGGGTACTTTGAAAATAGATTTAACTTTTAACAGAATCACCGATTTTTATCAGGATTTCAATGTTTTGTTTTAAAAAAGGACCATTTCTTCTGAAATTATTGTAACCCTGTCTGGGAGTTCCCATTTAAAATAACACCTGAATTCTTTCTTCATCTCGAATAATCATAGATCTTGATTTACTTGAACTTGAACTAAAATGGAACCCCCTTTTTACGACTGGCTGAATCACTTTTGCCCCTACGGCCTAAGCACTGTCACTGTGATCACTGTGTGGTGATGTTGTAGAAGGATGAATACAAATTAACCCAGTAGTGTATCCATAATTTTATCATCACCGCATCACCGAGTTGCCGATATGTCTCCCCCAAAATAACGATCTTCGTAATATTTCAACCATTCATAATGTTATTGTACGTTATCTGATTTTCCTTAAACTTTGTTTGCTCTGGTTGTCATATTTTTCTGCTCAAGATCTAATGAGAGCCACTTTTGTGGACCGGAGTTCCCATTTAACTCTTAATATTGGCCGCCGCAGACGACATCCAATTTTGCCACGATTGTACAGTCGTATTGGGGCCTACGACAGCAATAATGTGACGCTAAACCTCTCACTGGAGTGAGTTTGTTTAGAGCCAATTGTCTTGAAAACATGCTCATATGACAACACCACTTCGGTCCTCTATGTCTATGTCTCTTTAGCCCGACACTCAGGCCCGTGGACATTTATAATCCAAACTGACAAAATATGGAGTATCATACTCACAAGGCGAGTCACTGATCATTTTTCTCTCTTTGGGACCCGGGTAAACATGGTAAAACCAATCGAAAATGATTAGTCTTTACTGCAGCCAGACCCCTTTAATGAATAGTTCGGTTAAGAAAAACCCCAACAGCCTGGAAGCTAGGCTAGAAGACTTTGTGTTTTCTTCGTCCCCTAGCGTGGAGTACTGAAGCTGTCTTGACCTCCGACATCAATTATCCCCGCATCGTCCTCCACGACGACGGGATGTGGCACATCATCGAGGCCAGCGGGACGCTTCTCCCTTCGGTCGTCTGTATGGAGCGAAAAGACGAGTACGAATATGATGACTGAGATACTATAACATTTTTTCTAAGATTGTTTTCGGAAACCAACCCCCCCCCCCTCATTCACACACTATTGAAGCACCATTAAACACATACACACATACACACATACACACACACACACACACACATACTCAAACATACAAACATACATATCCATACATAGAGACAGAGAGAGATACACACCCACACATACACGTATACACATGTACAAATTCCCATATATATTTCTCTTTATTAAATATTGGTTTTAATTCATCATTTTATCAAAGAAATGCATAATGAGCACATGTATTTTATTTTGTAATAATATGTCATATCAAATAACATCATTATACATTCCTATAAGCGATAGGCCTCCACAGTACAGGTATGAACGACTACATTGTGTTAACATATCATATTTATCATTGTTGATACAATACTATTAATACTATATGCTAGGCTCGACAAAGGGAATAGAGAGAAACACTGTTTAAAAGTCGTCATCAACTTATTTCAATTACAATCAACTCAATTGCACGAGGCCCTTTTTCACATCGGTGGTTTAACTTAGACCGCGTACTAAACGTGAGCTGAGTTTATGGAGGGCAACTATTAATCATATGGTGCTGTCACAGAATCATTGATTTTCATCACAGAATGACAACAGTGGAAGATTTCAATTTTTCACTCTGATCATTATGTGAATAAATTCAATATACCATAATGAATCAGAGGACAAAAATCAGTCAAATTGAATCAATAATAGTTCATGTTGTTTTATTTGGCGTCTCATAGAGTTAGTCCAGGGATCACAACACTGTTTGCGTTAAATATCTGTTCAGAATTAGGGGCACAGTACGTTATGTATCCGTGTACCCTTTAAAAATGTTTCCTTTAAATAGGTCTAAATTAAATCTGGTGAATTGTGAGAACACGAAGTAATAATAAGCAGATAAGGTCAAGTTTTAAGTACGCATTACTTTCTTTAAATATACATGTTCTTTTTGTAGTTTGTATTTTAAAGAACGCAGCCAGCTGCGATAGTTAATGTGAATTGCAAAACCCTCCGATCATTATCATCGACATTTCGAACAACTGTATGTACTATGGAATACTCTGTATTAGAATTATGAGTTCAGATGAAAACTTTTAAAGGTGATATTCATAGAAAATTCAAAAATATGAAGATATTCATCTACAGAAAGCTTATAAGCCATACAATGAGCTCGGAGGACATTCAAACAATATATCACTTTCCAAAAAGCGAAATTAGGGTGAAAACAATCACCGTATTCTCGGGGACAAATTTGATCTGTCATCCGAAACGACCTTCAGGTCTGACGTAAGAAACGGGAGGCGTTATTTGGTATCACACATGCCAATCCGCAGCTTCTTTTCCGCCAGAAGCATCAGGCATTGTTAATGAAACTGTGATGGCAGTTGCTAGTGGATTAACAGGTGTGATACACAATGATCATTGTGAAGCATATCCCGGCTGTGACGTACACACAACGCCACTTTCCCTTAGGCGATTTCGTAGGTCAGGAAGAGAGTCAATTTAGTGAAATTTGACTTTCATTAAACACATAACTGAACACTTTCATGGGATGTTAGCTGCATAAATTGCTTTAATAACTCATTCAATTATAAAATAAACTATATTTATTTGATTTTATTTCCTATATATTATCATCTTTAAGAGTACGCAATTTGTATTAAGTCATTGATGCATTTTTGTTCAAGTCATAAACACTTATTCCATAGAGGAGCAGCTTGTTTGGCACACAAAGAGTTAACAATGGATGATGCATGTAAAAGGAAGTGTGATTTACCCTCAATCACGACTCTTGACATTGCAGTAAATAATTTAGTTGTTTAACAAATCAAGCTGCATTGAAACGTGTACACAGAGACCACTCAAATGAGATAATTAGTGTGGTCTTTTTGAGCAGGTGTTTTTTTTTTTTTTTTTTGTTGTAAAGTGTATATTAGCTTTCAGTGCGAAACATTCTACGAGGGAAGCTGTGCATTTGGCCTTTATAAGTAGGTGGTCTTTCTTTACAGGTTGTCTCTAAAGCGGGTTTCTCTGATTATTTAGATCAAGTATTAGGTACATTGAGGAGTCAATTCGTAGTTATGACATTTCACACAAATAGGTGCCGTCTTTGCCATGCACATTGGTATTGATATATGAATAAGATAAGTGCTTTAACCTGGACTTTTTGTCATGATCATTATAGTATCGAATTTTTCAGGTGTAAAGAACTATATTATGCAGCCCCTTTCTGTTATTTTCGTAGCAGCAGTTTCCTACAGCTTTTAGGCTATCAGTATTGTATATGTCGTATTTATTTTATGTATTAATCCCACATATCTAGACTTCTTGCTCGTTTGCAACAATCAGCAATTATGGATTAATATTCATGCTGTCAAAACGATTTCTATCTTTTTACTTGTTACTATCATAACGTTATCATGATAATGAACTCTTTGTTCAGTGTATGCTGTCAACAACATTCGATTGAAAATAAATATTCAATGTATGGTTACTTGAATTAACTCGTGACATTGTAAAGAAATGACATCAGTTGCATAATTAAAACAATCCAAATCCGAAAAATACTGTTCGACCATTTTAATTGCTTCAGTCTATTTTTAGAAACATCGCTAATTACTGTGTGAGCCGATAGTCTACAAGGTCTGATGTGTATTATTGTAACTAGTGACACAATATATTCACCATGTTGCATAGGTTTTTACTTATTGCAACTTACCATTAATGGTAACTACCATGGAAACAGGTGTGACGATAAAGAGCATAGTAGCTGTTGTCACGGTAGTTACCATGCAACATGGCCCAGGGCACAAAATTAGCTCACGAAAGATGACGAAGTTTTCATCATAATGTGCCACACGTGTGTGTATATGTGTGTGTGTGTGTGTGTGTGTGTGTGATTTGTTTAAGTTTTGATTTTGTGACGTCACGTGCGAGATGTTTTCCCATATTTTGTTTTAATGTTTGTTTTCTCAAAAGGATATGTTTTTTATACCATGTTACCCGTGCATTTGAAAAATCATTAGACACATGTTCTTACACACATAACTCTGAAAACAGGAGAAAATAGTACACAACATACAAGGGCATCTCGCACGTGATGTTACAAAATCAAAACTTAAAGAAATCATAACTTTCTTATGCTTTGACGGATTTTCGTCAGAACCTTCACTAATATGTTTCTTTCATGTTTTTGCTTTTGATAAAAACCAACGAAACTTTAGGGTGGATCTTCCGTTTAATGACTTGATGCATTATAGGGTTACTAAATTAGAAAAATAAGTTCCTTCCAATCTATGTAAAATTATAATTTTGACGAAAATTTGAAAAAAAAACGCCTCCAGTGACGTATGAGAAGTCGAAATTCCATAGATTGTACGGAAGTCAACAATATACAATTTTCGTAATGTATTCACAACTTTCCCCCTAACTGCGTAGTAACGCGTTATTGCATTCACCTGTATCTTGTTATTCAGATTCAATGGATGGAATGCACTTTGAATCTATTAGTTGTTGCTACTCAGACAAACCTCGGACAAGTTTTGGGGCTCCCATTGTTAACGTATTGTTTGAATGGCGTGAATAAAACATGTTATTTATGTCGTTGGCATTTATGGCATTTTGACTTCTCATACGTCACTGGAGGCGTGCGTTTTTTTCAAATTTTCGTCAAAATGAGACTTTAATGCGGCAAACGAATGTGAAATTCGCTTCATGAATCAGTGGGAACTTATTTTTCTAATTTAGTAACCCTTTAACACTAGACCTCATGGTCAGCAGCCTTCTTGAAACCTGAAAAAGTGCCTATGTTTGTAACTAGCATCCCTCAACGACACATCTCCTCTCTACATCTCAGATCTCATTAAGGAGTACATCCCAACCCGCTCTAATCTTCGCTCTAATAACCAGAACCTTCTCCAGATATCTAGGACCAACACTTACTTCTACACTATAGCTGCAAGACTATGGAACTACATCCCCCTCCACATACGCAATGCCCCATCTGTCGACAGCTTCAAACACGCTCTCAAAACATTCATGCTCTCCCCTCAAGTAACCAATATGGTTTGATGAACTCTTTAGTTGTATTGCACACTTGTGTAGTTCATAATTATGTTGATTATTATTATTACATGAAGTTAAATGTGTTCATTATGTAATTTGTTACGTTTAATATGATTGTAAAGTGCATAGAGATTATTGATATTATGCGCTACTGTATATAAATGTTTGATTATTATTATTATCATTATTATTTTATCCACACTCACATAAAATATAAATCCCGCATCAAATCAATCACAAAATTCACTAATACAACTACAGTGTTTGTATGGACATACATGTATGTCTGATTTGTATTTTACTATAAATCTAGTACATGTACAAGTTAGTAAATGCAAATAGCTACATCACCGTCAACAATACGCCACAAGGAAATGTGTATAATTGTGATAATTTTCATATAATTTGGTCTTGAAGACTTTCCATCACCTTTTAACCCAAAGCACTGAAAATTTTTAAAATATACATCTGTGTTTCTGCTTTAAATCTCATTTTGCCTTTATCTTCTACAAAAGGCAACTCAATTGTTCAACAATTCAAACACCATTTTCTTGTAATATCCTTCTAATATTCATTTCAAATTCCAAGAGTCAAAAATATTTATATGCTTATGTTATCAAGGATATAACTAAAGAAATTAGAATAAGAATAGAATACCAGTTATAATTTATTCTACACTCCTATTAGTGAGTGGTACTTAAAGATGGCCTGTCCTTTTACAAACATCTGCAAATTTCATGAAAGTGTGCACATATTTAAATTTTTAAGGTCAGAGGTTCTATAACTCCTGGAATATAAATGAAAATCTAACTAGTTTTCACTGAGATTTGACTATTTTCGTGGTACGAAAAAAGGAAGCTTGATCTTCATTAGTTATTGAAGATTATCTCCTCAAAACCGAATATTACGCTTTGTTGATTCCAGGAAAAGGTTGTAAATGTATTGTACATGTATAGTCACTCTCTCTCTCAAATGATAACAAAGTCAGGGAACTTTCAGAATTAGGTCTGCAAAAGGGACGGGCTACATTTAAACATCACAAAAATAATCACATACAAAGACACATCTCTCATGATTGTCACTTGCTAAGAAAGAGGCTCAGCTACAATGTGAAGGCACATCCCGAATTAACAAAACAACATCTCCTTACAGGGTTTCCTTACTTCTATACAATCAACTGATTGTTATATATAATTTATATACATATACATTACATCAAAATGATACACATTATCATTATTGAGCTTGATTGAATTCTATGCAATGAAAAACAATATTCACATAATGAATATTCCTATCACTTCACTGAGCTTTAGGACTTTCACACACAAATAACAGCAGTCAGCTGTGTATAGGTACTCTACTCCCATGCGTACACAGATTTAGTGACAGGGTAGCCCATGTGCAATAGTCATGAAACTCAGCTGGAATCAGAAATATATCCTAATAATAATGTGTGTGAAGTCTCACAGTCATGGCTTCATGGTCCTTTTCAGGAAAAGCGAAAAAACTATCCTTGTTCACGTTTGAAAACGTCCTGTCCATACTTTAATTCCTAATCCTATTGCCTCTGTCAGTGCGTTATGCATCAGGCAGAAGGCATTACTTACATTGAATGCATGGGCTGTGGTGCAGACAATGCTGTCCTACTCTGACAAAAGGAAGCAATTAACAAAATAGACTTTTCTTGTAAATGAGCAAAATGTGTCTGTCACTTGCATTGGCATGAGTGCACCACCACATCATGTTAGATTGAATAACTCGCAGCAAGATTAATACTTCTTATTCAGATTTTGGCCATATGTAGGGAATGCTGGGAACAATCTGAGAGTACCAATAACCCAGATTTGAGTAATTTGTCACTTGCTTCCTTTTGTCAGAGTAGCGAAGAACGGTCTCCAGTCTCCAGCTACAAGAACCGAAAGGTTTCTGACAATCCATCTATTGAATAGTTTTGGTTTCGAAATGCCCTAAGCCTAGATGCCAAGCTAGCTCAAAGCAGTTGTTTATCAGGGTTATATTCAAGAATTCAGGGATACAAACCTCTACTTACACATCCCTAATTTCTATCGCATGGTGACCAGCTCTTCTGGAGATGTAAGGTGGATGGCAACGACCGCTATTTAAATGTTAAATTTTCTATCGAACAGCAAAAGTTGTCTGATGATATCGGGTAGATGACGATGACTGCTATTTGATCATTAAATTTTCTATTGCATGGCTATAAACTGTTCTGAACTGATTGGATAGATGGTGATGACTGCTTTTGAAGCATTACAGTTTCTATCGCACAGCAAAGAGTTCTTCTGATGACATCAGGTAGATGCAATGACTTTCAAATGAATGTTATATTTACTATCGCATGGTGACGAGTTGTTCTGAAGAAGTTGGGTCAATAGTAATAGCTACTATTCAAACATTATGATTGATTTCTATCGCATGGTGAAGAGTTCTTCTTCTGATGATGGGTGGATACTAATGACTGCTATCATCTATCGCATGATGAAGAGTCGTTCTCCAGAGGTAGGGTCATTGTGATATCTGCCATTTGAACATTGTATGTCCTACTGCATGGTGACAAATTGTTCTGAAGAGGTTGAGTCAATGGTGGTAACTGCTATTCTATCGCATGGTGACAAGTTCTTCTGAAGAGGTTGGGTGGATGGCGACTGTCTCGTCAAACTGGGCCTTGGTGGCGCCCATCTTAATGGCGACAGCAAATCCCTGCAACATCTCGTCGCATCCCATTCCCTGCATGTGAAGACCCACCACCTATAGAGGGCAGCAGACCACCAAAGGTATTGAAGTTCATGACTATGATATTTTTAACATTTCTACATATTTTTAACATTTTTACAATGTAATTACAAAATCAAATTGATTACTATAGTGAAAGGTAGAGTAGCCCATATGCAAAAGTCATAAAACCAGGCAGGATTCAACAATAAACTGTAATCACCACATGTATGACATCTCAGTCAAAGCTTCACAAACGTTTTCAGAAAAAGTGCAAAACTATCTTTGTTTTCATTTGAAACCTCTTGTTTCGTAGCAACCATTCATATATCGTACTACAACAATGTATTATTTGTTCACAGGGCCTCCAAAAGAGCAGGGCCTGATCACTGAGGAGGGTACCCAGTTAAAAATGACTCAATCAATAAATAAATGAATTCATTCATTCATTCATAAATGAATGCATTAATAAATCAATAAAGTAATAGATAATAAATGAATGAATAAATAAACTAAACAGTTAATAAATAAATGAGAAAGAATAATCTATGAATAAATATAAATTTTAATAAACATACAAATGAACAGTAAAAAAAATAAATCAATAATTGATAGTTGAGTGAAAAATCAATCAATCAAAATAAAAATAAATTAATAGATAGATACATAAATAAAACAAATGAATGAACAAACACATAAATGAAATTTAATTGATAAATCAATCAATAAACAAATGAATGAACAAACACATAAATAAAAACATGAATAAAATAGATATCTCACCTTCTCCTCAGGGCCTGCGCAAACCAGCTTCATCCAGGTCTTCTCTTTGCGCTGCGTCAAGTTGAAGTACATATTAGTGAAGGTTGCTTTGTAGCACTTGATGTGGTCACCTCCATACTTCTGGATTGCCTCCTCTGAAAGATCAACAGCCAGAGTTATCATTCAGACCGTTCATTCGACTCCAATTTAGACTAAATCTCATTTATTCTACAAGCAACACCTTGAAACTCACTGCGAGATGGAGTTAACTTAACCAAAAGCCTCTTTTGCTCGTAATCTTAACCTCTACATTTCAGCCTGTGCTTGTAGATAAAATTATACATTTGGGGAATAGGTTTAAGGTTTAGGATTATGGAAATCTAAGTTGATTTAATCAAGTTTTCTTCATCTTAAAGGGTGATATTCATAGAAAATCAAAAAATATGAAGATATTCATCTACAGAAAGCTTATAAGCCATACAATGAGCTCAGATGACATTCAAACAATATATCACTTTCCAAAAAGCGAAATTAGGGTGAAAACAATCACCATATTCTCGGGGACAAATTTGACCTACTGTCATCCGAAACGGCCTTTAGGTCTGACGTAAGAAACGGGAGGAGTTATTGTGCATCACACATGCCAATCCGCAGCTTCTTTTCTGCCAGAAGCATCAGGCATTGTTAATGAAACTGTGATGGCAGTTGCTAGTGGATTAACAGGTGTGATACACAATGGTCATTGTGAAGCATATCCCGGCTGTGACGTACACACAACGCCACTTTCCCTTAGGCGATTTCGTAGGTCAGGAAGAGAGTCAATTTAGTGAAATTTGACTTTCATTAAACACATAATTGAACACTTTCTTGGCATGTTAGCTGTATAAATTGCTTTAATAACTCATTCAATTATAAAATAAACTATATTTATTTGATTTTATTTCCTATGAATATCACCTTTAAAGATATTGGCCCATCTTCACAACAGTGGTTTACCTAAGACCACATACTAAACATAGGTAAAGGATGTAAAATCAATCATCTGATGCTGTCACAAAATCACAGAATCACAGCAGTGGGTGAGTTCAATCATTTATTGTAATTATTAAGTGGACAAACTCATCATACCAGTAATTCTGAGGACAAAATTAATGATATGGAAGCAATAATAATATTTCATGAGTTTTCATTATTTGTCCCATACGGTTAGTCTAGGTTTTAGTACACTGTGTTAAAAGTCTTTTCAGAATACGGACCATTGAGTCTAGACAAAATGGATATTTGACCACATAGTTACGCAGCCATTTGCTTGTTTCTTCACTAAAAAATTATGACTGAGTTGGAGTGCAGCTTTAAACATCAGTCATGAGGGATCACAAGGGAAGATTCAAAGATAATGTAGACAGTCAAATCTGTCTATGAAGACCACTCCATGGAAAAAAAGTCAAATTTTTATTCTATTTTTGTATTTTGTAGAAGAGGAGGAGGAGAGCAGGAGGAGAAGGAAAAGAAGAAGAGCAGAGCAGGAATGTGGTTATAATGAGGGTCTACTGTACCTTCTGTCAATCCAATGGTGCCGATGGGAGGGTGTGAGAAGACAACCGTGGGAATGTTGCTGTAGTCTAGCTTCAGGTTAGTCTCATTGTTGAACAGGCGATGCGAGAGTCGTCTGCCGGCAGCAATGGCGACTGTTGAAAGAGAATCATGGAAACGACCAGATAACTATCATGATTACTATGCATAGCATTTACCAGTATACTACATAAATATAAAACCTGGGGGTGTTTCACCAATCGGTTCTTAAGCTAAGAACAACTTTAATCACATCTGGTGACCCTTTCTTGTGCTAAATGAGACCACACTTTGTTCCTGTCTTAACATAGTGGGAGTTTATTTCCAACAATCCTAATCAAATTCAACAAATCATCAACTTTGTATTCAGACACTTGTTAACAACAAAAGGTTTAATTTACCAACATCAGATTTGAACTGTAGCTGATAGGAATCAAAATAATCGAGAATCTCATTTAGCACACAAATGGGTCACCAGTCGTTCATAAAGTCGTTCTTGACTTAAGAACAGCTTGGTGAAACAAAAGTGTGGGTCCTGACCCCCTCGTTATAATGGGGTTTGCCTATACTATACAAAAAATCAATTGCAGATAAAGAATGTGTAAAAATTCTCACCTGGAGTAAGCAAAGCTTTGCCACACACATCCCCCAAGGCATAGATGTTTGGTGTTGAGGTGTTCTGGAACTCATCTACGACAATGTTACCTTTCGCATCTGTCTTCACACCCTACAAAGGTTTAAAATGGAAAGACAGAAGAAGGAGAAAGAAACTTTTTTGAGTCGAAAAGCAGGATGAAATACACCTGGTTTTTCTGTGCGCCTGCCCAATGCCCCCAGCAAGCATGAAGGTTCCTACCCTCCTCGCTCTCTCCACTCATTCCTTTCTCTCTCTCTCTCTCTCTCTCTCTCTCTCTCTCTCTCTCTCTCTTATTTCTTCATCCAATCCCCTAATTTCTTTCTCTATTTCTCTCTATTCCTTTTTCTCCCTCTCTCTCTCTCCCTCCCAATTTCCTACTTTCTTTCTTTCTCTCCCTCAATCTCTCTCTCTCTCTCTCTCTCCCCCTCTCTCTCTCTCTCTCTCTCTCTCTCTCTCGCTCTCTCTATCTCTCGCTCTCTCTCTCTCTCTCTCTTTGCTCTCTTTCTTTCTCACAAAAGAAAAGAAGTCCCTGACTTACCACATGCTCGAGGCCCAGGTTTGCAGTGAGTGCATGTCTTCCCACCGCCCAGAGCAAGCAATCAAAGCCCTTGAAAGTTCCTGCTGTGGTGTCATAGGTCAGCGTACCGTCCGATTCCTTCACGACGGACACAGGCTGCATAGGATAAGTCAGAAATGAAAATGTTGGTGTACCATTTGGTCAAATTTACCTTGAGCTATGGCATATTTACAATGACTTGACCCTTAACCCTTGACCTACCTGACCCAGAATCTTAACGGTTTATTGTCTTGTAATGTACATGTATTATCATTGCACCAAGTTTGATGAACTTCAGTCAATCATCTTTTGAACATAATGGCATCATCAACATCATAAAGGACACAAAACAATCATATTTTTAGACCTTTAAGGAGCCAAAGAAAATGTGTAATCACTGCTTTTATAAATGTACTTAGGTTGATGCTAACATATGTATCATTTTATTTTACCATTGATATTACGTATAACAAAACACAATCATGCTGATTGGCAGCTTTTTTTTATGCCACTGTTGAAGCTCAAATAATGATAGTAACATTAATATACGCAGAACAGTCATTTATTATAGACTTACAGAGCTCTTTTTGACCACATTCATGCCGGATTCCTCTAAGCTTTGAGTTACACTGGCAGAAATCATTGAGTCAAAGTTCCTCAGGGCCTGCAGAGGAGACAAGAAGAACAGAGATAAGCAAACTTAAACAGCAGGATTTCATAACAAAGTCACATTCCTGAAATAACTTGTCAATATCAAGCGAATTTGAGTGCTTGGCTCATTGTGTACCTTAAAGAAACGTCAGTGCCGATTGGATATACATGTAGTTAATGGACTGATCTATTGCCATGGGGGTAGATTCTCTCTTTCTCCCCATCTTGGATGAGGGTCTAGAGCAATACCACCCCCCCCCCCCAAAAAAAAAAAAAAAACTAGAGCAATTCGACTGCCACGCAGTCGATAAATATGCCTCCGCCTCTTTGCTATTCTCAGAAAATGTGTATGTTTGGTGGGCAATGTACCATTGCTCCTATGTGGAATGAAAATATCACATTCTGTTTTTTCAAGTTTAGCCAAGTTTGGCAATGTTCATTAACTTTTGACCTCTTACTTCTTTGACTTCCAATCTAACCAGTCTGTCTAAATCCATCCGTGTATCAAGTTTGTTTAAAATTAGCCAATTTTGGGTGAAGTTCATTGACCTTTGACCTTTCAGGAATTTCACCCAAACTTCACCAGTCTACCTCCATTACGTGATACATCTCTGTACTATGTTTGGTTTGAATTGAATCATTAGTATTGGATTCAATGTGAAAAATATCTATTTGGGGGCAATTTTTAGCCAATTTTGGCAAAGTTCATTGACCTTTGATCCCTGACCTTTAACAAATTTCACCAAAAATGTCCTCAGTCTAGTAGTGATCCATCTTTGCACCATGTTTGGTTGGTATTGCTCCATTGGATTTGGATATATTTTGAAAATTATCACTTTGGGGGGAATTTTTAGCTAATTTTTGGCAAAGTTCATTGACCTTTGACCTTTCACCTTTGAACTCTTAGGAGTTTTACCCAGACTTTCACCAGTCTACCTCCATGAAACATCTCTGTACTATATTCGGTAAGAATTGCACCATTGGATCTGGATTTGGGTTTATTGTGAAAAATATCAATTTTTGCAAAGTACATTGACCTTTGACCTCTGATTGACCTCTGACCTTCCAGCAATTTCACCAACAATGTCACCAGTCTACCCCTAAGTAGTGATCCATCGTTTCACTATGTTTGGTTGGAATTGCACCATTGGATTTGGATTTATTGTGAAAAATTTAAAGTTTGGGGCAATTTCTAGCCAATTTTGGCAAAGTTCATTGACCTTTGACCTCTGAACGTTCATGAATTTTACCAAAAATGTCACCAGTCTATCCCCAAGTAGTGATATATCTTTGTACCATGTTTAATGAGAATTGCATCCTTGGATTTGGATTTATTGTGAAAAAGGTCAATTTTTGGCAAATTTTCACAAATTGCATTGACCTTTGACCTCTGATCTTTCAGGAACTTTACCAAAAATGTCACCAGTCTATCCCCAAGTAGTGATCTATCCTTGTACCATGTTTAATGAGAATCGCATCCTTGGATTTGGATTTATTGTGGAAAAGGTCATTTTGGGGCAATTTTTACAATGTTCATTGACCTTTGACCTTTGACCTCAATCAGATTTGACCCCAATTTTACACACTTCATTAGTTTCATGCAATACATACATGTACCAAGTTTGAAGCAAATCTGCTAAACGGTTCTCAAGATATTGCCTAATCGGATTCGGGACGGACGGACGGACGGACGGACGGACGGACTTACGGACGGACGGACGGACGGACGGACGGACGGACGGACGGACGGACGGACGGACGGACGGACAACCCGAAAACATAATGCCTCCGGCCACTTCGTGGCGGAGGCATAAAAAAAAAGAACGAAAAGAAAGAAAATCATTGTATTCTACAATCAAAATATGTATTTCCCCACACCTCCTCCCCCCCCCCCCCCAAAAAAAAAAGGAAAGAAAAATAAAACCATTAACATCAATGCCACTTTAAGCCTAAAAAAATAATATCAACATTTTTAGCCTAAAAATATTAAAATCAATATTTTTAAAGATAGTTCTCATTCATTCTTACAGTAATTGCCCACCAATATACAATGTGCAATCTTAGAGCAATCCTTTCTTTCCACTGCATTTAACCATTGATATCATCCTGAATACAACCCAAATGACACTAGCTGGCAGCTACTGGTCTGAATGAGCCCACTCACCTGTTCCCTCCTGATGAAGAGAGAGACATCACTTCCCAGTGCCTGCAGGATGCCTGCCATCTCCACAGCGATGTATCCAGCCCCAACCACCGCTGTCTTCCTGATAGGTATGAAGGTGGGGATATAAGAGGGAGATTGTTTGTGAGAAGGAGGAAGAGGTGGAAGAGAAAGAAGAGGAAAACAAAGAAGAAGAGAAAGAGGAGGAGGAAGAGGAAGAGGAGAAGGAGGAGATGCAAGAGAACAAGAGGATGATGATGAGAAGGAAAAAGAGGAGGAGGAAAAGGGGGGAGGAGGAAAAGGGGGGGGGGGGGAAAGGAAGAGGAGGAAAAGGAGGAGGAGGAAAAGGAGGAGAAGTAAATATATTTTAAGAACACCCCACAATTTAGGAATTTTTAGATGACTGTTAGTAAAGTTTCATTAACTGATATATTCAATTTAATTTCTTTTTCTGTCCAGCTGTCTTGTAATAACACTCTAGTATGTGCAGACCCTTGTATGGGAAACTGGATGAAGTGGTGTGTACTTCATAAATTCATCACCAGAGGAAAAAAAAACCTCCAAGATAACATAGAAAGCCAGCCTATGGATAAATGCCACACCATGGTAACCCCAAAAGCAATCTATATGGACAGGTGCAAATTACAAGCAACCTGCTCTGAAATGATGCAAGTTGAGTGGTCTTTACAGTCAGGTGGTCTTTACAGACAGCGGTCTTTATAGACAGGCTTGAATGTACCAGTAACTTAACTACTGAGAAAAGACAGTCCTTCAACATCTTGTGACTTACTTGGGCAGATCGGTCAAGTCGAAAAAGCCATCACTGCTGATCCCATGCTCTGCTCCTATCATTTGAAAATGTGAATCAGAGATGAGGATTGCAATAGATCATGTGATATGGTTTGTTGTCACTTATGAAGTGGGGTTTTTTTTTTTTTTTTTTTTTTTTTTTTTTTTTGGGGGGGGGGGTTAGGGAGGTGTAATGATAGGTTTAATTTATTGATTTAAAGCTTTCACTATAATACCAAAAAACCTGAGGTGGTGTCCTGAATGAACTGAAGTTTTCAATTAAGTTTTGGACTTAAATCCCTGATGATCAAAGCTGAGAATAGACTATTGTTGCAGTTTAGAAGAATGAAGTCTATTTTCAGAATTCCAACTGACAGTTTTGGACTTCAGTTTCTCTCACAATAACACCCCTGATGTAGATTTCTGCATATTCATGGCAATTGTCCCCCCTGATGTGGATGTGGATGTGGATGTGGATGTTACGTGTGTGTGTGTGTGTGTGTGTGTATGTGTGTGTGCGTTCCAGATGCCCTCCCAAATTCTTTGTATCTATGCCAACTGATTTCCAGCTGTGACTCTTAGTGATATTTTTCAGGTATCCTCTCTTTTCTCTCTCCATCACTTCCTGAATACTTCATGTTGCATGTGTTGACATATTCCCCAGCAATGCAAGCACATCAGATGGAGCGGCATTTTGTCTGGCACCGGAAGGCTTCATCTTTCTCTTCCTCACCTGGAATATTCGGGAATGTGGGCTCGCCACCGACGGCGATCATCGTGTGGCGACCTCTGAACTTTTTGCCGTCGACCTCCACGCAGCCGTCAGCAGTGAACTTTGCAAAGCCCGAGATGAAGTCCACACTGGCCTTGCCCAGGTTGGCCTCGTAGATACCGTTCAGCCGCTTGACGTAGGCATCGCGCTTTGTCTTCACAGTGCTAGAGCAAAGAAATACAGTCTTCCTTAAAGGGTTACTAAATTAGAAAAATAAGTTCCCACTAATCGATGTAATATTATCCACTAAAAACGAGTTTCACATTCGTTTGCCTCAATTAAGTCCCATTTTGACAAAAAACGTACGCTTCCAGTGACGTCAGAGAAGTAAAAATGCCATAAATGCCAACGGCGTGAATAAAATATTTTATTTACGCCGTTCAAACTATATGTTACCAATGGGATCCCCAAAGCTTGTCCAAGGTTTGTCCGAGTACCAACAACTAATAGATTCAAAGTGCATTCCATCCATTGAATCTGAATGACAGGATACAGGTGAATGCAATTACGGGTTGCTACGTAATTAGGGGGAAAGTTGTGAATAGTAACTGAATACATTACGAAAATGGTCTATTGTTGACTTCCGCACATTCTATGGCATTTTGACTTCTCTGACGTCACTGAAAGCGCGCGTTTTTTCAAATTTTCGTCAAAATTAGACTTTATTGCGGCAAACAAATGTGAAATTAGTGTGAACTTATTTTTCTAATTTAGTAAACCCTTTAACTCTTCAAGTACCACTTTTGCACAAAAGTTACACACAAATATTAATAATAATGATAATATTCAGTTCTTGTATAGTGCATAAAACACATAGCTACGCATGTCCCTATGCACTTAAATGAAATTAGAAAGTAAAGAGTGTTGGGCACTGAGTTCATTACGTGTTAAACAGATACTTTTTTAAGGAAGTCTCAAACTTATCTAAATCATGTATATTTCTCATACAATAAGGAAGTGCATTCCATAAGACGGAAGAGGCATGTGCAAATGAGCGTTCACCATTTGTTTTGGTAACAACAGGAGGGATAGCAAACAGTTGCTTTGTGCTTGATCTTAGAATACGAGTAGTCTGATGCAAAGTTAATGGTTCGGTCAAATATGATAAAGCTATCTCATGGAAACATTCATATGCAAAAAAACTAATAATTTGAAAGAAAGAAAGAAATACAAGAATGAACAGGAAGCCAATGTAAATTTCATAGTACATATTTTCGAGTTCGAGTAACCAATCTTGCGGCAGAGTTTTGGATAGTCTGTAGTTTCTTCATTTGTCACTGTGGTAAATTAGGCTGTTAGAGAAATCAATATCAAAGAAATACAGTATTCTTTAACTTTTCATGTGCCTCTCGCATATTTTTCTCATTAGTATTAGACAAAATTCCTATTCAGTAGCAGTTTGTAAGGCAAGTCTGTAAAGGGTTTGTGCTGGGATATTTTTCTATGGGGGGGGGGGGGGGGGGGGGAGGTGAATTCCTAGCTGCTGTACCATAACACTTAACATCTATTAGCAGGATATTTATCTCCCAAAAGTATTTTACTGCTGGGCAGAAATTATTTTGTATCAGTCTCATTCTTTATTACGGCACAAAAATGGCCCCTACCAATAATGTGCGATATCTCCGTCAATCCAACGAGTACAGTGCCGACATTTCACCAGTATTGCGTCTCGATCATGCTCTTTCCAGTGCAGTGAAAAATTGACGGGGAAGTTTCGGCGATCGACGAGAAAAACACGGGAGTACGAACGCAAGTTAAAAAACAGAGATATTTCGAACGAAAATGTGCAATTGCCAAATATGTGCACATTTTGTCTAATTTTGCTTCCTAAAATCTTGCATTTTGTTTACTAATCCGTAAATACATAATAAATCGCGCATCCAACCTTCAATAACGCGCATTGAGCAGAAATACGCGGGGGCCGGTTTCAAGGGTAGGGGCCGGTTTGTGGACTACTCACTATACCTTATTTAAAATCAGAGACAGCATTAGTCCAAACTGTACGCCAGTATGTTTACCTTGTATACTGTGTAAACAGCTCCCTCTCTCGTCACTGCACCTCACATTGATTATCCTTGTGGTGGTGGTGGTGGAATACAAACACCCCTTTCATGAAAAACAAGCTGAACAAGCCCCAACTATGGCATGTAGTGCCAAGCAGTGGAGCTATTTACACAGTAAACAAGGTAAACATAAAAATTAATGGCGGTATATTACATTCGGCCTACCCCCAATCAAATCCCTTGAAGTCAACATTGAATCCGTAGTCCGCATGGTCATGGATCATCTCCATATGCATCGCTGTGTTGAACATGACCTTCTTCGGCACACAGCCCACATTCACCTAATCAAAGGGAGAGAAGATTAGGAAAGCTGATTTATAGATCGTATTTCTCCTGCATTTGCAGAGGAAATTTCTCCATACTGCAATGTGCAGCAACATCCTGAAAATGTTTGGAGTCCTGCAATTCCGGAATGATGAACTAGCGTATAATACCAAAAGTGTACTAGTAATAATTACTAGTACAAATTAGTACTAGTACACTGCAGCTCAAAGGAATTGGCATAGGGAAAAGAAAGAAAGGGAAGGACCCACAGTTTTAAACCGTGTTATATTTTGTCCAGTTCAGCATGAAGCATGATGCTTTGTAGGCTAAAGCATCGTGTTTCATGCTGAACTGGACAAAATATACCATGGTTCAAAACTGCGGCTCCTTCCCTTTCCCTATGCCATTCCTTAGAGCTGGAGTGTATATGACTGCTAGACCAAAAATTCTGTCTCTGTGGGTCGTTGGATTTGCCTAGATTGCATCTGGTTCCTCTAAATGCCTCTATTAGTATTTGGAAGTATGTCAAAAAAATGTAATTTTGATTGAAGAATGCCCAGATTGAGACGGTCATTCCTGTCTACTTTCTAGTTATAAATGTAGGAATGTCAGAGAAACACATTTTCACTCTTTATGAGCGGCCATTGAGGCATTTTTGCAATGGTATACTTGTAAACCATTCCCATAGGTCAGTATGAATACTGAAAAATCAGTGGACAGACAGCCCACATTACAACACTGTCACTGTTAGATACCGGTAGCCTACATTTACAGCATTTGTACATGATCGCATTTCACTGGGAAATGCACACGTAAAATCGCAAATAAACAACATGAACAATACATGATTATGATTTAACCCTTGTTGTCCAACCCAGAAATAAATGCAGAAGGCTGTTCAGCCTAGTACAAACAGTATCGCCCAGTGCCATAAGAAAGAAAAAGTCATTAAAACATGATGATGATTAAACATCCAGTAGATCTTACACATGTTCCCCCCAGCCGTTTGAACTCAATCACGGCCGCAGACACGCCAAACTCTGTGGCCCGACGAGCGCTGGCGATCCCGCCCGAACCTCCCCCGAGGACAAGGTAATCGTAGGTCTTCACGTCTTGAGCAGCCATCGTGCAAAACTGACGAAAGCTCCGCTGTAAATGCTGCAGTCTGAACATCAAAAAAACAATTCTGTCTACACTGTCCGATTGTGGGTGCGGACCTCGTCTAGGAGTGCCTAGAGTGTCACGGAATTTTATTGTTGTTGCTCGTCACTCTATTGTTCAGTTTTGCAAGTCATTCGTTTCCAGATAATACTCGTGTGGTAACATGTGTGTACATAGGCTACACGGCGCATTGAACCAGGGAGGTGGGAGTCTACCGGCCGCCAAGCCCCTCCCCCATTTACCGGTACCCTTGAAGCACTGCGAACATGATTCGTGTTCGTGTTTGGTATTTGTGAATGGACATGTAATGTAAACTTTGTGAAACCCTTACTCCCCCCCCCCCCCCCCCCCAAAAAAAAAAAAAAAAAAAAGAGAGAGAGAGAGAGAGAGAGAGAGAGAGAGAGAGAGAGAGAGAGAGAGAGAGAGAGAGGGTGAGAGAGAGAGACACACACACACGTCCGCAAAGGAAACAAGCTAGGCCCAGAAAATCTTGGACTCGACCCCCCCCCCCCCCCCACCCCCACCCCAATGCACACACCTCGCTCCACCCCTCCCGGAGCTTCCACCAAAATGTTGCCCTCAGTACGCACACCACCTTCTCTGCCCTTAACTTTTATTTTCATTGAGCATCAAAAGGCCTTTAGATAAAGATTATCTCTAACATGGGTAAGTCTGTGCTGAAATCAGAAAGAAACGCTTGAAAACTTGCTCGAAGAACTTGAAGGCTTCAAGTGGGACATAATTGAGATGGTGAAGGACTGGTTGTATTAAATGGTGGTTCTTGACTTTATAACAAAGGGATATCAGAAGATGATAGAAATGCTAAAGGAGTGGGTTTCCTTATCCATCCTGACTTCAAGGATTATATCTGTCGAAACAGAATGGTGGCCTTAAACATTCAGTTAGCAGAGAAAGAACATGTGTGTAATCCAGGCGTATGTATGCACCCACCAGCGATTATGAGGACTCGGATATAGAAGAGTTTTGTGAAATAGTCAACAAAGCCATCAACGCCAACAAAGGAAAGTATACAATATAGTGATGGGTGATTTCAATGCAAAAATAGGGAAACATGAGACAGGAGAAGAACACATCTTAGGGAAATTTGGAATAGGACAAAGAAACAAACGAGGAGAGTGGCTAATCGAGTTTGCTGTAGAACAGAAACTTTTGGTGACCAATACCTTCTTCAAGAAAGACACATGAGAAAGCCCTAATGGTACAACCAAGAATCAAATTGACTTCATTATTTGCAGCCAAAGAGGAATTGTTCAAATTGTGAGCACCGAATTGTAAGAGCAACACTATGTATCAACAGAAAGCTTGCTAGGCTAAAGTTCATTAATGTACTGAAATTGAAGGAAATGAAAGAATAATTCCAACTTAATCTGACAAACCGTTTTACAGCAATTGATATTGAAGATGTAGACATCAATACAAGATGCAGCACATTAGTTAGTATACTGTTGGAGGAGGCATCATGTCTAATACCACCAAAGAAATCTAGTGCTCATAAATAAAAGGAGGATAAAGAAATAGAGGAACTGGATACAAGAAGAAAACTACTCAAAGAAATTGAAACAAAATCAGCTGCTGAAAGATAGACAATTGACAAACCTGTTCAACCAAGTACTGCAGGAAAAGAAAATCCCAACCAAATGGAAAGAAGCAAAGATTATTCTCTGCACAAGAAAGGGGACAAGGCATACATAAAAAAAAAAAAACTACCAAACGATCAGTCTACTATCTCATATACCTATAAAATATTCACCAAAGAAATTCAAAACCGGATTAAGATGATATTAGACCAGAATCAGCCTATATAGGGAGCAACCAGGATTTAGAGGAGGTTTTTCAACAACAGATCATCTACAATCAATCAATCAGCTCATTGAAAAGTCTAAAGCTAAAGCTTTGTCTAGGCTTCGTAGACTTTCAGAAAGCATTCGACTCCATAGAACATCGGGACATGTTTGATGCTCTAAGAAATATAGGAATTGAAGAAGGTTATATTCACATCTTGGAAAAAATATACACACACAAATGATTCTGAAAGAATCCGCATTGATAATGATATTTAAAAAAAAAGTTAAGATAAATAGAAATGTCAGACAGGGGGACACATTATCACCTAAAATTTTCACAGCAGCATTGCATGACGTGTTCAAAAGGTCCAACCTTTAAGGAATCAACATAGATGGAGAAAAACTAACTGACCTACGATTTGCAGACGATGTGGCACTGATTACAACCTCTGCACAAGATATAGAAGAACAGTTGCGCAGTCTAAACGTTGAAAGTAAAAAGTTTGGCTCGTAAATGCATATGGGAAAGACAAAATTCACGACTAACTTTGAAACAACACAAGAAATAAGAATAGACCATTACTAGTTACAGAAAGTCGACAGTCACAAGTACTTGGGACAAACCTTGAAAATGGAGGATAATACAAGAGAAGAAATATTGACAAGGATTAAAGGAGGGCGGAGATGTTTTAATATGTACAGGGAACTTTTCACCGACATGAAAATACCACTTACAATGAGGAGAAGGATATTTGACTAGTGTATTTTAACGACATTGACATATGGAGCAGAAACCTGGTCTGCAACTAAAGAAATGGAACAGAAATTGAGAACAACACGAGCTATGGAAAGAAGAATGCTTAATTTAACATTACTTGGCAGAGTGAAGCACACTGACATACGGCAGAAAACGAAGGTCAAAGCTTTGTAGTAAAAATTCAAGAGATGAAATGGAGATGGGCAGGACACTTATATATATAGAATACAAGACAACAGATGGAACAAGAAACTTACAGAATGACAACCAAGAACAGGAAAGCGAAGAAGGGGCCAACAAAAGAAAAGAAGGAAAGACGAAATATCAACATACACAAACACAGCAACATGGAACAGAATGGCATCAAATAGAAGTGAATGGAAACTGATTGAGGAGGGCTTCATCCAACAATGGTTGAACAATGCCTAATGATGATGATGAATTACGACTACCAGACAATTTTTAGGACAATTTTAAATTTTGTCGTTACTGTTCACATTGATATGGGTAGTCAATTATAATGAATATTCACACAGATGGCAGCAGACACATATTGAAGCAGTTTCACATGCCCCATGGCTTCACAATACATCGTTATCGATACCCATAGGCTTCCCGTATACTTCTCACGCATACTTCCGGGATGTGTAATATCGTTATCGGCTAGCGGTCAAAAAGCAATGCACTACTCGATGGTTGCTGTAAAATGGCGGTGCAGGCTTCACATAGTGGAGGAACACAGTTGCGATCATTAGAAAAGGTGCTTGAAGATGCTCAGTTGTCTGGCCAATTAAACCTGAATGGAAGGAATTTAAGGGATTATCCAAAATGTGCCGAGAAGTATGACCTGGTGGATACCGTGGAAATTGGTGAGTTGCAGTTGCAGTGGAGAGGGAGAGCGGAGGACGTTCATTCATTCATTTACGTCTGTTTACATCTTCACTAAACACATAATATGCTTCATCGTGTTCACATTGCCACTGTACCGAATGTATGCACAGCACAGCTGCACAGCCACAGAAGTAGTCTCAAATTTGACTGAAAGATAGAGTGTCCCATTTGCAAAAGTCATGAAATTCGACAGGAATCAGCAGTAAATATTCAAACATCCGACAACGTGTGAAATCTCACAGTCGTAGGCTGACAAACCTTTCCAAAAAAAAGGGAATAACTATTGATGTTTAACTTGTCTTTACTTTAGTTAATGTTTGAAATGAAGCAGTCGTAGATTTAGTCTACATTCAGAAATGTATTGCCCATGTCAGTGGGCGATACGCCGGGCACTGCGGGCATGCTCGCATTGAGCGCATGCACTGTAGCACAAACCAGGAGGTTCTCCAAAATCTAGCGATCCCTTAATTTACCTGATTTACGCGGTTTCTAGTTCTATAATTGGGAGGGAAGTTCTTGTATTTCCTTCCATTTTCCATGTTTTTTAAACTGTCTTGGTCTTTAACTGCTAGCCTGCACTGCAGTATGACAATGTGAAATCTCCAGTGGACACACAGCAGATACTGGGTTGCCTTGTATACAAACGAGCAAGCATTACAGTGCATGTACATATTCATCCTTTGTGTATTGATACAGTGAACATGTGTGTTATAGCAGCACTGGCTTAGAGATCTTGTAGTGCACAGTTTAAAGATTGGGTAACCCTTTAAAACTTTCATGAAATTTGCCATGGATCAGCAACATAAACGATCTTAAGAAACATTTTCAGGAACAGTGCAAAACTGTCTTTAATTACATTTGGATTGTCCTGTTTTGTAGTGACAAAAGTCTACAGTCTTACCATATTGCAGCGGCTCGGTACTTGTACTGTGCGAAGCGGAGAGCCGCGATGTGTGCTAAAGTGGTCTCCCTTCTTCAAGAACTGCTAGGTTTTGTATGGCTCATCCAAAATCTACTGAAATATGTACACTCCAGCTCAAAGGAATTGGCAAAGGGAGAGGGAAAGGGAAGAAAGGGAAGGAGCAGCAGTTTTAAACTGCGGTATATTTTGTCCAGTTCAGCATGAAACATGATGCTTTTTAGTTTTTAGGCTAAAGCATCGTGTTTCATTTCATCGATATAAGTAATTACATGAAATTCCCCTCAAAAGTAAGGACATTTCTAAACAGTATTTTATTCCATTTTCCATGGTATTTTTACAATTTCAAAAGGGCTACCCTTATCTAGTCTACAATGTATGTAATAAAGTGACAAGTTCATGCACTACAACCATTTTGCGATTAGTGTCAAGTTTCAAACACTCAAGCTCCATGCATTGTCTTACAATCAAATTCATAGCCAAGTTCATCGCAAGATAAATTCTCTTGCGACAAGGACCTGTGAGGAAGTGTGTGTTAGGGTTAATGGCATAACAGCCACAACCCACAAACCATGACGGTATGACCCACTCTGAACTTCTGATAGATTCCTTCTCACATCACATGTGGGTAGCTCATCTGAATCCCAGGCCAGCCCCAGGTCAGGCTCTGTAATGTGCAGCTCAGTCATTGACATGTGAGGGGACCAGAAATATGTGGACACTCTCTGACAATGCTCTAGCAATGCTGTTTCCATCATCAAGACAGGAATGATAATGAATATTTAAAAAAAAAAAAAACCCTATAAGTCTGTGAGTATTGTAGTGAATCTGTCTCAGGATATCAGCTCAAAGGCAACTTCTAATGATTATAAAAACACAAAAAGGATCTAAGATACAGCGCTGTAGAGATACATGTATGTGTACCCATCTACTATGTACAGTTCATTGAGTGTTTATGTACAGTATATTCCAGTCATATTATGGCAATCCTGCATTGGGAATAGGTTGAAAAAGGGCAGAGAAGAGCAACTAAGGTGGTATTTGTAGCTGGAATAGTTGAACTTCCATATTATCCTGACAGGCTAAAGGTCCTGAACATAGAGAGTGTATTCTTTGTACTACAGGAGAAAGTGAGGTGATGTTGGCTACTAGTGAGTCCGTTTGTAGTGAGTCCTATCCTTTTATTGTATACTAGCTGTCCAATTCAATTCACTTTGATTCAGTACTGGTTTATTACAAGTCCATAATTCTGGTTTTGAGTAAATATAATATCAATTACTGGGTAAAAACCATACGACTTTACTTCTACTAATTTTTATATAGAAACTACTGTTCCTAATAAATATACATGTAATCATGAGGCTTTTAAATATTGCACTTCAAAATGGTTATGACAGTTAGTAGATGAAATTGGCGAAAAACTTAAGTGGAATATTTTTGAATCTGCTAGTTATGAATTTATACCGTTGGAAAGGGGAAATAAGCTTGAAGACTTTGGGTTCTGGTTTTTGGGCGAGAGCCAGTTCTGGCAAATTGGGTGTTTTGATAATGATGTTATGATAATGACATTGATGTGGTCCACCTGGGAATGTTATGGATCTGTGAATGAGCTGTTTATTTTCATTCTTCCTTGCGTATAACCTGAGTTTACATGTATCTTATTCAAGTGTTAGCTTTGAGCTGAGCACCGTGATAAAACACTTTGTTCCGTTCAGTTTCCTTTACACTATGCCATGTAGTGTGCTTCCTTTGAGACTTTTCAGCCTCCATCTTAACACATTGTACCATCAAGTGTATATCAAAAGATATTGTGTAAGCAGTGTTAATTCATAAGTCACCAATACCATACAAATCATATGCAAAGTGACTATCACACTCTGAGGAAGTATTGAGGGCTTTACTCCAACAGAGACTCTAGATATCCTGGCTAACATTGCCAGCTTTTTGCCAATAAGAACATTGTGTGAGTGATTCATCTCCTAGATACATTCTTTGAGACAAAGCTCACATCCTCAGCTTTCATCTTCATGCTTTCACAAAAGCAGTCATCACGATGACAACGCAATCTCTATGAAATCCAAGATTGCACCTTGATTGCTTTGCTGTTCAGAATGCTATCTTTCAGTAGCGCTTGATCACTCTGCAAGGCCCATGCATCATCAACGTCAGAGCTGTCAGTACAGTTTTGTGTTATGTAGTACAATTTAAACATAATACAAAGATTTGTTTTTCAGCAATTTTTAAACACTGTACATTTGGTATAACATTTGTGCAAAAAGCACTTTCGGCTCAAATTGTTAAATGTATCCAACAACAAATATTGGTAACTTGTTCCTTTTTGTACTGAAACTACAGGACATTCACTCTTGTTTGAGGCACTTTCTTGGTCTGCGAAGTACCGTTTCTTAGATGCAAATGTTGGTATCTCTGCTATCTCCACCAGTCCAGCATTTTGCCTGACATTGATACCCCTTCAATATTCTGACCTCTTTGTTTTTCTTGTGTATGGTGTTATTGGGACAACTTTATTTAAAACAATTCAAGATAAAGTCAAAATGTAGGCGAAACAGCATTCAACATCCAACTGACAGAATGTACACACTGCCTGATGAAACATGAAACACTACACTGTAGTCACAGCTTTTGTGTGCACTGTACAGGGTGTATGTTGTTGAAACTGTTGAATGTACAGGGTGCTAGGATTTACATGTTATTGACTTGTCTGTACATCGTACACAACACACGTACCTGGCTGTGCAGAGCATGAATTCACAAACAGCGCTGTTCAGTTATGGATGAATACGTGATTAAAATGCTGACAAGCAATCAGTCATTTTATAATCATGATCATTGAAATGCATATTTTACAACCCATTGTAGTTTTGTACATATACTGTGAGGATCATCTGGATAAAGGAGTTCAAACAGTTCAAGCCCCAATACTTGTATCAATCACATTGTAAAATGTGCAATGGGTTCATAGTTCAAAGTTTTGTGAATCCCCTTTTACACAATTTTCTACTGTACAGGAAATTGTTGCATCCAGAAATGTACTCATGATAGGCAATGTATTTAAGACAGTCAATAAGACAAATCAAGCATACATGTACATGTACACATCTGCATGACTCAAAACAAAATAGTTCAAACTGTGCATGCGTCACGATATGGCGCGAAAAGGATCTTAACACTTACATGCTATGTACATTTGTATCCATGTCAAGGATTTCTTAGGTGAGGAAAGGTATGATCTGTTTCTGGAGTGTGTGTACTGCATGCGTGTAAACTGTAGGTACTGAGCAGCCTGGAATGACGGATTTAAGGAAACCCCACCTTCCTTTCCTTCCGCAACCCCCTGCTTCTCCCCCCCCCCCCCATGCCTGTCCTTGTCCCTCTCCCTCTCCTTCTCCTTGCTGACTTGATCACTGCTCATCATGCCTGTCTTCCGATGATCCCAATGATCACATCTGCCCCCCTTCCATGACCCCCTTTACCTTCTCCACTTCCCCCTTCTTCTTCTTCCCCATTTCCCTGTCTTCCTCCTCCATCCTCTGCCCTGTCCTGTCCTGTCCTGGAGTGCCCTCGCTCATCATCATGCGCATCCCATGATCTTCTGTTTCCCCTGCCGCGCTCCAACAGACTCACTCCCCATCTTAGAGGGTATATACTGTACTGGGAAGACAAAAAGCCTTCAGATGGTGATAATGAGCAATCTTCTTGCAAATGGTCTTAAATTCATGTATTGTCCATTTTAGAAACTTGCTGAAAGTTATTTGCCCTCAAATGATCCACATGTTGAGTAATTAGTGATTAAATCACAAATCCTGAAATTGTTCGGCGCGAACATTTGGAGGATCTTTGGGCAAGTGAAAAAACAGCCTTTTTTAAGTTTGAAACATAGTGATCATACATTCATACATATTGCACTGCCTAGTGTATCCCACAGCGATGCGCCCCCTGCTATAAAATGTCATTGTGGAATGGAAAGCTGTGATGTGCGCTGTAACCGTCTCTGATCTCTGGGCTACAGGAACCTACATACATGTACTCACAGTCTAGCAATCAATTAGATTCAATTTCAACTTCTATTTTAGAGAGGGAAGTTCTTATACAGTGTATTCTTTGTTTTAATTGCAGGGGCTAAATTTAGTTATTTTGTAAGGGCCCAACTTGGCACTGATATCTTTTCCTTAACACCCCCCTTCTCCCTCTCGCCACAAGCTGTAGCTATATAAATCCTGCATGTGACTGCTTGCCAAGGTCCCGAACTACAGCAGATAATTTCTATCCAACATGTACTGCACATTTATATTGTACAATAATGAATACATACACACTGTAAAAAACCCCAGTGATTTCTGTTTTTTGGCACAATTCAGTATGCATGCCTAGTTTTAGAACAAACACACTCGTTTGTAAATCAACAAATTTTACATGGGAATGCTGTTCAAAAATGACTAGTGATTATATGTACATACTTACTGTAACATACATGGTCAAGTTGGTTTATGTTTTTCGAGGGAAACATTTGATTCTAGGCCAATAGTACATGTGTACAAGTTTGTGCACTTCAGAGTTTCTATTTTCACTTAATATTTTGTCCTGTTTTATGTTGTTTTTCATCATGTGACAAACAGTATGTGTTGATAGTTAGGTCTTACCAACTAAGCCATCACAGCTTGTACCAGTGATTGAAAAACATTGGCTGGAAATGAATACACACAGTATCTATTCTCCAGTGCAGGATGATTTCCATGAATGCCCCATAGAACTTGGATGTATTTATAGCTCGGACTGTAGAAGTAGCGATACATGTACATGTATACATGTAACTGTGATACATAGCATGTACACATGTACATACCACTGGTACAAGCAGTTATCCTGTCCTCAAAACTCAGCTGACGCATACATGTGCACATGTACTACTTACTGTACATATGTAGATTGTATGACCAGATGAGGGACGCATAATATTAAACATAAAATTGATCAATAAATTACTGTCTTGCAAAAAGTAGCAGTTCATGTACTATAAATAATGCTTCATTGATGAAGATTCTGGCATGATGCTAGAATGATTGCCAAAAATAACAGTTCATTGTTAACAGTAAGATTCTGGCGTGGTGCTAGAATCATTGCAAAAAGTAACAGTTCATGTACACAGTGTACATAACCCTACATTGATCTGATTGATCAAGATTCCATCGTAATGCTGGAATCATTGCAAAGAGTAACAGTTCATGTTCACAGTGTATATAACCCTACATCAATCTGATTGATGAAGATTCCATCGTGATGCTGGAATCATTGCAAAGAGTAACAGTTCATGTTACAGTGTACATAACGCTACATCGATCTGATTGATCAAGATTCCATCGTGATGCTGGAATCATTGCAAAGAGTAACAGTTCATGTTCACAGTGTAAATAACGCTACATTGATCTGATTGATCAAGATTCCATCGTGATGCTGGAATCATTGCAAAGAGTAACAGTTCATGTTCACAGTGTAAATAACGCTACATTGATCTGATTGATCAAGATTCCATCGTGATGCTGGAATCATTGCAAAGAGTAACAGTTCATGTTCACAGTGTAAATAACGCTACATTGATCTGATTGATCAAGATTCCATCGTGATGCTGGAATCATTGCAAAGAGTAACAGTTCATGTTCACAGTGTAAATAACGCTACATTGATCTGATTGATCAAGATTCCATCGTGATGCTGGAATCATTGTAAAGAGTAACAGTTCATGTTCACAGTGTAAATAACTCTAAATTGATCTGATTGTTCAAGATTCCATTGTGATGCTGGAATCATTGCAAAAAGTATCGGTTCATGTTCACAGTGTAAATAACGCTACATCGATCTGATTGATCAAGATTCCATCGTGATGCTGGAATCATTGCAAAGAGAAACAGTTCATGTTCACAGTGTACATAACGCTACATCGATCCGATTGATCAAGATCGTGGCATGCTGCGAGTGCAAGAGTAGGCCGGTCATGCGGTTCTTATATCCTCCTTGAAGGATCTGTAAGGGCTGTCTGTCTACGGGTTGGCACATCAGGCATGTTTTGATCATCAGAGTTGTAATGTACTGGCAGTGAAGGAAATGCAGGATTTCCTGTGAGATTTCATTCCTCACAATTTGCCTGTTTTCTGCTTGCATTTTAGAACTGCTCCTACTGTAGTAGGACACAAACACAGATGTAGAGTTGTCATTTACACTGTACATGTATGTAATATGTAGGTTGGTACATTTCTGCAATCCTGCTTCTGGTTTGGGGGTATCAGAGAAAAAAATGTAGTGTATTTGCCGGGGTTCCTTTTCAAGTTTAATGTCATGAAACAGATAACCTGATCCATGTACTGCATAGTCCGTATGCTACATGTTTATTGAGGGGGCCAGGGGTGGGGGGGGGGGGGGGGATGGTATATTTCATAAAAATTCATGGGGCTCTTTTCTAGTCACAGGGGCTTTTTCTTTAGCATTGCAAGGGCTACATGTAGATTGTTCATATTTTTTTTTTTTTTTTTTTTTTTTTGGGGGGGGGGGGAGTTGTTTGCTGGTGCAGTGTACATTCATTGATAGGGTAAATTGTAGTGTACATGTACATGTTCAGTCTCTCTGTAAAGCAATGCTCCACAAGAAATGTTGATGTTTGTTGTTAAAAATTGTTCTGTCATTCGTGTTCTTGATTCCAATTTTAAGAAGAATTCCTTATTTCCTATTGTTCAGGTTCATGATTAATTATGTTGCAATGCACTATTTGCACTGTATATACACGTATATACTGTACAGGACACATCATACATTATGCTTGCAGTATCACATGTATTTCTTTTTTACCATCACTAAATATGAATGCATATATTGTAACTCTTTAAATCATCATTTATCAATAATACATTTTCTTTCTGTTTTCCCCTTCACATTTTAGACTTATCCAAGAACAAGCTGAGTGAAATGCCGTGTGAAATATGTTCCTATACTGCCCTTCAGAGGTTGAGTTGTTACAACAATGTCATCAGGGTCGTCCCAGAAGAAATCATCAATCTCATGTCCTTATCATACCTTAATTTAAGGTAAGTTTAAATCTTTCCTGTACTGGTGTGCACATATTTATTTTGAATTGCATCCACTTTTAACAACAGCACACAATAACATTAAGTTGTATGCAGTTGTACATGTACGTATAGGTAACCTTTTTGTGAGAATCATCTCTGTTCTTTTGCATATTTGATGAGTTCTAAGGTTGATTCCCACTCCATTCTCGAGTTGTCTTGAGATATGTACATGTTCAGTACACTGTGCATGTACATGTACATTGTATGTCATTCTTTGTATTCCATTGTACTTGTATACTACAGTTATATTGTTTTACAGATAATGTATGTTAGAGCCCCATTTCCCCACAGTGCTCCCAAAAGTGCCATAACTGATAAAAATATCAGTACAAATTTGTCTTTGAGATCAACAACCTACTTTATAATGATAATATCCTATTTTTTTGTTCTGTCTGCAAAAATCAGCTTTCAAACAATATTTTACCCAGAGAGTAAACCTAAAGCTAATCTGAGGTTTGCCTTATGAGCAACAATAAAAGATTTCAAGTGCATTTCACCATCAAAACTGAATCACTAGGGACACTGAATGTGATAACTAGGAAGTCACGAGGGAAGTTATCAACTTTATTACATTATGAAAGTGGTCTATTGTGTTAGAGTTCTATTGTATAACATTTGATTGACTCCTTATCTATTGCTATTTAGATGAACTCATAAAAAAAAGTTCTGCAACTCTGGTTTGAGGGGTTATACATGTATATCTTTAGTTGCTTTATTATTGTACATAAATGTGGTACCATAAGACAGCTTGACTATTTGTCTTTACGATGATGTATCGTTTGTAATGCTTGCACAATCGTGGAATGTGCATATAGACCATCTGAGTATATGCAACAAGGTAAAAAATGAAATGTTACAATTTTTTTCCCATTTGTTTTGAAATGAGTTTGAGGGATGTTGATGCAACGATGCATGGACATTCATTGTCACAGTGACATTTTTAAAAACGCATTACATCACCAAAAGAAAAGGAGGTTTCGCTGTTGAAAACAATGTATTTTGCAACATTTCATTCGTGACTTCGTCCCATATTCGGAGATACTGCACATCCATGATTGCACAATCGTAGCAAAATGCATACCAACATGAAGAAAAATAATAAAGCTTCCTAATGATATCCCAGTCACGTACAATAATGAAGAAACAAGTGATATATTACTCCTCAAACTTGAGTTGCAGACTTTTTTTAAGGAGTTACAATGTACATGTAGACACTATCTAATATAAACATACTCATTCATACTCAACATGATATTCTTTGTTTTTCCTGTTCTCTACAGTCGTAATCAGCTGAGTGTCCTACCTATGCAAATCTGTGACCTGTTCCTGGAGGTGTTAATACTCAGCAACAATAAACTTGTCTCATTACCTCCTGAAATTGGCAAACTAAGAACGCTCATGTTACTCGTAAGTACATACAATAGGGACAGACTTAGATTATGTGCAAAATGTACTACAGTTTACAATATATTCACAAAATTGTGTTTATTACGCTTAATATTTATTTCAGTATAATTTCATAAAGATTAACAATGCAAAGCAAAATGTTATTATGCTATTCTTTAAGAGGGAAAATTATGATCTAAAGTAAACAGATAAATCTACTGGGTATTTGTGATTTCAATCAGGATTTCCTCAAAAAAAGAATAAAAAAAGAACATCTCAGAACCAAGCCATAAGAGGCCATTCACTGTGTACACACTTGTGTTCAACAGGTAATGAGAGGGTTAAATCTCTAATTTGATGCTCCTTACAGGATGCCAGCTGCAATGAACTGGACAACCTTCCCAGTGAGATCGGAGAGATGGAGTCACTTAAAGAGCTCAACATCAGGAGAAACCACCTTGTCACACTACCAGAAGGTAATATATTAATAAAAGGAAGAAATCATGTCATTGCACACTGTTATTGATAAACTATAATAATAATAATGGCAACAATTAGTGTCAATCATCATTATTATCATGAATGTAAACAATGATGATAGCAGTAGTGCTAATTATGATGATGATGGTTATGATTATGATGGTGATAAAGATGATGGTGATTATAGTGATGATGATGATGATGATGATGATGATGATGATGATGATGATGATGGTGATGGTGATGATGATGGTGATGATGATTATGGTGATGATGATGGTGATGATGACTATGATGATGATGATGGTGGTGATGATGGTGATGATGGTGATGATGGTGATGCTAGTGATTATGATGATGATGATGGGGATGATGGTGATGCTGGTGATGAAGATGATGATGGTGATGATAGTGAGGATAGAGATGAGAGGATCAACAAAAAAAGCCAAGAAGACAGAAGAACAATGAAAAGGAGAAGGAAAAGAAAGAGTAATGAAGGAGACAGCAGAGAAGGAGGAGGAAGAGAAACATAAGAAGTCACAGGAACAAAATGAAGGAGAAGGTTCATGTACATCATTGGAAGACATTTACAATTTGTACTGTAGTTTATTTGGTTAACAGCCATGTATGCGTAAAGGAGATGGGCATGGAAGGAGGGATGAGTCTGTGCCAGGTATCTACACTATTGTACAGTAGATAAAGGCAAACAACACCCCATTTACATGTACAGTGTAGTTCCTACATGCACGTTTATGTTCTGTTGGCTATGACAGACATTGATTTACAGAGATTAAGCAAATAGATGGCATTGGATTATGTTGACATCATTAACTGATAAACTTGCCCTCAGTTGATTCTCTCTCAACAGTCTAATTGGAAGTAATTCACTCATTAACAAGCTTTACGTAGACTATTGTTGAATTGTATTGGGCTACAGTTCAGGCTGTTTGGGTGTGTATATTGTGCCGTGTAAGATCGTTCAATGGGACTGCTTTGGTCTACTCTCGGGGAATTCATGGGAGATAAGTCGCTGTCATACTGGAGGAATATTTTCAAAGTATTCCTTTCTGGTACGTTGAATCCTGTCCCTCTGCCACTAATGTGCAAACGGGGATTTTTCCCATTGAGTCTTTCAGTCCCTTAGCTGGTATTGAGAGTAAAACTGTATTGAGAGTAAAACTGAAACACAAAAGCCTATAATCTCAATGGTGTTTTTTCTTAGTATCATACCAAACCCAAATCTATGGGGTGCTTTAATCACGTTTTGTTCTCTCACGCTACTTGTTTTTGTCTATAGAATCATGACACTTATGGACAAAATGAATTTAAAAAAATACATGAACACAATATTTCATGACAAAAAGTGTACAAGTATTCATTTTCAAATCCCTCCTAAATAGTCCAAATCTCTCATGCACACAGTAAACCTCCATCTGGTTTATGGGCCATTATAGATCCTAAAATTGAGATTAAGATTATCTCACAAACACGTTAAGAATAAAATTCATGCACGGTGATTTAATCATGTTTTTGTGGAATGCGGCATAAAGGGTGACGTTGTACATTTTGAATGAGGAGTCAACTGAGACATGTTCACTATCAGTGCACACAAGTTATTACCCCACATATATGTAGCTTCCATACATTCATCATATTCATGTAAAATATTGTACATTGTGTACAAGTACATTGCACAGTATGTGCATAATTTGTGGAATTATGTACTGTACAGGCCTATATAATTCCACAAGTCATGTCCATTGCTGTACATGACGAGAGCGATCTTGTATTCATACAAAAATGGTGGTGGTGGTGGTGGTGGCAGGGGGGGGGGGGGGGGGAGGAAGCTTTAGTGAATATTGGTGGGTATTTGAGAATAATTCCCATTGTGGTTTGTCTACGTCCTTGTATACTGCATGTTAAGCGGATTGTTATCCAATGCTTAACAATGGTTGTCACAACTATAAATTCTACAATGAAATAAACACATACTGTAATGTTAAGAACCCTTATGTTGCTATCAATGTTGCAATGATACTGTTTTTAAATGGAATGTTACTAAGTTAAGTACACATTGTTTCCTTTGTAAAATCTCATTACCTGTACATGTTCATTGTCAAACAATTATGGTACAGACAAACCCATGCTTGGATTTTCCCCACTTACAATGTAACAATGTAATGTAATGTTTTTGGCATCCTACAGTGCTTGTCTGAGTGTAAGTACATCTCTTTGGGTTTGCATGTGTAAAAGGGCGTAAAGGAACAATAGATATTGTTCAGAAATAGTCTTCCCCTTGATTTCGTACGAGGTTCATGTACAGGTGAAGTGTCACATTTTGAACTTTACACAGTGGTTTCTCTTCTATGGATGAAATAATATAAAGAATACCCTTTTTCCCTTCTAAATTGTGTCTCATTGTGTAAACAAATTCCAGACATTCCATTCAGAGAGGGAGAAAACAGAGATCAAATACCATTTGATATGGTGCACCTCAGTATCCCTAAAATATTATTTTATATTGCCATTAATGTATGGATATAGCAATAATTTTACATTTTATACAAAGTTTGTCATTTTATGTACATGTACAAGTATCTTTCTACATACATACATGTACATGTATGATGTACAGTAACAGCACTGTCAAAAAAGACATTCATAGCAATTTTTTTCAGTTTGTCAGTTTATGTGACATCCTGCTGTATATTATAGCGCTGTAAAGATAACAACCATAGCCATATTTTCTTTTGGTGTTCAAAACAATTTTCAACGAGTGTCCATTTGGAAATTGATTTATCATTCCAAACAGACAGCTTCCAGGACTTCCTTTTGTTTTTGAGGTAAAACGGAAAGCGCTGTCCATAGATGACCATCTATGGACACCGCTTTCCGAGGCCAAACAGGGTTAATAGTTAATCCTTAATCCATTAGGAGAGTGTTGTTTGTCAGTAAAATTGAATGTTCGTGTCCAGTCTATAGTACCCTGTGTACCAATTGCCCTCATGGGCTCATGTACTTGTATTATTATCACATTTTCACTAGGAAATTAAAGGGATAGTTCACCCTGAAATTAAAATGATTTCAATGAAAGCAGACACACGTAAGAAACATATAAGTGAAGGTTTTGATCAAAATCCGTCAAAAGATAAGAAAGTTATGATCTTTCAATTTTTTTATTTTGTGAGGTCACGTGTGAGTTGCTCTCCCATATGTTGTGTAAATTTCTTTTGAAATTTCCTTTTGAAAATTAACATTTTCTCAAAAAGATGCATCCTTTTACCTGTGCATTTGATACATCATAGTAAATGTGTTTTTACACACATCCCTATGTGAAAAAAAAATCATTCCGTCAATAAAAGAAAAAGCAATTTACATATGTAATTACATGTATATTGCACACATATGGAAGAGCACCTTGCATGTGACATCACAAAATTAAAATTTTAAAAGATCATAACTTTCTAATTCTTTGACACATTTTTGTCAAAGCTTCACCAATATGTTTCTTTCCTGTGTCTGCTTTTACATGTTTTTGTAGCCAGCCTAATTTCAGGGTGAACTATCCCTTTGATTTGATGTGGTAAACTTCTTCCCTCTGGAGTATGTAAAACAATGATATTGCTTACATGTAGTCACCAGGTGGATGAGTGACCAGTTCCTGTCGCTATGTCTACAGGAAACTAAACACATGTAAACTCAATAATATTTGCAAAGAAAACATGCATATTTTGATTATAACACTTTTTTTCCTGATCCCAACAGGATTTGTTATAATGAGAGTCCATCTGCATGTATCACAAGGAAGAAGAAGTTTAATTCAAAAATATGAAAAAATGGTTGTATTTATAGACAGACAATACAGAACGGTGTTCAACATTTAATGGAAATCAAGGTTACCTTTATTTTGTGGTGCATATTGGACAAGAAGACTGCAAAAAAACATGAAAGCAGTTAAGAGTTATATTTCACGTATGTATCTACCAGTAAAAATATGATTAACAGGATCTCAAGCAACGAGAGTCTGGGCCGTGATAACATAATTTTCTCATACATGTAGACTATAGTGCTTTGTTTCATGGTAGTAGGTTTTGAAAATATCCCTTACTAATGGCTTCTACTAGTAAAACAACTGCTGCACTCAGAGTATTGTCCTAGTAAAACAAAGACTTCTGCTGGTGATACTAACCGATCAGTCTGACGACTCTTCGACTGGTTGAATTGCAAGACCCAGTCATGGGATTCGTGCAACTTCATGTAGATGACGTTAAATTTCAAGTTGTAAACCCTTATGACTGTAGAATTGTGGCAAAATCATGTTGTCTGTGATGTCCTTTACAAATGGTATCTATTAACTCTTTGTGTGCCACGTGTGCCCTTTTGCACAATTAATATACACAAAATCCACAGATAAGTTATTTGTGTGGCACACAAAGTGTTAAACAACTCCTGTTTTCCAAGTACAGTACTAGTGAAACTACTGAAAAGATACTGTATGTACATGACTGTGTGTGATTCAGATTGACATTGTTGTGCCATTAGTTGTAAATGTTGTGCTTGTCCTTCATCTTCCCCATGCAGAGATCAGCAAGTTAAAGCTGGTGAAGCTGGATATAGCATGCAACAAGATCCAGACCATTCCACCGTGCTATAGGACCATGCGCACACTGGACGTCCTAGACGTGGACCACAATCCCCTAGCCAACCCTCCCGCTCAGGTGAGTAGAGATCCCCCTTCATTAGCCCGAAGTGGCAAAATAGCGAGCTACTGTATGCGGCATGTATTTAGCGAGTCTAATATTTTGCGAAACAGGACTTTTCGCAAGTGGTTAAATTCACGATCGTGGAATACTAGTACATGTAGTACATGTGCGTGTGCACGTCGTATTCATATTTTTGCGTGTTGTTAAATTCACGAATAGCACTCGACTCGCGAAATTGCGGATATAAAAACCCTGCAAAATATATGGTGTATACATTTTTTTGTGAATAGGCTACAAGTAGCTAGCTTGATCACAAAGTAGCCAGCTATTTATATTTTCATAAGCCTAATCTAGTAAAATAGGTAGCTGTTTGGTCAAGAAAATGTCTTCATATATCTTGGGCCTGATGGCAATGTAGCAAGCCACTTTGTGGACTGTCTTTATCAACCTGAATTGAATCCCAAATCCACAAATTCGCTACACATCCCTGTTCTTGTAGCAACGAACACTGTACTGTATGTAACAGTAAGTACTGTAGGCTTATCAGTTGCAATGTCGCTTGTTTCAATCTAATGAAGAGACAATTTCAAGTTCATGCTAATTTTGAAAATGATCAGCTATTTTGTCAGCTTATTTGCACAATGCACTTTTTGTAGGACATACCCACATGAGCTATTACAAGCATACGTATCATCAGTGTTTTTACAAACCATTGAATCTTTACAGCACATTGTTTCAATGGTTCATGATAAAGCAAGTTAGAGGGATAGCTCATTCTGAAATTATTTTGGTTTCAATAAAAGGAGACACATGAAAGAAACATCGGTCAAGGAAAACTTTATTTTAAAGCTTGGATTTTGTGACTTTTCGTATGAGGTGCTTTCCCATATGCTGTGTACAAATTTTTCCATAAATTGCCCTTTTTATGTTCTTTGGTGAAGGAATACATTCTTTTCAAAGCCATATGTGTGTTAAAAACATGTGTTTAATCAATTGCACAGGTGAAATGGTAAATATCGTTTTGAGTTTCCAAAAAAAATGTACACAACATATGAGAGAGCAACTCGCATGTGACGTCACAAAATCAAAACGTTAAAATCAGTTTTTTTTTTCCTTTGAGCGATTTTCATCAAACCTTCACTATAATATTTTCTTTCATGTGCCTCCTTTCATTGAAACCAAAATAATTTCAGGGTGAACTATGTCTTTAAGTATAATGCATACATGTACATACAGACATTTGTGGCCTGCTACATGTAGACCGTTATGATTACGCAGTCATGATGAATTAGTGGCAGCTATAATCAGGCACTAATTAGTCATTATGAAGTAATTGATTGATTGTGTTACAGTGATTAGAGGAAACGTTTAAGACTAGCAGCTCCATAGCTGATCACTGTTGTAACTGCTTTTAAAGATGGACAGTTGCGTCTGACATGCAGAAAGCCTCTTTTGGTTAATCAGTCATACTGGATGACTGGTGACAGTAATCATGCATGCGCTAATTAGTCATTATGAAGTACTGTAAGTGATGAATGGTGTAACAGTCATTACAAGAAGTGTTTCAAATTCATTTTGAAGTTTTGTACTTAAATACCTTTTTGTGCCTTATCTGTCTTTGATTTATTGTGATTATGTGTACAATTCTTGTAAAGTTTTTATTCTATTTTACTTTTTTCTTTTGTTTGTTGAAATATGTGGAGGTGTGGTGGTAGAGTGTTGCGAACTGTGAGTAAGGACATCAAAGTCATATTTCCACATTTTTAATAACGGGAACATTGACACTTACATGTACATGTAGGTCTGCAGATGAGGGGAGTTCACGTCCTTAAAATTATTTCCACTTATAATATCGTGATCATTTAATCTCGTGTAGCTCGTCACTTGAGGGAGAGCTCACATCTTAAGTATATTTCCACTTACATGTATACAGGTCCTGATCATTGAATGTTATCTAGGTCTGCGCTCAACTGAGGATAAAGTTTATTTCCCCTTATTAATATCGTGACAATTGCTACCCATGTAGGTCTGCACTCGAGGGAGGGTTCACATCTTCAAGTACCTTGCCACAGAAGCCTCCAAAGCAGACAAGAGGAGAGGGGTCATCGAACAGATCGAGTGGAACTCATCGAGGAGTCCCATGAATGCCAAGTAAGTCACATTTTTATTCACATTTCTTGGAATTTCAGTACTCATTTTTCTCATTATTTATTTCATGTTCCAGTGAGAAGATTAGCAGGAAGTTTAAAGAGTCTGCAGCCACACTGTTCAAACTACGAGAAGCAATATACCATAGAAGTGCATCTACATGTATATGTTGTTTCTTGAAGTGTGTGTGTGACCCTGGCTATAGAACGTCTTGGAAGTCACCTGGTCTATTGGCCTCAATTCTGTCACAGGCGCGATGAATAGCGATTACTTAAGTATAATGCTAGCTTTGAGATTGATCTAACAATCGCTTCCTATGGGCCGCCTCAGGGTGTTAATCACTCCATTATGCTGTATACAAAAGACAGCAGAGCTCTGAGACCCCTGGTGTCCTTGAGCTGCTAACTGTGTTAAGTGTGTTCTTGAAGTTCATTCAATGTGATAAGTGGTTGGATATTGTTCAGAAGATGTTTTTTATGGGGGGGGGGGGAGGGGAGCTCGGGCCATATTCACTAAACTGTACTATCCTAGTTGGTTACTAGGCTTTTTTTATGTGTGTCTTTGAAGTTCATTCAATGTGATAAGTGGTTGGATATTGTTCAGAAGATGTTTTTTTATGGGGGGGGGGGGAGGGGAGCTAGGGCCATATTCACTAAACTGTACTATCCTAGTTGGTTACTAGGCTTTTTTTTATGTGTGTTCTTGAAGTTCATTCAATGTGATAAGTAGTTAGATATTGTTCAGGAGTTTTTTGTTTTTTTATTTGACGAGGCTGTGTTAAGTGTGTTCTTGGAGCTCATTCAAAGTGATAAACAGTTGGATATTGTTCAGAAGGTGTTTTTTATTGGAGGGGTGGAGGAGGGGAAGGGGTGTTGGGGCCATATTCACTAAACTTTACTACCCTATTTGGTTACTAAAATACATGTAGCTGAAATGACTGTAGTAACTAACTAGGCCTAGTAAGGCTTTATGAATATGGCCCCTTGATCTTCATGATTTGTGTGTATTGTGCAAAATTGCAACAATGGCACTTTATGAATTACGTAAGGATGTTATAAAGTTCATTCATATTCTGTAATACATTGTAGGTTAATTCTCTTTGTACTAAGCCAGGAAAAGCCTGTGGACTTATTTTATATTTCATGCAGTTTTGGTACTGAGAAGGTTAATATACACAGTGAGGGGTCTCTCTCTGTAAAATGTGCTACATTACAAGGAAATACATGTACACAACAGCTCAAAGGACTTTGGCATAGGGAAAGGGAAAGGGAAGGACCCACAGTTTTAAAACGTGGTATATTTTGTCCAGTTCAGCATGAAACACGATTCTTTAGCTTTAAAAGCATCATGTTTCATGCTGAACTGGACAAAATACCGTGGTTTAAAACTGCGGGTTTTGGGTCGCCAACCCTCTCTTTAACAACTTTTTCTATGGAAGAAAAATGTCTCAACATAGCAGTGCTTGTCTCTAGATATTAAGAAGCAATTTATAAATACATAAATTATCAACTATTGGAAATGGGTACACCATACACGACTGTATGTTTCAAGTCATGAATGATCAATGATGACTTCTAGGTATGTGGCAGCCAATATTTATCCAGAATCGTCTACCGAATGTAGACGAGTTCAAGGCATAAACAGGTGGGAAATTAATCATCCTGCTGCTTCTAATGCCAGCTTTCGTTGATTACCTCGAATGTGCACATACATGTATCCTCGGCTGGCTGCAGCTTTCATCACAAGGGTAATGAAGGCATACTTAACATTCGCAATGAATTCGCCACATGTCCGTGCTCGCTCGTGAGTGGAGCAAGGTAGTAATGTCATTGAGGGGCCCTCGCCTGGATTGATTGTAGGTGTAGTGAACAGGGCATATTGGCACAGGGAGTGCCGATTTATATACACTAGTTTGGTGTGATATTTGATTTTGAAGTTTGAACACAATTGCATGAACACAATTGCATTCTCCTCAAAGTTTGCAATTCCCCCCCCCTCCCCCCCCCCCCAAAAAAAAAAAAAAAAAATTGTTGGTGATTATACACTGAAATCAACTTTGGCAAGGGCCCTGTGTCTATTAATCATGGTCAAACTATTGATATTGACATTTGATTTTGCTTCCTGATATTTTGAACCCAAATGTACTACATGTACATGTATATGAACATAGTTGCTCTTGTCAGTAAGAGTAGTTTGATCCAAATGATACCATTTTTAGTATTTGGGTCGTTAGTGCGAAGATTCTGCAGAGGCAGGAACCAAACGCCCAACTGTTTAGAATCACATAATGATATGACAAAATTCTCATTGTTTTGTAGTGCGGTCAAACTACCAAGAACATTTTGAGGTCTCACAGTAGAGTTAAAGTGGAGAGTTTTTCTAATAAAATGTTCTTGAGAATGTTACAATCAAACTGACTAATATTGAAACATGCACATGGCCACATTGCATATAAGCTTTCAATTTTTGTAACTTACCATTAATGGTAACTGCCAGGTGCAATAATAAGTCAGAGCTCATTGGCTGTTGCCATGGCAGTTACCATTGATGGTAAGTTACAATAATTGAAAACTATATGCAACATGGCCCATGGTTGGAAATAACAGGAAGCAGTATTATTATTGTATTCATATAATCTGACCATGACTATTGTATACAAATGTCACATGCTGGCATCATGGGCTGTACTATGAGTTCACACAATGTATCAGCCTTAAGATCACCTGCAATATCATCTGGCAGACAGGCGTTGGAAGGGTAACATCTTACTGTGTAAGTGCAGCGTTTCATACAGTCCAGGGCCATTTTGCACTTGCATGTAGCTCTACAGTTATTGTAACCTTCAGTCAATTGTAACTACTGTGAGAACAGCCAATGAGCTCTACAAAGCATTGTATAGCTGTTGCCATGGTAGCAACAATTGATGGGGTGTTATCGTAATTGTAGAGCTACAATTATGCGATATAGGCCCAGGGGTTACCACACTCTTACCCTGCTCAGAATCATCCAAGCAGATATTTATGCAACAGGCCTCTGTGTACCTGTCTGTCTGTCTGTCTGTCTGTCACACATTATGCCGAGGTGCCCCATCAGCCTACAGTTAATTTTGAGTCCATGGCCCTGTCTTATAAAGAATTGTGATTGATCTCAAGTTGACTTGTGGTTGTTATTATATTGTTAAATATAGGGGATCAGACATGCGATCAATTTGATCAATTGTAACTTATTGTGAGATGGGACTCTGGATTGTCTTCATTCGTATCCGAGATCATTTTAATGCTTTACTCTGTGGAAATATAAACATGCAAATGTGATATGTCCATACAAATACAGTGTAACTGCAGACCACATTTCATCATGTTTTGCTCAATTCATTTCAGGTGGAGATTACATACATGTACATGTTTGATGTGTGTGAACATATAAAGTACATGTACTTTCATGTAATAACATTGTTCTTTGGAAAGAGGGGAACATAAGCCATGAACCAGAAGTGATTGTAAAAAGATAAATAAGAAAACACTCCCTTACAATAACAAACAACATAATTACCGTGCTGGTAATTGGGAAGTCATGGCATCCTTCTGTTTTAATATCAACTATAAACTGTACAAGGAGTTTCCATTGTATGTGCAAAATGAATATATCTTCTCTTCCAGAATGGCCATAAAACTGTGATACAGATGCAAAGTGAAAGGTCAAGAAAGGAATTCATGACTGTTCGCAATATTGTGGATAAGCCATCAAATTCCTTTTTTCTTTTTTTTTTTTGTACAGATTTTACTTGCCTTTCCAAATTGCAACTTCCTTATCAGAGCATGCACATCAAGGAATGTAGATCCATTTTGAAAAGTTTCATTCATAGTTCTCCCTCTTTCAATACTTTACATGTAATTTGTCAAAATGTGGAATGAAATGTCTTATAATCCGGCAGAAGGGATTCTGGTGGAGTGCTGTTTACTTGTGTTGTTGTTTTCATTTCTTGTCAAAGAAAAAAAGACACAATTTTCCTGGAGGGAGGCATCTGTGCTGTGAATGATATGAAACAGATGCTGTACATTTTGAATCACGGTTTATATGAATGTAGTCTGTCAATCATTCTTTTCAACTGAATTGTGCCCCCCCCCCCCTCAACCAAAGAAGAAACTGCCCATGTCTCATGTTGAAAGCTACAATCATGTATGTGTGACATAAAGCTTAAAATTGCAAATCATTTCAGAAGCAAATATTGCACATTGTTAGTGCCTTCTCGCACTCTCTCTCCGCAACTCTTGCTGTGCCGAACTGAACACTCAGTGTCCATTTTATCAGATCAAAATAACTATGATTTCCGTTCTTGAAACACAGTGTACAGTGAAGTGTGTTATTGAAAACGTTCTGCACACACGCAGTCGTAAAGATTTCTCTGCTCATACGAATACTGCTAAAATAGTAATGTGAGCAAATTTATATTTGATGACTCACCACAAATATAATTTTATTGTTCCTCATGTGTTTGTGACACTGGTACAGTCATGTGTGTACTTAATGTTCATTGCCTTCAAAGCAGTGAGCACAGCCAGGGTTCAATTAAACTGCGGTAGCTTGCTTGATTTTGTGAATGCATTTCAGCCATGAATTACATTAACCACTGAGATTTGTCTTTCCTCCTCTCCCTCCCTCCCTCCTGGCCTGAACAGATCCCGTTGGTTTACCGCCAAACACACCTCAACCCTCTCCCTCCAAGAGTTCCCCACCACCTCCTCCTCCTCCTACCCGCGGACCTCCGTCTCCCCCTCCCCCTCCCAGCCCCCCCTCAACCCCTCCTTCTCCTCCCCGGCCTACTCCTCCGTCCCTCACCCCTCTTTCTCCGCCTCCACCTCCAATCTTGCCCCACGCTCCACAGAGTTGATCTTCAAAGAGAGTGATTTTAGGTATTGCTTCATTTCCTCTCCTGGAAAACTTTTTTCACGCCTTATTTTTGTTTTTCATTCCCATTTTGTTACTCTTTCTGCACCATATTTGCTGTGCTTCATGTAGTGTGCTGGAGAGTACCGAAGTGATGTCATTGCATTCATTGTTTGTTCATGAAGGCTTCTCGTAAACAACCTCACTCAAGCGAGAGGTTCACTTGTTCAACATTGTCTACATGTATGAATTATCCTTTATCTTTATGTGCCGTAAATGTATCATTTCACATGTTTTCCACACAAATCCCAGAGTGCTGTGTATTATCTGGCACAGAAAGATATAACAGATTTTGTGCCAGGTGAACTTTTGCACTATGGGATTTGTGTGTATTACGTGTGCAAGAATGCATCACTGGCACGAAAAAAGATAAACGGTCTAGACTTTGGCACTGTCAATGCTATGGATACAGAGGCTTTCTCTACCCATGTAGTGTATTTCAACTCATTGTCTTGACAACATGCTCATCCGACATCACTCCTTCGGTACTCTGCAGTTTCACCATATTGAGTTATCAGTTTTGTTTCCTGTCATTTAGGTTGGCAAAGACAATACTTGTCATCTTGAAACCATCACAAAGCTGTCAAAAATACAGTCGTACAGGAAAAACCTCTCAGGGGAAAAATGAAGAGTGACCCCGTTTTTCTTAGTCTTTATGAGTTTATTGAACTCATATTATTTATTGAAGTCATATTAAACATACTTGAAAAATTGGTTTTATTTTGAAAATCCTTGATATGGCTTAAAGCTATCATTTAAGCGATTGTTACAATCAAAATTCAACTAAAAGCAATTAATGAGTGATCGACATGAAACTTTCACATTTCTTAACAAATTTTTTGCTCAGAATTTGAAATAAGATATTCAATATTGTGACAAATTGAGAGGTTTTGATTGGATCGATTTAATGTAAAGTTACTAATATTTTGCTGTGCATTAGTCATGATGTGATATTGATTTATTTCTGCTTTGACAAGCCTTTGCCCTACATTGATAGAAGGAAACCTCTAGAATACTCTTGGTGGTTTCAAGTGGACATGTACTTGCTATTTTTGTCTTGTAATTTAGTTACTTTTGGTACTAACGCAGTTGCACGCTTGTTTTGATTTTATTTGTTTATTGTTCATGCTCATTTATGTCCGACTTGTATATTTAAGTCCACTTTAGTTTGCTTTTTGATAGTTAGTGTCTTCCTGGTTTTCGAGTGGACGAATACAGTTAACATGCTACATGCAGATCCACAACAGTTAGACACAATCACACAGGGGCTCAGGGCAATTGGGCCCTCACAATGCCCAAAAGGATCCCCATCAGTAACAAAAAAGGTCCATATGAAAACATTTCTCCTCGATAGGGGAGAATGCGTTACACAATACATTGTTCATGGTTTAGAGTGTCATTTTCATGACGACAGATTTACAAACAAGCCCCCGCAAATATACCATTTCCCCTGGGGCCACAACCAAGTGCATCAACATTGTACTAGGGGTATTCACACGCAAGAATTGAATACAATATCATACATTCAGATGCATTGAAGATTGCATACATGTATTAATAAGAAGTTATTGTATAGCCAATTTGCACACAATGCACCTTGAATAGTTTCCAAAAAATACATATTTTTTTCAATTACTTCATTGTTTTTTTTAGCATTTGCAAAAGGTGATATTAAGATTTGGTCTTATCATGTACTCAAAGAATATTCACAATGAAGGGGGAAAAGCACATGTATCGAGACTTTGATCAACAATAACACTTTTTTATTATTTGGTCATTATCATCTATATTATACTTGAACATTGTGTACATACATCTTTACATCTTTATCTAGATCTTCATTAACAGCACATCAAATCTAGTAGCCATCTATTGAAGACAACATCTTGTTTGATATTAGTTCTGTCTGACTCCAAGCCTTACACATGACATGTCCATGACTCCTATTCTCAAAGATAATCTGGACCATTGCCATCCTCATCAGCTATACATTACGACATCCATTGTGCATTGTATCATCTATAAGCATGCACATACAGTATGTAGCTTAAAGATGACCCATCCCTTTTACAAGCATCTGCAAACTTCATGAAAGTTTGCACATATTTAGCAAAAGTTTGCACATATTTAGCAAGTATCTTTGGGATACCAACTGTGAAATTTTAAGGTCAGAGGTACTATAACTCCCATAGAATAAATGAAAATCTAACACTGAGATTTTTTTCAAATTGATTACCGACTGTTGACTTATTGAAATTATGACTACACTGTATTTTCATGGTACGAAAAAAGATCAATTATCAAAGATTATTTCCACAAAACCGAATATTACGCCTTGTCGATTCCAGGGAAAGGTTATATAGCCACTCTCTCTCTCTGAATTGATAACAAAGTCATGGCACTTTCAGAATTAGGTTTGCAAAAGGGATGGGCTACCTTTAAGAGGAACAACCTACAAGTTACAACAGACATGTACTATGTAGTACTCAACACTGCCATTTCGCCTCCATTCTCAATATGTTTTATCTACAGTTCATGCCAGCACATCACAACAAACCAGTACATGTATAGTATGTACTGGTACTGATATACAATTATATTTCTTTGAACTTTAGTTTGCAAAATTTGGATGAGCACCAGAAGTTATATTTACAGTGAAACCTGTCTACAGTGGCCACCCAAGGGAAACAAAAATTGTGGCCTTTATAGACAGGTGGATGCTATAGAAAGGTTCTTTAACACATGATTTCTCTCTGGGGGAATTATTTTAGTGGCCACTATAGACAGGTTGGCTGTTATAGACAGGTGGCCACTAAAGACATGTTTGACTGTACCGCATTTTAATCGGCCCAAAACAAGCAGGTTAGCATGCAATTGTACCTATATGTACATGCACGTTGCAGTTACAACGCCCAGAGATGCAGTGGCACATTGTATGTGCACAAGGGCATGACAAATTTGGAAGCCTTTCTTAATGTGCCTAACTCATGTGGAGAGACCACAAAATTTGGGTGATTTTGTAATGAAATGCTCCCAAGACTCATTCAGAATGATGCCCAAAACAAATGAGGCATCATGTGCATTTGTTTGAATCAGCATCCATATAGTGTGTTATTTAGTCAAGTTCAGGCTGATGTATATGACCAATGTTCACTTGATGTTTGAACTGGTTGGATTTCTGTAATAAGATGCATGTAAATGATGTGTCATTGTATTTTGGTGCCCTCTTTGTTTTGAATGCAAATCTATGAACAATTCTATTTGGTGCCGTTTGATAATGAAGTAACAGAATTTTTATTTTTGTAATGTTTTTAAAATACAAACATGAATCATTTACAATGTATTCAAAAGAAGATTAAAGCAACAACAGCGACGAAGGCTGCATAAAATAAAACACACTCCCAGTCACATGAAGGATATATTTATCACTTTTGTTCTTAAAGGTGGAGGGAGGGGAGGGGGAACATCGATGTCCTTTGTTGCACAATCTGATTCATTACAAAATTAGCCTTTGAAGCAATGATATAATTCACAGAAATCCAATTGTACCCAGCCCAGACAGACCATCAAATTCATGAATTCTTAATTTCATAAAAGGTTGAGAGATAGAGATCAAAATATTTTTTGATTAGGCAAGGCTGTGAATAAAAATCACAAGATATAACAGAACATTACAAAGGGAGAGAAATATAATGTATGTAATATATAATATATGATGCAATGTTCATCAATATGTTTGAACACATATCAAGTAATAATCACATGATATAACATAACATTACAAAATGAAAGAAATGTGATATAATATAAAATGCATGATACAATTTTCATCAAGTACACATGTCAAATAATATTCACATGATATAACAGAACATGATGACTAAATGAAATACCAAATGAAAGAAACATAATATGTAATATATAATGATGTATGATATGAAATATATGGTACAATGTTCTCCCATGCGTTCGTGCATGTATCAATGTGCTCTATGCGCCACAATGCTCATCCATGTATCATATTTCTGTGATGTCTGTTTTCAGGGTCTAGAGGTCTGTCTGTATAGTATACTTGTTATGACGCTACCATGATGAGCAGTCCATGTGTGTCACTCTGTGTATGTGCTCATGTGTTATAGCCATGGTGGATAAGCGATTGCATGCAGTAGACATGAATGTGAGCCTACATGCATGTATGTATGTACAGTACCAATGTATTAAAATGTGAGAGGGGGGGGGGATGATCTAATGGCCTAGACTCATCAATGTGCATGCATGCTGTACATTAATTATTCACATGCTCTGTCTGAAATGCTTAACTACGGCGGTGGTGGGGTAGTTCTGTGCGCGGTGGACGGGTGCCCGTTCTCGTGTCTGTAATCATATAGACCACATTAGCGGGGGATTACAGATGGGTTTGGAAAGTGGATGAGGGTGTGTTCACACGGAGAGCGTTTGCCACAATGGCCATGTTTATTTGGCCTTGCGCTGTGCTCCTCCCCTCATTCAAATCAGCTGACGGCCGTGGCATTCACATATTGCGAACTGTGCGAACATGTTTTGGGTTGCCGACCGTGGTGGGAAGGCGGTGTTGTGATAGTGCAGGCGGCGAGCGGCATTGGTAGACTGGCAGCCGTGTGAATGTTACTTAGATATTAGTGCAATGAGCGTGCCATATCCATCTGGCTTGGCACTAGGCTGTGTGTGTGGGGGTGTGCGCAATATCCTGATAAGAGTTATTTTTACTCTGCTTTCATTCTCAGTGTTTTTTCACAGTTCGCACCATTGTAGGGGTGATGTACTATTTTCACCCCCTCCCCCTCAGTCTGTCTCTTTCTCTCTGTTCTCTTCCTTTCTCTTTCTCTTACTTTCTCTTTCTATCTTTCTCTTTGTCTCTCTGGCTCTCTTTTTTTTTCTCCCTCTCTTTCTCTTTCCCTTTCTTTTTTCTTCCTCTCTCTCTGGCTCTCTTCTTTTCTCTCTCTCCCCCACATTTTTATCTTTTTGAAATACATTGTCTGTCTTGTTTCCTCTGTCCTCCTTCTCTGTCCATTTTTCTCTCTCTTTCTCCGCTTTTTTCTCTTCTCTTTCTCCATCTCTGTTCTCTCTCCCCCCTCTCAACGTCTTTCTCCCTCTTTCCCACTCTTTCCCACATTTTTTTTGTTATACATTGTCTGTCTTGCTTCCTCTGCCATCCTTTCTCCCGCCCTCCTTTTTGGTCTGTCTTTCTGCTTTCTCTCTCTCTCTCTCTCTCTCTCTCTCTCTCTCTCTCTCTCCCTCCCTCTCTCTCTCTCTCTCTCTCTCTCCTCTCCCTACCTCTCCAACTGTTTGTCTGTCCTGTCTGTTTCTTCATCTCTCCTCTATTTATCTCCCCTTGATTTCCTTCCTGTTTTCAATCTGTATGTCTGTCTGTATATCTCTCTGATGTATGTATCTCTCCCCTCCCCTTCCTTCCTGTCTTCCCCTCCATCTCTCTCCCTGTTTTAGCCATCTCTACCTGTCCCCCTTTCAACCTCCTGACATTATAAACACAACCATAGAGACATAGTCTAGATATAGAGGGAAGGCCCTGAGGAACATCATGGTCTAAATTTGTCTCTCGCTATAATGCCATGTTTACAACATGTGAGCCATTGCAGAAATGGAGAGCCAGTTTGGTGGTGTTGATGTGTGTGTGTGTGTATGTGTGCACTCATATGTTTTTTTTTTTTGTTTTTTTTTTGGGGGGGGGGGGGAGGGCATAGGGAGATACTTACTATTTACCCACTCCCTATATTTTAAGCTTTGCATGTTGACTTAATTGTAACTATTTCCATGTTACTTACTTAATGTTTTCTGTATTTTATATGCTTTAATGTTCAATGCTTCTTATGTTCTTGCACTCTCAACATGTTTACATTGCATCATATTATACATGTATGCATAATGTGCGATGCTGCATATATTTATGCCAGGCATAGAGTGATTTTCCTTCAACAACTACATTACAGCATTTATGTGTTGCTGATAATACCGTGCATGTAAATGATATATAGTCCTTGATGTATACTAAGCAGCAAAACTTCCACCAGGGGGCCTGGCAGGGGGAGAGAGAGAGAGAGAGAGAGAGAGGTGATGGGGGGTAGGGGGTAGAGGGATATAGAGAGGGAGAAAGAAAAAGATAAAGAGGGGCAGAGAGAGAGAGAGAGAGATGGGGGGAAGGGAGTGAGAGAGGGGGTGGGGATGGGGAGGGGGGAAATAGAGAGAGGGAGAGCTAGAAAGAGAGAGAGAAAAGGGGGTGGTGTGGAGGGAGAAAGTGAGAGATGGACAGGGAAGAAGAGAGAAAGAGAGAAGGTAGAGAAAGAGAGAGAGAGAGAGAGAGAGGGGGAACGAGAGTGATAGAGGAAGAAAATAAAAAGAGGGGCAGAGAGAGAGGGAGGAGGGAATGGTAAAAGAGAGAGATAGAAAAGTAGAAAGAGAGAGAGAGACAGAAAAATCAAAAAAAAGGAGGGAGAGAAAGAGAGGGGTCCGATCACTGAAGAAATAATGATAATCAAGGTCGGAGCTGGCATATTATGACTGTAGCTGCGACAGGACTGCATAATTCTGGAGAATGCAAATGAAATTTGATTGGTTTACCTCCCGCGCTGCCGAAGGTGGTAAAGTGCTGAGGAGAGTTCAGGATGGGGATGACTGATGAGGGAAACAAGGGATTGTAATTACAGGGAGCTGTATTTTTTTTAGGAGAGGTTTAAGGGGGGTGGGGGGGGGGGGCAGGAGAAATGTTCTGATGCTGCATTTAAAGGGAGTAATTGTTGACTCAGAGAACAAACATATCATTTTTTCTTTATATTCAGTTATTGAATTTAGGGTCAGATACATGTAGGTCAAAGCTAAAAGGTTATAGTGTTGAGGTCAAATCCTATGATTTCACTTTTTTTACATGATTACTTGAGAAATGATACATTGAATTTCATCAAACTTTGTTTAATGATGATATGTATGGCAGGACTATATAGCAATTCTAATATGGGTCAGAAAAGTCACAGGTCAAGGTCAAAATGTGAAATGAAAAATTAGTTGGATTGCATTGAGGCAAGATGTGTCTGTATGTGAATTATTAGGTGTGCAGTCTAATGGGAATTCTATATGAGGATGTGATTAGGAAAGGGGATGGGGGTGTACATGAACATGTGCATAAACTGTTGGAT